>JAJIBD010002321.1:0-168529 GCA_021461705.1 Cryptotis parvus
AGGGCTTCAACACTGCTCTATTAACTATGGATGCATCAATAAGACTGAAACTCACCAAGAAAATATTGGCCCTGAAGGGAAGAAAATGGAAGAAAGAGAGCTAGTGGATATATACAGAGCTTTCCGTGCCAAAAAGCTGAATAGACATTTTTCTCTAGTGCACATGGAACATTCTCCAAGATAGAAAACATGCTGAGCCACAAAGCATACCTCAATTAAATAAAAAAGATAGAAATTGTGTCAACGATCTTTTTAGACCACGATGCACTGAAAAGTTAACCGTACTTCAGGGAGTCAAACCAAACATCTGGAAACTGAACAGCTCACTCCTGAACAACAAATGGGTCATAGAAGAAATCAAACAGGAAATCCAAAGATTTCTGGAAACAAATGAAAATGAAGACACCAACTATAAGAACTTGTGGGACACAGCAAAAGCAGTGTTAGGAGGGGAAGTTTATAGCTCTGCAAGCATTCATCAGGAAACAAGAAAGGACCCACATAAATAGCCTGACTACAGAGCTGAAGAAATTAGAAAAAGACCAACAAAAGGAGCCCAACCCAGGCAGAAAAAAAGGAAATAATAAAACTTAGAGAGGAAATCAATGAGTTGGAAACCAAAAAAAAAAAAATCCAAAATATTAATGAAACCAAGAGCTGGTTCTTTGAAAAAACAAACAAGATTGACAAACCATTGGCAAGACTTGTAAGGATAGGTAAAGAGAGGACCCAAATAAACAGAATCAGAAATAAAAATGGTGACACCACAACAGAAACCACAGAAACCAAAAAGATCATCAGAGATTACTTTGAGAGACTGTATGTGGTGAAACACGAGAATCTAGAAGAAATGGATAACTTCCTGAAGTCCTGTAACCTCCCACGGCTGAAACAAGAAGATTTGCAATACCTGAATAAGCCTATCGCCATCGAGGAAATTGAAACAGTAATTAAAATTCTGCCCAAACACAAAGCCCAGGTCCAGACGGATTCACTAGTGAACTCTACAAAACCTTTGAGGAGGACCTACTGCCAGACCTTTTCGAGCTTTTCCAGGAAATAGAAGAAACAGAAACACTCCCAAACAGCTTCTAAAAAGGCACATATCAGCCTGATACCCAAAGCAGGGAGAGACAACACAAAGAAAGAAAACGACAGACCAATATCCCTGATGAACACAGATGCTAAGATCTTCAACAATATACTAGCAAACAAAATCCAAAGACTCATCAAGCAGATTATACATCATGACCAAGTAGGATTCAGCCCGGGAATGCAAGGGATGGTTCAACATTCCAAGTCAATCAACATAATACAGCATATCAATAAGAGAAAAAATAAAAACCATATGATCCTATCAATAGACGCAGAGAAAGCATTTGACAAGATCCAGCAGCCATTCATGATTAAAACCCTCCAGAAAATGGGAATTGAAGGGACTTTCCTCAAGATAGTTACAGCCATCTACCAAAAGCCCACAACGAGCATCATTCTAAATGGGGAAAAATTGAAAGCCTTCCTCCTGAGATCAGGGATAAGACAAGGTTGCCCAAACTCAGCTCTTTTATTCAATATAGCACTGGAAGTACTTTCCATAGCAATCAAAGAAGAAAAGGACAACAACGGCATCCAGATAGGCAAGGAAGAGGTCAAACTATCATTATTTGCAGATGACATGATATTATACCTAGAAGACCCTAAACTCTACCAAAAACTCCTAGAAACAATAGACACATATAGTAGAGTAGGATTCAAAATCAACACCCAAAAAGTTGGTGGCTTTCCTATATACAAATAACAAAAGAGAAGAAAGGGATATTCCAGGAAACGATTCCATTCACAATTGTGCCACAGAAAATCAAATACCTAGGAATCAACTTAACCAAGTGTGTAAAGGACCTGTACAAAGAAAACTACAAGACACTGCTCCAAGATATAAAGAGGACACAAGGAAATGGAAACATATTCCCTGCTCATGGATGGGGAGAATCAATATTGTCAAAATGGTAATACTCCCTAGAGCTCTGTACAGATTCAATATAGTCCCTATAAGGATATTCTTTAAAGACATTCTTCAAAGAAATTGACCAACCGCTCCTGAAATTTGTATGGAACAATAAACCTCCAAGGATATCTAAAGCAATCCTTGGGAATAAGAAGATGGGAGGCATCACCTTTCCCAACTTCAAATTCTACTACAAGGCAGTAGTAATGAAAACAGCATGGTATTGGAATAAAAACAGACCTGTGGACCTATGGAATGGAATTGAGTATCCTGACACCCAACCTCAAACACATGATCATTTAATCTTTGATAAAGGTGCAAAGAGTCCAAAATGGAGTAAGAAAAGCCTCTTCAACAAGTGGTGTTGGGAAAACTGGGCAGCGACATGTAAAAAATAAATTTGGACCTGTGTCTAACACCATGCACAAAAATCAGATCAAAATGGATTAAAGATCTCAATATCAGACTAGAATCCATAAAGTACATTGAAGAAAATATAGGAAAAACTCTTCCACGACATTGAAGCTAAAGGCATCTTCAAAGGTGAAACATCACTAACAAAGCAATTAGAAGAAAAGATAAACATATGGGAATACATGAAACTAAAAAGCTTCTGCACCTCAAAAGAAACAGTGCCCTAAGATACAAAGGCAGTACACAGAATGGGAAAGAATATTCAACCAATAACCATCTCATAAGGGGTTAATATCCAGGATATATCAGGCACTGGTAGAACTTTACAAGAAGAAAACATACAACCCTATCAAAAAATGGGGAGAAGAAATGAACAGAAATTTTAACAAGGAAGAAATTTGTATGGCCAAAAACCATGAAAAAATGCTCAACATCACTAATCATCAGAGAGATGCAAATCAAAACAACAATGAGATATCATTTTACACCACAGAGCCTCCCAACAAACCAGATGCACCCTAACTCCATGAGGGCCGCCATTTTCCACATCTGGACTTCCCTCTTGTCAGAACTCTACACAGCAGAAGAGCCTATTACAGCCCGAGTCATCGGACCCACCTGCAGCAGTCTTTTTTCAAGTCTTCCCAGGTATGCTGATCCAGAGACTCACAGACATGGGGCAGAGCTGCTACCGGCTCTCCCTGTGCCCAGCCGCCCATGAGGCACCCAGGAGGGATGCTGGGCTTCTAGCCCTGGCCCACCACTCCAGCAGAACCTCACAACAAGCCAGAGAACTCCCCACTCTCCGCACAGCAGAAGAACCTATTACAGCCTGGCTCATCGGACCCACCCCTGCAGCAGTCTATTTCAAGTCTTCCCAGGTATGCTGATCCAGAGACTCACAGACATGGGGGCGAGCTGCTACCAGCTCTCCCCTGTTGCCAGCCACTCACGAGGCAACCGGGAGGGATGATGGGTTCTATCCCCTGGCCTGCCACCCCAGCAGAGCCTCACAAAACGCCAGACGACCCCCCCCCACACCATGAGTGCCACCATTTTACATCGCGACATCCCTCTTGTTAGAACTCCACCCAGCAGAAGATCCTATTACAGCAAGGCTTGCTTGGCCGCTGCGGCCGCACGGTTCATCAATAAATGCTGGATTTAGAGGTGACTACAAGAGTATGCCACCCACATGGCAGAGCCTGGCAAGCTACCCGTGTTGTATTTGATATGCCAAATACCAGTAACGATTATAGACCTCATTCCCATGACCTGATGGAATGGTTTGAGGCTCTTTATATTCCTGGATCAAGCAGATGTCCTTTGTCTCTACTAGCATGAAACAGGAAATATGGAGATGTTACTGGTGCCTGCTCTAGCAAATCGATGATGGATGGGAAGACAGTGATACAGTGATACAGTAGCTAGGAGAGGGAAAAAACCCAAATAGTCAAGTATGAATCAATGTTAAAAAAATCTTGCAGTTGCAACTTGATAGACCTGTAATTAAGGGATCATGTTAAGCAAAATAAGTCAGAGTGAGGAGAAACAATGGTTAATCTCACTCACCTGCGATTACTGGTGAGTACTTCTAGTACTATATTGAATAAAAAGAGGTGGGAGTGGGCAACCTTGTCTTGTCCCTGATCTCAGGGGGAAGGTTTTCAATTTTTCCCCATTTAGAATGTTGCTCACTGTGAGCTTTTGGTAGATGGCTGTAACTACTTGGTTATGATGTACAATCTGCTTGATGAGTCTTTGGATGATTCTGTTTGCTAGTATTTTTTTTAAGATCTTAGCATCTGTGTTCATCAGGGATATTGGTCTGTAGTTTTCTTTCTTTGTGTTGTCTCTCCCTGCTTTGGGTATCAGGCTGATATGTGCCTCGTAGAAGCTGTTTGGGGGGTGTTTCTGCTTCTTCTATTTCCTGGAAGAGCTCGAAAAGGACTGGCAGTAGGTCCTCCTTAGGTCTTTTTCTATGTCAGGCCATCAACCATCCAGGGACCAAAGGGCAGAGCCTTGAGTGTAGACAAGCTGTCTCCCTGTCTGCCACCTACCAATGCAGCTAGGCTACACAGCCACACCTACAACACCTCGAGGGGCAGGAAACCTAGTGTTACCTTCTAGAATTATTAGACGAATAGTTGGGTCTTTTGAAGCACTGGCTTGCTAAAATTTAGTAGCCTTTCAAAGTATAAAATTCATTTACTTAAAAAATAAATCTCCCCTTGCACACACCATCTGCCACTCATTTCCCAGCTTTCCAGGCCAGAATTTTATTTCTTCGGTAGTGCTTTAGTATGTCACTCAAACAGCCAAAGATCTAATGTCTATATTCTCTGGGAATGTTTTTCATATGTTACTGGCCTACTAGTTGAATGTTCAGCACCCTAAAGGATTTTTAAATTTTGTAACAACATTCTGTGGCTGAGTAATATTAACAATTTTTCAGTTTAGGGACACACGCTTTGATCCCCAGGGATTACACATGGTTTGGTGCTCAGGGAAAAAAAAAGGAATAGACATTAACAAAAAATGTCAAAGCCCTGGGTTTATTTTTTTTAAGTATTTTTATTATACCACTGTGAGATATACAATTACAAAGATATACAATTAAAAAGTTCATATTTGGGTATTGGTCATACAGTGTTGCAGCACCCATCCCTCCACCAGTGCCCATCTCCCACCACCAACGTCCCGGTTCCCTCCCCCTCCCCCAGCCCACCTCCATGACAGGTTCTTTTATTTCTTTCCCTTTCTCTCTCTTTCTCTTTTTCCCTTCCAGACTATGGATTAAAGAACATACATTAAAGGGTTGTCATGTGTATCTTTTTGCCTCTATTTAATGCTCAGTTCTAGGTTGGTATTAGTACCCTCGACAATTGTTAGCAGACTGTTCCATTTTCTGTCTTACCTAGCCTCTGACTCCCACATGTTTGTGATAATTCCCACCTTTGACAAGACCTTTTGATACATGTTTCACTTGACCTTGGATATTGGTATCATAATATGTACATGTATATTTATGTCATGCAAATATATGCAGTCATTCTGTATCTGTCTCTCTCCTTCTGGCTAATTTCACTCAAAATAATCTTCTCCATGTCCATCCATTTATAGGCAAATTTTATAACTTTATTTTTTGCTAACAGCTGCATAGTATTCCATTGTGTAGATGTACCAAAACTTCTTTATCCAGTCATCGATTCTAGGGCACTCTGGTTGCTTCCAGATTCTGGCTATTGTGAATAATGCTGCTATGGACATAAAAGTAGGGATGGTGTTTCCGCTGCGTATTTTTGGCTTCCCAGAGTATATTCCCAGAAGTGGTATGGCTGGGTCAAATGGGAGTTCAATTTCTATCTTTGGAAGAATGTCCATATTGTTTTCCAGAAAGGCTGTACCAGCCGGCATTCCCACCAACAATGGATGAGTGTCCCCTTTTCCCCACATCCATGCCAGTACTTGTTGTTCTTGCTCTTTTGAATATGTGCCAGTCTGCCTCTGCTGGGCGGTGGGCCCGGACTAGAACCCACCATCCCTCTCGGTTGCTTCGTGAATGTCTGGGAACAGGGAGAGCCGGAAGGCAGCTCTGCCCCATGTCTGTCAGTCTCCTAGCTACTGTACTGAAATATAAGTATGCATCAGAGCCACGGCAGAATCTGGCAAGCTCCCTGTGGTGTATTCGATATGACAAAAACAGTAACCATAATGGACCTCATTCCCAAATAAATGGAGATGTTACTCACGCCTGCTTGAGCAAATCGATGAACAATGGGAAGACAAGTGATACAAAATCAACTTTTCAAATCAATGTTTTTTAAAATTGTACTGATGGAAATTATGGACGCTATTTTTAGGTTTCGATTTTTCTTTGTATTTTTTAAAGAATTATCCATACTTTTTATAAGGGTGAACCAGATGACATTCCCATCAGCAGTGAATAAGAATTCCTTTCTCCCATATCTCAACCAACACTGGTTGTTTCTAGTGTTTTTGATATATGCCATTCTCACTGGTGAGATACTTTGATGTATTTTTTCTGGTAACAATTTATACTAAAAACATTTTCAGATACTTACTGCCTACGTGTGCCCTTTAGTGTCTCTTCACCTCATTATAACTGATTTCTCTAAAACTCTTTTTCCTTCTCAAAAGCTACCTTTCATAGACAGCTTTTAATGTGACTGAATAATAGTTAATCACAAACTCTACCAACTTTAACCAATTATAATGTATGATAATTATTTCATATTTAATTTCATTAAAAATTGGTATCAGTGTCATGTAAGTTTTGGATTTTCTAAGTTAATTTATGATTTTGTCAGTGTGCCTGTACATTTTAAATCTTTACTGAGACTGCTTGTTATGATCATAATTATTTCATTGTGTAGCAGAACTTTTCTAGTTCCAGATTTTATTAAAAATGTTTGAACTTCTCTGAAAAATAGCACTTGGTGAATATAATTTATTCTGTAACCTAAAGGCTAAAAATAATAATAAACCGATGATGTAAAACTTGAGTAGTACCACATTTCTCAACCTGCAAGTGAAACAAACACTGGATTTCCACAGAGCTGTACTTAAAAAGATTTTTTGCCTCAAAATGTAAGTGCCTCCATTTATTTCTGGGCAATATAATAGTTCCTTACAATAAATGGCAACGGAAAATTAACTTTAAACTTCAGAATTTTCTGCAGAAGGAATGAGGATTAGTGAAGAAAATAAAATCAAAAAACTTATGGGGCAGATAGAGATAGTACAACAGATAAGGTGCTTGCTTTGCTTGATGCAGAACTGCATTACTGCACAACATATGACCCGAAGGACTGCCAGGAGTGATCCCTGAGCACCAAATCATCTGTAATCCCTGGGGATCAATGGGTGTGACCCTAAACTAAAAATTGTTAATATTACTCAGCCACAGAATGTTGTTACAAAATTTAAAATTCCTTTAGGGTGCTGAACATTCAACTACTAGGCCAGTAACATATGAAAAACATTCCCAGAGAATATAGACATTAGATCTTTGGCTGTTTGAGTGACATACTAAAGCACTACTGAAGAAATAAAATTCTGGCCTGGAAAGCTGGGAAATGAGTGGCAGATGGTGTGTGCAACGGGAGATTTATTTTTTTAGTAAATGTATTCTATACTTTGAAAGGCTACTAAATTTTAGCAGCCAGTGCTTCAAAAGACCAAACTATCCGTCTAATAATTCTAGAAGGTAACATTGTTTCCTGCCCCTTGAGGTGTTTTAGGTGTGGCTGTGTTGTCTAGCTGCATCGGTAGGTGGCAGACAGGAGACAGCTTGTCTACACTCAAGGCTCTGCCCTTTGGTCCCTGGGTGGTTGATGGCCTGACAGCAAAAGACTGGGCTCCTGGGGTGAACCCAGAGCCACGGCAGAGTCTGGCAAGCAACCTGTGGTATATTCAATATGCCAAAACCATTAACAATAATGGACCTCATTCCCAACAAATGGAGACGTTACTGGTGCCTGCTTGAGGAAATCGAACAACGGGAAGACAAGTGACAACATTAAGTTTGTTAATTTCAATCATTTACATGTATGAATAATATAATGCCTTTGGAATGAAATCTTTAGACACATATGTAAATGATCACACTGCCCTACAGTTGAATGAAACCAATCACTTTTCACTTGTCTTCCCCTTGTTCTTTGATTTGCTCGAGTGGGTGCCAGTAACGTCTCCATTTGTTGGGAATGAGATCCATTACTGTTAGTTTTTGGCATATTGAATACACCACGGGTAGCTTGCCAGGCTCTCCTGTGCCTCTGAATTCAACCCAGGGAATCCAGTCATTTTCTTTGTCAGACCACCAACCATTCAGGGCCCACGGACAGAGCCCTGAGTGTAGACAAGCCTGTCTCCTGTCTGCGCAGCCAGACACTGCAGCCACACCTACAACACCTTGAGGGGCAGGAGTTGAATTAAAAAAGTGACTAATTCATAGACACATACACATTTAATCTCCTGTTCCTACAAACACATGTGCAATAGGGAATTGGCAACTTTTATTATCTCCTTATTCCAATATTGAAACTAATTCAAAATTGTTATCTTCTCTAGTCAAATCAGCAAACTTGAACCACGCAGTAAAAGTTTGGTTTGTGGTTGCTCATGGATCTACCTCTGTTGGGGATAAGTGTTTTATTTGTAAGAGAGACTGGTGTAATTTTCCTCATATTTAAGAGCAGTCAATCTTTTTGTATATAAAAATGGAAGCATGAATAAAGTGTGTGAAGCAAGGTGTGAAGCATAAGGGGTGTGTAAGTGTGAAGCATATTGATATTGAAGGGAAGATGATGTACAATAACCACTGTAAAGTTCAATATAAAGAATATTAACATAATTACACTAAATACAATAAACATTGTTTTGACCTGAGTAAAAGTGTCTTTCCCCAAACATTGAGGTACAAAGGACTATATCAAAAGAAAACTGCATAAGAATTATTTAGTTCTTGATTTAGATGTATACCACCTTCCTAATTTTTTATTTAAACCCTAGGATTACAATACTGTTAAGTTCTCAGACAAGTAACTCCTGTTTTCGTAAATAATTATTTGCATTTAGCATGTAATTGTGACCAATTTTTATTTCAATTTATTCATGGTCAGTTCATTTTATATTTAATTCATAAAACATTCTTGCATGCCTTCAGTGTTATAATTTGATATAAATACGTTCTATACATGTTTATACCAAAATAGGAATATAATAACTAGTGATTTCAAGTAATTTTAATTTTCATGAAATTGTTATTATCTGTATTTTTTAGTGTTTCTGATAGATTACTGCTACTCGGCATATAGCCAGCACATGGACAGAAAATATACAACAGAGAGCAAAATCAGTTCATCTATTAATTTAAAAATTTTGTTCAAGAGATTAATGAAAGGATGGCAGTAATATTCAAAATGAAATTATATGATTAGCTAATTTTATTCTTACAATCTTCTTTATACTGAGAACAATATTAAGATACAACATATGTTCAAATTAATAAGAATAAACGGGACATTTAATTTTCATAAAGTCAATAAACAAGACATCTATCATCAATTTTCAGAACTATTAGAGATTATAGTTATAAGTTGGCTTCTGAAAGAGAACTTATACATTATACCTAACATTCTGAAGATCTAGTAGCATATTTTTATTAGTTTGACTGAAACAGGTTTGAGAGAAGAATGTAAACAATTAGATTTGTTGTAATTAACGCCCAAACTAGATGCTTTGAAAATTGTGATATAAATTCAGGTGAATAAAATGTTTCACAAATTCATGTCTAAAAAATGAAACAGCCGTATATATAAACAAATAAATACCATTTCTGGTATTATAGCCTTCAAATATTCTTTAACATATCCATCATTATTTTTATATTATACAATTATTTCTCTACATCACTTTAATTAAACACCATTTCCCACAAATTCCTGTATTGCAATCTTCTTAGCAAAAATAACAATAATATAATACTCAAGATTTCTCTAAATTAACTGTTTTCTGTTTGAGGTAATTTCCAGATGAATTTGTTCCCTGTAAGTTATCATGTCTTCCACATCTTTGTAGACAAGCATTTCTTGAATGGATAACAGCTTATAGTTATTTAGGCTAAATGTTGACTTGTTCTTTACAGCACTTAGCATCTTCAGGGATGCTGTGACTGAATCACTCAAAGAAGAACACACTGGGAAAATGCGAGCGGTCCATAAACTCAAACATTTCTTGTTTCCAGAGAACAGTTCCTCTGTAACTCTCAGATTCCAACTATCTAAGCATGACAGAAAGCAGACTCCAAAGAATTGAAGTAACTTTATATCTGACAAGTTTTTAATAACCGATTTTAAGTTGTCTTGCACTCCAAATGCCATAGTTGAGTAAGATAAGTGCCCATTCATCTTCAAGCTTAAGGAACACAAAAAAGAATTTGCAGGCAAAACAGCAGCTGTTCTGATATAACAGCCACTAATAATGCAGTTTTCCCCAACTGAAACACCAGGCTCTAATCTGGAATATTCCACAACTGAGCCACGTGCCACAGAACATTGTGAATCTAATATACTTTGAATGATACAGGATGTGTTATCAGAGCATTTTGGTATTTCTGGAAAGATACTAAAAGCTATGGATTGCAAGCCAAGTTCTAGATTCAAACTGCTATCTGAAGTAAGATGAAATAAATATTCTTCAGTTGTTCCAATGTGATAAAACTTGGAGTTATTAAGAACAACAACATTTAGAGATGCTCCTTTTAGAAGGTGAAATATTCTTTGCCTCATGTCTATTAACTCTGAATCCTCCTTAGTGACATTAGATGTATTTCTGGTATACTCCATAGTTGCTCCAGGCCCCAAAGCCTGAAGAAAGTCTCCATAAGCATCTATTTCACAGTTCAGTGTGCCTATTTTTTCATAAAAAGCAAGCAACTTTTTTTGCTGATTTATGATCCATATAAAAAGGCTGTCTGTGTAGACATACTCGGGATCTAATTTAGGAGAGGCACTGTCAGTCCTGGCAAAGTGCTGCTGAGAAGGATTTCTTGCTCTATACACAGCACCAAACAGGTGCATATTTTCTATGCTGGGCTTATGAAGAAAACGATGACAACACCTATATTCAAGGTCTTTGGATTCTAAGTAATTAAAAGGTTCTAAGACAAATACTCCATGTGTAGTACCTACTTTCAAACTAGAAGGATGAGCTAAAGCAGTAAACCCAGGTTTGTCAAATCTAATAAACTCTGAATCTTCAATACTATAAAGTTCAATATCATCAGCACATGTGACAAGAAGTCCAGGATTCATATGTGAGGGGAAATCAATGTACATGGCTAGTTTCAATTCCAACATCTGATAAATGGGGTCACCAAAAGGTAAAAGCAGTAAAAAATTTTTCCCAATGCACTAGCATTTGGAAGGCGTTGACTGTAGCCACCTATAAAATTAAACAAAATAAGAAAATATGTTAACAACATTATTTATAAGGCTTTTTTAAAACCTAGAACATCAGTTACAAAATTAAATATTGCTATTAAAAATCATATATTATATATATTAATATATATTTTATATATATATGTATATATATATATCCAATGAATTGCCATTACTCAGAAAAGAATAATCCATGACAGATTTCAAATTTTGAGAGCAAGCCTGGAGCAATAGTAGAGTTGGTAGGGTGCTTATCTCCCACGTTGCTGACCTGCATTCAATCCCCAGCACCACGCATCATCGCCCAAACAGGCCAGGAATGATCCCTTAGTGCAAATCTAAGAATAAATTCTGAGCACCACTGGATGTGGCACAAAAAAAAAAATTCAAGAGCAGTTCTATAGTTATTTAATATAATTCAGTTTTAAAGATTCTCAAGCATAAAGTAATTACAGAGTCTGAATTATTTTAAATAAAATAGTCATTAGTTATAACAAATCAAAAGATCATGGATTAAAATATCTTTAAAATACACCAAATGACATAATTTATCTCCTTCTGTCTTACAGATGACCCTAAATCTAGGAGCAGTCAGGATCACCTCAGAATATAAGTAACGATGATGATTATGCACAAGACCTAAAGTTAGCCCTAAGTTCTTTCTACTAAACCATCTTCCAGCCCTTTATTTTTGGGAATCCCTAATAGTTGTCAGTATCATCTCAACTCTTATATGGGGTAGGAGAATTAAACTCATAGACTTTGCCCTTGTGGGACTAGTCTCCTAAACCACTATTCTGGACCCTCATTTCTAAATTTTAAAATAACAAATCTTACCTGGAAAACCTGAAACTCTCTACCAAGAGGCTCCTAGAAATAATACATTCCTATAGCAGAGTAGCAGGGTACAAAATCAATACCCAAAAGTCAATGGTCTTCCTATATGCAAACAGTGAAAGAAAAGAAAGGGACATTAAAGAAACTATCCCATTCACAATTGCGCCACAGAAAATCAAATACCTAGGAATCAGTTTGACAAAGAATGTAAAGGATCTCTACAAAGAAAACTACAAAACGTTACTACAGGAAATAAAAGAGGACCTGAGGAAATGGTGACACATTCCCTGCTCATGGATTGGAAGGATTAACATTATCAAAATGGTAATACTCCCTAGAGCTTTATACAGATTCAATCCGGTCCCTATAAAGATACCCATGACGCTCTTCAAAGAAATTGAACAAACACTCCTGAAATTTGTATGGAATAATAAACCCCCCCACGATTAGCTAAAGCAATCCTTGGGAAAAGAAGATGGGAGGTATCACTTTCCCCAACCTCAAGCTCTACTACAGAGCAGTTGTAATTAAGGCAGTGTGGTATTGGTATAGAGAGAGACCCGTAGACCTATGGAATAGAACTGAAGATCCTGAAACACACTCTCAAATATACAACCACTTAATCTTAGATAAAGGAGCAAAAAAATATTAAGTGGAGCAAAGAAAGCCTCTTCAACAAATGGTGCTGGGAAAACTGGGCAGCTACGTATAAAAAATTGAACTTAGACCTCCTTCTAACGCCATGTACAAAAGTCAGATCAAATGAGTTATAGACCTCAAACATGTCTCAAACATCAGACATGAATCTATAAGGTACATCAAAGAAAACATAGGAGAAACGCTCTATGACATTGAAACTAAAAGTATCTTTAAAGACGACACACCACTGACCAGGCAAATGGAAGCAAAGATAAACAAATGGGATTATATCAAATTGAAAAGCTTCTGCACCTCAAAAGAAACGGTGACCAAGATACAAAAACAATCCACAGAATGGGAAAGGATATTTATCCAATACCCATCTGACAAGGGTTAATACCCAGGATATATCAGGCACTGGTAGCACTTCACGAGAAAAAAACAGCCAACCTCATCAAAAAATGGGGAGAAGAAATGAACAGAAGTTTCCAAAAAAGAAGAAATTCGAATGGTCAAAAGGCATATGAAAAAGTGCTCTTCATCTTTAATCATCAGGGAGATGCAAATCAAAACAACAATAAGGTACCATCTCACACCACAGAGACTGGCACACATTCAAAACAGCAACAACAACAGGTGCTGGCGTGGATGTGGGGAAAAAGGGACTCTGATCCACTGTTGGTGGGAGTGCCGACTGGTCCAGTCCTTTTGGAAAACAATATGAGCATTCCTCCGAAAACTAGATATTGAGCTCCCATTTGATCCAGCAATAGCACTCCGGGGAATATACCCAAGAGACCAAAGAACACATAGCAGAAACACTATCAGTACTTCTTTATTCATCTCTGCGCTATTCACAATAGCTAGAATCTGGAAACAACCTAAATGCCCGAGAACAGAGGACTGGCTAAAGAAACTGTGGTACGTCTATACTATGGAATGCTATGCAGCTGTCAGAAAAGACGAAATTATAAAATTTACCTGCAAATGGATGGACATGGAGACTATTAAATAACTTACAACATTTTGGTGTAACTAATTATACTAAGAGAATGACATAGTAAAAAGACAAGATAAAATGTGTGTAAACTTGGGGTGGAGCGATAGCACAGGAGGTAGGGTATTTGCCTTGTATGCAGGCGACCTGGGTTCGATCCCCAGCATCCCATATGGTCCCCGAGCACTGCCCGAAGTAGTTCCTGAGTGCAGAGCCAGGAGTAACCCCTGAGCATTGCTGGGTATGACCCAAAAAAGAAAAAAAAGTGTGTAAACTCTAATCACCATTTTAAAATTGTTTATCTTTGGACTTTTTCCAAGTCAGCTATATAGAATAATATTTATTTTATCACATTTAATGAGTCCAATAATATACATAAAGCACTTTGTATGGAGTACATTTTTTAACCAATGAGAGCTAATAATTTCTCTTCCCTTAACTAGGAACTAGACAACTATAACCTTTTATTGCTTTAATTATTATATTTTTTCTTAAGTCACGTAAAATCAAATACCATATGATTTCACTTACATGTGCAAAATAAAGAACTTAAATAAGAAAATAAAACTTAACTTTTAGAAGCAGAGAACAGACTGATAGTTACCAAAATGGAAGGACTGAGAGGAGAGTAAAGGATCCAGATAATTGTATGCCACTACATGGGAATAAGATTTCTGGTGGTGATAAGATGTAGGTGGTGATAAGATGCAAGTAGTGATAAGATGTATTTTGACACATAGAAGTGAAAACATAGTACTAAGCATCTGACAAGTTAAGTGCTCATTCACTCATTTTAATTTTATTTTTTATTACACCACTGAGAGATATACAATTACAAAGATGTTCATGTTTGGGTTTCAGTCATAGTGTTCTAGCATCCATCCCTCCACCAGTGCCCATTTTCCACCACATATGTCCCCAATTCCCTCCCAACCTCCCCCAGTCTGCCTCTATGGAAGGAACTTTGCCTCTTCCCTCTCTCTCTCTCCCTCTCTCACCCCGCTCCCTCTCCTTCTCTTCTCATTGTGGTTTGCAATACATACATTTAGAGGTTATCATGTATATCCTTTTGCCTAAATTCAATGCTCAGTTATAGGCTGGTATTATCATTTCCAACAATTATTAGTATACTGTTTCTCTGTCTTATCTAACCCTCTAACTTCCACACACTTGCAGTAGATTCCACCCACTGATAAGACCTCCTGATAATTTTCTTAAAGTAATCTATTTTTAACCAATTTTCTACTCTGCAACTTTTATTAATTTGGGAAAATTTGTAATACTTGTTATTGAATAAATGCATGTGATTGAATATCTTCATTTTTGTCTTAAATTAAGAATTTGATGCTTTACTTAATATCATCTTTATAAGGAATCATGGCTCTTATATATGAACCATATGAAATGGAAGCTAGCTGGGAAATTATGTAAATAGTTTTAAAACACCTCATTCAAGACTCTGCTAACTCATCATGAAGTATTTAATAGCATATCCTACACAGAGAAACAAAAAGTATTTAAGAACTATAAAAACGTGCATAAACTATAGAAAAGTGGGCACCACAGCCTACATTTGTGATATCTGTATCATATAATACAGGTAACCGCAAGCACAGAAGGAAGAGATTTAAAGAACAGTTTAAAGTAAAACAATTTTCAATGACAATATAGTCCATTAAAAATACTATCCTTTATCAGGAATTTGCCTTCAAAAACATCGAAACAATAGCCAGAAGAACAAAGAACCTACAGCTCCTGGAACATCTCTTTGACTCCACCATTCTCCCTGCATTAACATACACCTCAGAGACCTGGGCCCCTACGAAAAGCAGGATGAGAATACCATTTGGGTCTCCCAAAGAGGAATCGAAAGACCCATGCTTGGAATATCACGCCTCACTCAAGTGAGAGAAGGAATCTGGAGCTCTGACCTCCTTGCTATTTTAAAATCAAGTATGCTGTCTCATCTGCCAGGACATCAAAAATCAGATGGGCTGGTCATAGAATGCGATCTGGAGATGACCGCTGGACTAGAGCCATTACCAATTGGATCCCATAGGATATCAAAAGATTGCGTGGCCGCCCACCTACAAGATGGTCAGACTTCTTTGTCAAGACCCTGAAGCGAACAGTTGGAGGCTCTTAATATCCCCATAACAACCAGATGCCATTGGGCTACACTGGCACGTGATAGGGTCAAATGGAAACATTACTGGCACCCGCTAGAGCAAATCGATGAATAACAGCATATCAAGTGATCAAGTGATCCTTTATCAGGATCCTTTATCAGAGACAATACCTGCCTACTTTTTAATTTTTTTTTAAACATTTTATTATACCATCGTGAGACATGTTTGGAGGTTTCGGTCACACAGTGTTCCAACACCCCGCCCTCCACCAGTGCCCATATCCCAACACCCACCCATGTCCCCAATTCCTTTCCCCCTCCCACAGCCTGCCTAAATGGCAATGCCTGCCTACTTTTATCTTTTAACTGAAAAGCCCTTTTTTGTGATTTTCCATCTTATGTGCAGTGCTGTCAATACCATGTCTGTTATCCTCTTTCCATTTTTTAATTACTTTAAGGATCGAAGACACTGGGCAATAATTTTAGGCGGAACTCTGGTAATCACAGTGCTAACTGATTTTCTTCTCTAAAGCAAGAATCTCTTTTACGATAAACTGAGAAATGATAATGTTTTGATGAGTTATGTTTTAGAGAAGGAATTTCCTATGTAAATAACTAAAACTATATGCATGAAATGCATGTGATCTACAAATTTAAGGATAAAATTTGTAATAAACATGGTTGTTGGGGCCGGAGCGATAGTCCAGGGGGGTAGGGTGTTTGCCTTGCACACGGCCGGCCAGTGCCGGCCTGGGTTCAATCCCCAGCATCCCCATATGGTCCCCGAGCACCGCCAGGAGTAATTCCTAAGTGCAGAGCCAGGAGTAGCCCCTGAGCATTGCCGGGTATGACCCAAAAAAAGCAAAAAAAAAAAGGTTCTTACAATAAGAACCAAAACCAAGGAAAGCATGAAATATTTCTTTCGAGCTGAAACTCTTCAAATTGAAAAAAGGAGATACAGTATTTGAAAGAGAGAACACAAACCCCACTTAAAAGAAAATATAAATTAATAAAGAGTAACTTTACCAGAGTGAATTAACAGTATAGTGAAAGAATCCCATTTATCTCCATACAGCTTTTCCAAACATCGAAGGGCACTAAGTGTTGATCCTCCGTTTCCTTAAAAATAAAGTCAAAACAAATAATTTAATTCACTGAAACTTACTAAAATTTTAAAATGATAGCAAATTTAACTGTTATAATTGAGGATAAATTAATAAAACTGTAATGAAACCAGAAATCATCCTTTATTAGTAGATGACTTAATCTACTCATAACAGTATTTAAAAAGTAAATAATAAGTAAGTTCAGCACTAGAATACTACAAGTACGTACATCCATTGGAATATTAAATTATAAAATCCATTTTAATAATTCTACCAGATGGGGTGTGAAGATGACTTAATAGACAGAACCTGCACTTGTGTGCTCTGTGCTCATTGCAAGATCTGTAGAAATGTATGTGAAACCCTGACAAATGAACAACAGGAAGAAAACTACAAGATGGACTGGAGACAGGGATACCCTTACCAGAAAGAAACCCCGCTGCAGAGCAACAGTGACTGACTGAGAAGTGATTTCTGAGGTACAGAGCATTGTGTGAGAGAAAGGGGGGTTTAGTATCTAATTGGTCTGAAAACAAACACCAAACAATACCCCCAAACAAGAAATGCCTAAAACTAGAACAACGTCAGTGGCACATAGAGATATCCTATCTTTGGTATCTAGAAGTTTCAGTTTACATATTTCATGATCATTAATCTCAGAGAAGTAGTATATATCTTTATCTACAGTAAAGTAAAAATGCAAATTGACCTAAACTGAATTTTAAAGTACATATATATGACATTAGACTTCTATTTTGCATCCTGTATTGTGACTCCATATGTGTATGCATGCTTTTTTTCCCTCTAATTTGTTTCATTTATGTAAATTTCTGTAGAGGGTGTGAAGTGAAGAGTGAGAAGGAACCAAAAAGGTTTCTACTGATAAGACCCAATGGAATATTCCCCATCTAGGTAAATTCCAGCAAATGAATAAAAATATTTTTAAAGTTTGGGAGGTCTTGATATGTCAAAAGGTATAAAAGCAGTTGCTATCTTTCATGAAAAGTAATGAATTAAAATTATATGCTGGAGATCAGAGGTGACTACAAGAGTATGCCACCCGCACGGCAGAGCCTGGCAAGCTACCTTTGTTGTATCTGATATGTCAGATACCAGTAACAATTAAAGACTTCATTCCCATGACCTGATGGAATGGTTTGAGGCTCTTTATGTTCCTGGAGCAAGCAGATGCCCTTGGGCTCTACTAGCATGAGACAGGACATAATGGAGATGTTACTGGTGCCCACCGAGAGCAAATTGATGATGAATGGAAAGACAGTTTTTTATATATATATATATATATGAATTTTTGGTCTATACTTGGCAGTGCTCAGGTCTAACTCCTGGCTCTATATTCACATATCACTTCTGGTGGTGTTCAGGGCAATGTGAGGAATCAGGATTTGAACTCGGGTTGACTGGAAACAAGGCAAATACCTTAACTTCTGTACTATCTCTCAGACCCAAAAAAACTTAAGTTAGCAAAGATTTTGTGTGAAAGACATACACTTGACAAATTATGAACTACAGGAAAGTTCTCCTTAGTGATTATTTAGCCAAGAATCTATGATATAAATTTGACTATAAAGTTTACCAATTTTTGCTCCAGCAGGATCAACAAAAACATGGTAGTGAACTCCAAGGGGTAACTCCTTTTTTTTTCAGCTTCTCTGACAACTGCTGTTTATAAGCAAGTTCCTGTTTGTCATCAGCTGCTGTTATTGCAACAATATCCCAGAATTCTCCAGTTGCCACAGGTTTGCCTAGGTGGAAAAAGAAAGAAGTGACAAATATTATCACAATTCTAGACTTAATATAACTTTACCTATATGAAAAAGGTTAAAAAGACTTAATAGATCTTTCATAAATTCATATTCTTCCTTTGAGAATTGGAGAATAATCAGTGGCTACTAAATACAACTTAATGTAGTACTGGTAAGGATTTAAAAATATGTCTTTCAGTTATCTGTTCCTTCTGTGTTCTCTACTTCTATTCAGACATTCAAAAAGACGAGCTGTTTCTTGATTTAGAGTACTATAAACAAAGTCAATTACCTTATTTAAGATGATAAAAGGAAAGGAAAAAATAAAACTTGATTTAAAAATTAAACGTGGTAGAATCACTTTGTTGATTAAAAAAAAACACAACCTAAAGATCCATTGTTACAATGTTGCTGTTTATGAGTGTGAGAACTTTATTTCTTATTACCATAATAGGATCTAGGCAAGTAGAATCCAAAATTTTGTTTATCAGGAGAATCTCACAACTTCTTGATGAATTAATTCAATTGAAAAACAATATTGAAAGACAGTTGTAAGTTCTTTGTTGATAAAGTAGGCATAGAAAGTTTTATAAATGGGATTTTATAACCTAAAGTGCTTTTAGGTTAGCATTTAACAGTACTGAACATTGCTGGGCTACTGTTGTATAAGCATTATTCCCACCGAAAAATAAAAGCAGCAAATAGCAAACTCATTTAAAAAAAATGCCCAATTCTGACAGCTGTACAGGGAATAACAATAGCTTACACAATAAACATTTTGATATATACTTCCCTAATTTTAATGCAAGTTTCATGTTTCATTTTTCTTATTTTACTAGATACAGTAAAAAAAAAAAAACTGGTGAAGTGGGAGTTGGGGAGATGGGAGAACGCCAAAATCGGGTCTATCTGCAAAACCCCAAGCTTTTAGATGACTTTAAAATAACTTTTGGTAATGAGTTAAGCAAACGCATGACTTGGATTTACAGCTTCATTAGCCAGGATAATTATCTCATTCCTCTTATAGCTCCAAAAAATTTACATAGTACTAGAAACTAGGAGTAAAGTTAAAGAAACAAGCATAACGCAAAGAAAGGTCAGTGACAATATAAAAAATCTCAAGCGATAGATAGCAAGCTAGCTAAGTGTGGGTCCCTAAGCCTGCAAAGGGACACGCAGGCAGGAAGTAACAATGCGGAAAATTTCCGGCAATTAAGGCGCCCTTTGTCTCCACTGCACAGGAGAGCCATTATTCCTCCTTCGATACCTCTCAGCTCGGAGAACCTCCGCAACTTTCTCTGAGTGGCTTCTCGTACAGCAACGTCAGAAGAGACACGAGTGGAGGCCATAGCCCTCACTTCCTAGAGACCGCAAGACACCGCCCCGTTAGCCGCCGCGAATGACAGCACGCATGCGCCTGGCGTGTCCGCGCCGGCTCCGCCTCTGTCCCGCCCCTTGCGTGCGTCACCCACGTAACCACGCCCCGAGGCGCTCTGACCAGCGAAGGATAAACCTTGTAAGGCGAGAACCTAGAGCTTGCACCCGTTTCCATAGCAACGCTCTAAGACTCTGAATGGCCCTAATTATTTGTTTGGCTGTGCTGGGTCTCATTACCAGCTCTTAAAGCCTTGAAGCTCGGTTGATCCAGTGAGTGTTTCAAGTTTGGGCGATAAAATTGTAGAACCCCAGTACCGAACCGAACCGCTAAAGGGAAGAGAAAAACTTGGGCTTCCAACTTCAAAGGCGATTGTCTTCTAACTGATTTGTTTCCTGCCACAAGCAGAACCCAAGGGCCACTGGAGTTTTAATCCACCTTCGCGTCATTTCAGATTCTCCGCTTCCAAACCCAGGTCCAGACAGTGTCTGCGCTCTAAGCTTTTGTTTTTCTCTCCGAGTTTGTGTCTCCTGTGTCCCTGCAATTCCTAGAAAGTGAGCTCTTTCCCGCTAGTTTTGGGATCATTTATTTCATAGACCTTCGAACATTGTGTAAAACTCAATCTGCAACCGGTCCCTCAATACTTCTGGTATTTTTTGGCTTTTTGTATATACACTGTAATTCTGAAATTACTATAACATTCCTTCCTTTTGTATAAACTCTTTAATTCTGAAACTGCAGTAACATTCCTGTAAGTTAACTTTATAAGTAAGTATAGTTTCTTTAATGGGGGACAGAGTAGAAACTATGAGTATTTTTTTTTGTGTGTGTAAAGCACCAGGTCTATAATGAGATTAATTTTCATTTTTGCCAGAAAGCTATAATTCAGAAAGCCTACTCAGACAAGTTCTTATAATTAATGAAAATGTAAGCAAGATAGTTCAGTCTCTAACTCAGAAATAATAGTGTCACCATAGAGTCTGATTTGTTCGGAAAGTCTGTTTTAATTCGAAGACAAGCACAAACCCTAAAAGTCCTTGCGTGTCTTAGATTTTTTTTGCTAAAGAACACTCGACTCATGCTTTTGTACTTATAGATAAATTATTTTTCTCATCATTTTATTATTTTATTTTATATATAGAATCTTAAAAGCTTTTGTGACAATTCTGGAGTCTGTATCCTGAATTCTACTTATTTTTCATAATCAACACTTAAAAAGTATGTTACTGGGCCGGAGCGATAGCCCAGCAGGTAGGGCGTTTGCCTTGCACGCGGCAGGCCCATGCCGGCCCGGGTTCAATACCCGGCATCCCATATGGTCGCCCGAGCACCGCCAGGAGTAATTCCTGAGTGCAGATCCAGGAGTAACCTCTGAGCATTGCCGGGTGTGACCCCCCAAACAAAAAAAAAGCAAAAAAAAAAGTATGTTACTGCAATCATAGATGATCAGATATGGTGATATATATCATCCTTGTATGATATATCTGTGTATGTCATATAGAAAATGTCCAATATAATTTATATTCCAATATCTATTAAAATAAACTTAATAAAGAAATAGTATAGCTATACATTTAAAATCTTCAGGTAGGACGAATAAGTGATAGTGATGATGAATATAACTATATATGTGAAATTTCAGTGAATTTACAGGCAGCACAGCATTCCTTTAAAAATCATTTAGAATATTTCTTGCATACTTATTTAAAGGAAAATGTAGATTTTTTTCAGTATTTTATTTACGTTTTCATAGATTACAAATTCTTATGGCTTCACTTCATGTTTTTCCTTCAATCTTCTAATGGAAAAACTTAGAAACAAAGATACGCCAATTGATGCACAATTTCATTTTATATGTCTTATACATTGTGATGAAATATCTGATTGTTTCATAATAAGCATTTTGATCAATGAAAGCTATTGATAGGTTTATTGCTGAAAATGATACTTATTTCTCTTTCAGTATATTTTGAAACTAGAATTGAAGTGGTGATGTTTTTTCTTAAGGTAGTGCTGTACTTAATAGTATTCTGCCTTTTGAACACCATATAATTAGTTAAACTTGATAATATACAAATTTGTACACATGTTTCACAAAGTATCAGTGAATTTGTCAACTTCTAGGGGAAATGAAATCGCCACAATTTCTCTTTAATGGTTATATTTAAAATTGGTAGCACGAGATAACCAACAGAACTCTGCTAACTAATGGAACATTGTTGAGATGGAACTGTGTCTCATGTCTTACCATTAAGGCATGTGTCTAATTTCATACTTTTTAGAGGCCTTAGTGAACTATTTACAAAGTCTTAATAAACTATTCCATAAATATGAATCAACTTGTACAGAGACATAGCAAGACCTTAAGAGATGGAAGGGAACTGAAATAAAATGAGAAATGCCCATCAACCCAGATAAATCGATCCATTCGCCTGCCTTTACCAGTGTCTCAGACATGTTCATTAACTGTCATAGAAGCACCTGTTCAGATGAGCCCAACAGAATATACAACATTATTATTTGGAAAAGAATTTCCCACTTAGAGCAAATCAATGAATTCTCAGAAATAGTGATTGTCTTAGGCTCTTGGTTTTGGAGACACTTTGTTTTACAGTATAAGTTAAAAATGTAAGATGTGGTACATTTTTATTGCAGAATTGAAAATGAGAAACTCCAGGAATTAACTGCTTAGATTATTTGTATCAATAGTTTAAGAGAGTTTAACTACTTTTACTTTTTGTAGCAATGGCTGGTGTAATTTGATTTTAATACTTTTTTTAAATCTCCCAGTTTAGACCTGTATTTGAGGTAGCTGTGTCTGCAGGGTGGAGAGGAGTGTGGAAGACCTGGCTCCTCTAATAAATCTCTAATAAATCTGGGCAGTGAGGCTGGTTCTTTTCTGTGTAACTATTGACATCCCTCATCTGGGGTCCCAAGGATGAAACTTCAAAGTTTGTGCACCAGCATGTACAGATAAAGGCAGTACCAGGCCTGAGTCTTCAGCCCCCATAATAGTTATTTGTGTATAAATGTGGCGAGAATATTTATAAATTTGTCTTTAAATTTTTTTGTTCTCAATTTAACTCTTAAAAGAGTTTATTACTTGATCTCATATACTATATTTATTTTACTTTTTCTCACTTTAATTAAAACCCCATGATTTAGAAAGTTACTCATAGTTGAGTTTAAACATACAGTATTGCAGCACCGATCCCACCACCAGTGTTGGCTTCCCTTAACCAGAGTTTCCAGGTTCCCTCCTATAACAAACTCATTCCCCCCCTCCCCCCACCCCAGCTCAGGCTGCTCTCTTGGCAAAGTACATTTCTAAGTTTGATTGTTAAAGTTTGGGTCTCTTAGTGTTGACTCTGCATTTTTGTTAAGTTAATTTCTAGATACTTTATGATTTTGGACATCATTTAAAATGGGATATACTTTTTATTCTCTTTCCTCTTCAATTCCTTATTTGTATATAGAATTTAACCAATTTTTAGTTTAAATGTATTGAGTTTGTATCTTGCCACTTTGCTGTATTGATTTATTATTTATAGGAGCTTTTGATTTGACTCTAGGGTTTTCAGTGTGTATCATGTCATCTACAAATACACATAATTTGACTCCTCTTTTCCAATTTGTATTTCTTTGATTTATTTTTCTTGCTTGATTTCTGCCTTTAGTAGCTTTTAAATATATGGTACAGTGTCAGGGAGCCACTGGGGTCCCTGACAGTATCAGGACAGAAGTTCTTTTCTACCTCCAAGGCCGCCAGAGGAATGGATGAAAACTCATGAGTCTGGCGCAGTTCCATAAAGGCTTTTAATAGTACAAAAGCTCTACCATGGCAATCCAATATAATGAAAGAACTCTAGCTCTGGTCAGAACTTAGACCGTACAAGAAAGCCCAAGTGTCCCACCAAAGAGAGAGGATCTTACCCGAGAGGAGTCCTACCCAAAAGAAGGGGAAAAGGAGCAGGAAAAAAGGGGGCAAGTACCTGAAGACAGTCCCTTTATATACAACAAAGTAATCCTATCTGTTCTGTCAACAAAGAAAGTGCAGAAGGGTGGTGCCACATCCTATTATAGGTATAAACAAAGGATTAGGCCAAGGACTAATCTCTTCTTCTGAGATTATCTCTTATGTAAAACACTGGAGAGAGGGGGCTGATATAAAGTAATACATCTTAATTTCATGGGCTTCATGTAATCTAGATGGTACCCACAAGGTCCTTCTTATTTATGATCTGCACCAGGGTGATTCTGAGTATCTTGTTCTCCATATACTGAAAGGGTCACACTTGTGTGGGTGAGGGCAAACTAGTATGATCCTTCCTATAATCTTAAAGATAGTCTCAACACAGCCAGTGTGGCAGTCTCCTGGTAAATTTTAACTGTCCCACACTGGGTGCAGTGGGTATATAGAGGAACTGTGCCCAATTTAGAAAACATAGAAGTCTTAGTAGATGTATAATAAGTCAGAAGTTATTCAGAGTCGAGGTGACTTCTGTAACTGCCACACCTCTATTAGTGTTTACATAGAAGAGAGATCTCATTAGAATGAACCTTGGTTTAAGAATTTGTAAGTAGATTAAGCTGTGAGTGGGTAAAAGAGCAAAACTCCAAACTAGCTAAGTCTATCATCCAACAGTACAGTTTCATTAATTATACAAACCAGGCTTTATGTTAGACCTAGAGATCAGTGTTTAACTGGGAGTTTTACTCATTGATCAACCTCTCTGTCGTTCTCTCACTCTAATTTTCAGATTATATTCCCCATTTAAGTGAGTTTGGGTCTTTTAGCTTCCACATTACTTTAAACCATACAATGCATTTTTTTTGTAAAGCATTTTGAATAGAATAAAGCCTTAAAATCCACCCATATTGTTACAAGAGCTAGTGTTTCCTTATCTCATAAAGGTATTATGTACTTAAACATAATACAGTTTTTGAATCTCTCAGTGGAACAATTCAGTTATGTTCATGGCTTCAGTATTGTGACTAATCTAGCAATAAATTTGGACGGTTATTTCAAGATAATTTTTTTCTTTGGGGGTGGCTTGGGGGGTAGATTGGGTTCACACCTGGCATTGCTCAGAGCTAATTATTTTCTTTACACATATTTCTTAGAAATAGGATTTTTCTATCACATGTTAGTTTAAGTTTAACTTTCCTGGGGAAATATGATACTGTCTTCCATATCAACAGTGCCAGTTACATTCCTATTAACAGTACAAAGGTTTTCTATTTCTGGGGTGGAGAGATAATACTGGAATTTAGGCCTGTGCTTTGCACCTAGCCTGCTCCAGTTTTCTCCTGGCCTGCTTGTGTAATCCCTAGAATAGATAGATTCAGGAGTAATACCTGACTTTAGCTGGGTGCGGTGCCACCCCTTGTGCCCTGTCACTCCAAAACAAAAACAAAAAGGAATAAAGGTTCCCCATTTATCTTGTTTGCTGTATTAGTAGGCTTAGGATAATGGTGTATAAAACTTTAATTGCATACATTGGCCTTTCTTATGCCCTCTTTGAAACCATGTCTATCCAGGTTCTCTGTAAAATTTATGTGATAATGCAGTGATGTATAGACTCAGTTTCAACTTTATGTTAAGGTATGTCATCTTTCCTGTTTCATGCCATCAAATATTTTGTGATTAGTTAATTTGAAATAAATCATAATTTTAGTTAATAACAATAATGCATTGGTTGGATAATTTGCAGCAGCATAATACCTCCCACCGATGAAATATGTTGATAGTCTAATTGTGGATAGAGAGGGTAATGAAGGAGTATATGAAAAGTTTATGTATTTTATATAAAAATTTTCAGTAAATGAAAAATTAAGTCTACTGATTAAAAATAAATTGTCTATAAAATATTCTGATGTATGACTCATATTTGTTTCAGGATTCTTATCAACTTTAAAAATTGGTTTCTATAACTAAAACTTTTAAGTACCCATTTTGAAACATTTGATTTATGGTTTAATACATATGCAAGATTTTATTTCAAACTGCAGTTAGCATCTATTTGGGCCAAATGAAAAGGTAGGTCTTTTAAAGGAATGCTAGAAGAAAGGTGAGCCAATGGTTAATTCTAATACACACACTCACACACACACATACACACACAAGACAGACCTATTGTGTTCATATATTCTCTTCTCAACCATCACTTGGTGATTACTACCTTTTATGAGAGTTTAAATTACCTAAGTAAAGGAAATTTTGTAGGACTGGTATGTGACCTGGTGGTGAGTATATTGTATAGATGAAGCCCTGGGTTTGTGCCCTGTCACAGCAAAAATAAAAATTAAGCATATCGACACATATATGTGTATGCATATTATATAAAAACTTATATACAGAGCTTGAAATGTATTCAAAATTTGAACTATTGTAAGATAGTTATAATTGCATAGTTGAATAAAATATAAATAATTACCAATCAGTTGAATTCACTATTTAGTACATTTATTTGCCATTACTTTTAAACCAAAATTATTATACAAGATAAATGCTAAAGTATTGGTTTGTGCAGTGTTTTATCTCAACTACACTGAACTCCATGTTCATGTTCTAAGAGGCAGGACATTATTCTTATTATTTATTAGTATCCAAGAGCAGTAGAATTTTTTGAATTGTGGTTCTAGAAGTCTTGAGGTTATGATACTGTGAAAAGGTCATATAAGAATTAAATTTTTTCTGACTTCTGCTTATTCTAGTATCTATGACCATGTATTTAATTTAGTTTTTTTCTGACTTTTTCTTATTCTAGTATCTATTACCAAACACTTTTTGCTTACATACAGGCTTAGCAAACTTTTTAGCTAAAAATTAGAAAAATATTTTGTTTACATGCAGGCTTATTTCTGTAAGTTGATAAGATTACTGAGAACAATATCCTATTTTTCATAGATGTTTCATGGAACCGTCACAGAAGAGCTAACACATCATGAAAATGGCGTCAATATTATGAAAATGTTGTAGAAGAAAAAAATTATTTTGTTTTTTGTGAAATTCAATGGCCTTCATTTAAAATCTATGGATAGTCTTCAGTATTGTGTTTCCATAAAAGTATGCATTTTCTCAAACAATTTTATTACAGATATTTACCCACTTCAGAGCTGTAAAAAATTAGTCAAACTTGATCTCCATGGAAACCAGGTAACCAATAGCTCAAATGATATTTAATTAACTCTTATGTTGTACATTTGTAATATTTCTATTTTCTATAAAACAAAGATAAAATCTAGTAAAATAAATGTATATAAATAAAATTTAAATACAGGTAAACATTTACATTAAATCTTATGTAACTAGTCTGTAATTTGACTAATTCTTTAATTCAGAGTGTGGATTAAGGATGGAATATGATGGGCTAAAGAAATAGTACAATAGGTTAGGCATTTGCCCTGCATGCAGCCAACCTGGGTTCCTTTCCAAGCACTGCATATAGATCCCTGTGCAAGAGTCAAAAGTAATCCCTGAACATTACTGGGCCTGCCCTCCTTCTCCCCAACACCTTAAAAAAATCTTTTTGTTTCCTTAATCATGTATAAATTAACATATAACTTAAAAAATCACATATTAGTTTCACTTGTACAAATACTGTACACTTATACAAATAACGTTCATCATATTTTGATGATGAATGTTAAATCATTAAATAATTAGAAATGATTAATAATTTAAATAAGCAATAAATAATTAAAGAAACTACTATGTTGTGGTTGCTTTTGAAATTTTATAGTTTTGAGTATTTTACAATTTTGATCCAGTTTGTGTTGATTTTGTAAAATGCTTGTAAGTAATGATTTTATTATTTTGCATATCTATTGAGGGATGGTCTGTTTCTCATTAAATATTCTGGCTCATTTTGTTATGAATGTATTGACCATCTACTTGTATTGTGTTTTATTGGTTAATGTGTCTGTTGACACTAATACCACACTAGTTTGATTGCTATAGTTTTCTAATGCAGGTTGAAGTTAGGAGATACAATAGCTCCAGGATTATTTTTTCTCAAGATTGTTTTTGGATATTAGGGTTTTGCTCTGTTTTGCGGTTTCATACAAGTTTGAGGATTAACTGTTCTATTTCTATGAAAAACAGTTATTGGGGTTTTATTTATTTATTTGTTTATTTTTTGCTTTTTTTGGGTCACACCCAGCGACGCTCAGGTGTTACTCCTGGCTCTGCACTCAGAAATTACTCCTGGTGGTGCTTGAGGGACCATATGGGATGCTGGGGATTGAACCCTGGTCGGCCGTGTGCATGGCAAATGCCTTCCCCGCTGTGCTGTCTCTCTTGCCCAGTTATTGGGATTTTGATAGGGCTTCTTTCCTTCATTTGATTTATTTTTGTAATATGCACATTTTTAACGTTATTTATTTGAAATTCAAATATTTTTTTTTCTTCTTGGGACACACCAGCAATGTTCAGGGGTTACTCCAGATTCTACACTCAGGAATTGATCCTGTCGGTGTTTGGGAAACCATATGGGATGCCAGGGAATGAACCTGGGTCAGCCGCATGCAAGGCAACTACCCCACTCCCTGCACTATTGCTCCTGCCTCGGTTTTTAATGAATGCCTTTTCTTTTTTTTTTTTAGTTTCTTTCAGTGATGTCTTATGGTTTTCACTGTACATATTTTTCACCTTGATTAATTTTGTTGTTAGGTATTTTATTATTTTAGTTATAATTTAAAATGGGGCAATTCATATTTTTTCCACTATTAAATTATTAGCATGCTTAAATGTATGCTTAAAAAGTTCTTTTTTTATTTGGGGACATACCTGATGTTATTTGGGGGGTACTCTGAACTCAGTGCTTGGGATGTTGTGCTCAGTGTTTCCAGGGATTGAACCTGGGCTTCCCACATTTATCACATTGATTTGAATCTTAAATCTTTAAGAAAATAGTTTGTAAAGTTTCAAGAACCTGTTATAAAGGAAATCTTGCTGAACAAAATATAAACATTTATTCAGGAAGTTATTTTATTCAGTTTACTGAATAAACTATCACTTATTCCAGTTTCTAAGTGTACTATATTTTCACTCCATCATCATTGAGTAATTACACATTCTTTTTTCTAATTAGTGAGAAATTTGTCATTTGAGTAACTGTTATTTAAGTAGATTAAATATCTATGTTTTCCTAGACATAAAATTTATATAAAATTGATATTCGAATTTAACTATTATTATCACCATTACTATTAACATTTCAGATAAGGATTCTACCAGAAGCAGGATTTTGGAGCGGATTCAAGGGTCTAAAACTCCTCTTTCTTCATAACAATGGGATTTCAAAACTAAAGAACCTATGTGTGCTATCTGCCTGTCCAAGCCTCATTGCCCTCACTATGTTCGATTGTCCAGTGAGCCTGAAAAAAGGATATAGACATGTTCTTGTTAACAGTATATGGCCTCTCAAAGCACTGGATAACTATGTCATTTCCGATGAAGAAATAGTTCAGAACTGGCGACTTCCTGAAAGATTTAAGACATACAATAACCGGCTATTCTTTAATTTCTGCACTGCTTTGAAGAAGGTAATTGATTTTGTTACAATTTAATTTTAAATAAGATTTTAGAATTGAAAATTTAGGTTCTATATCCTATACTGGCAAATCTTATTTTTAGGATTACATAAGACACAAGATTATCAAATTACAATTTTTTTTTTGTAGAAAATTGGGAATATTCTTGTTTGGGGGGGGGTCACACCTAATAATGTTCAGTTTTATCTTGTGAAAAACATAAGGAACCAATGAGGATAACAGATCCCAGGTAATAGACAGATATTACTTACTGAGTAGCCATGCATGTTAAGGGACAAAGTGATTTAAAAGGAACATTATTTCTTAAATGGTTATAAAAATTATTTCTGATGCATAAGAATTTTGAAATGCTTTACAGAATGGCAGCAAGTAAGGCACTTGCAATGCATGCGGCATACCTGGGTTTGATCTCTGGAATCCCATATGTTCCCCTAAGCCCCACCAGCAGTGATCGCTGCATGCAGAGGCAGCAGTGAGCCCTGAGCACCACCAGGGGTGGCCCCTATCACTGATCACACTTGGCATCTCGTTATTCATTGAGTTGCTTGAGCGGGCGCCAATAATGTTTCCATTTGACCCTATCATGTGCCAGTATAGCCCAATGGCATCTGCTTGCTTCAGGAATACGGAAGAGTCTCAAACCGTTCATTCAGGGTCTTGATGAAGAAGTCTGACCATCTTGTAGGTGGGTGGCCACATGATTTTTTGACGACCCGTGGGATCCAGTCAGTAATGGCTCTAGTCCAGCGGTCGTTTCCAAATCACATTACATGCCCAGCCCATCTGATTTTCGATGCCTTGGCAAATGAGACAGCGTACCTGACTCTGGATCATTGATGGAGGTCGGAACTCCGAATTCCTTCTCTCACTTGAGTGAAGCATGATATTCCAAATATAGCTCATTCGATTCCTTTTGGGAGACCCTAGTAGTGTTCTCATCCTGCTTTCATAGGGCCCAGGTCTCTGAGGCGTATGTTAATGCAGGGAGAACAACAGAGGAGTCAAAGAGATGTGCCCAGAGCCGGAGGTTCTTTGTCCTTTTAGCTATTTCTTTGATTCTCTAGAAAGTGTTCCATGCTGTTCTCTTTCTCCTGCACAGCTCAGGTTTTAGTTCATTCATCATGTTGAGTTCTCGACCTAGGTACACATAACTGTGGCCCCATAAACAAACCAATTAAATAAACTAAAATAATTTTGACATATATTTTTGATAGTAAAGATGTTACTGTATTTTTTGAATTTTATTGGATTGCAGGAATAGAAATAAAATTGCCTTTAGTTAATATGTAAATGCAAGGTATAGGACCTTTACTTGTGAAAATTTTAATGAAGAAAAGAAAATGCTTAAACTATAGTAATGGAATAATAAGATTTTTTAAATATTTCAATAACATCAGAATAAATGTAAACTGAGGGAAGTAAAATTTAATTTAATAAGTGAAATGTCAGAAATAGAATAATTGACGAAATATTTGGAGAAAAAAATGAATGGATGACATCGTAAATGAAGTACCTTAAAGAAATATAAAGGCACCATATGTTGGCAGAATATTTGTAAATCATAGACAATTTAAAAATATATTTTAGTGACAGTTTTAAAATTTATTGATACATTTTAGTTCATTATAAGCAATATTCCTTTTATAATTGCTTTCACGAGATGATTTTATTTACATTTAGAAACAAATCAATGTTTGACAAAGAACAAATGAAAATATATGGGAAAAGATATGAAATAATGTTTGAAATATATTGCAGAATACATCATTATATCATTTAGTATAACTATGTTATAAACAATAATAATGAACATTACTGTAGTTTACAACTTTTAATTTAGTATTTTCTATGAATGCATAAGTTAAAGAAGTGTATATTGATGTCAAAAGAAATATCGTGACTAAATCTGTACTTAAAACACAATAAAACTGTGAAGAAAGATTCTATTTTTAATCAACCATGATATATAATTTGTAGGATTTTATTTTGGGAGGGTCAAGTAGAATTTTCCATTATAAACAATGAGCTTCTTTAAATTCAGGCTTGTGCTTAGGCAGGAAGGAGATTGGTTAGTAGAAAAAACAAGCATATAGCAGCTAAATCTTCTCAATTTATATTAGAAAATGATAGCTCATCCAGATGTTCTACCTGAAGAGACTTCTATCATCAGTACTAGATAATATGGCTACCAATATAATCTAATATGTGTGTTAATTGACTAAATGTTCTTTTATAAGCCAACATTTTATTAATAGGGAAAGAAGGAATATAGGTTCTTGAAAGATAGTCAACGTGGTCTGTTTCACAGTTATAAATTGAAAATAAAGTACAGAATTATTATTTTTTTTAAGTTTTACAGGTTTTATTAAGGAGGTTTTAGGAAAGGGAAGGAGGAGGGAAAGTAAGAGAGAGAGTACACATCTCAAGAGGGGAGATGCAGGCGACACACGTTCTCGGGCACCACATGTGCTTGGCCACATGGGCTCAGGCAGCATGTGTGTCCATGCAGCATGTGCACCAGTACAGAATTATTATGTTAATAAAAATGTGTATTCTAAACATTTGGTATCAGTTTGTTCTTTTTTAAAATTAATTTTGGTGATAGTTAGAAGGTTCTGGGGTCACCACAAATGGCTTTCATCCAACTGGGCAGAAGTTCAATGCAAGGACTCTTCTGTGTTATCTCTTGACCCTATTTATTTGATTTTAATTACGTAGGGCGTTGGCCTGGGTTCTATCCCGGGATCCCATATGGTCCCCTGAGCACCGCCAGGAGTAATTCCTGAGTGCAGAGCCAGGAGAAACCCCTGAGTATTGCCAGGTGTGACCCAAAGAAGCAAAAAAAAAAAAATGAACAAAGAGGAGGGGCCAGAGCAGTAGCACAGCAGGTAGGGTGTTTGTCTTGCACTGGCCTATCCAGGTTCGATCCCTGGCATCCCATATGGTCCCCCAAGCCCCGACAAGTGTAATTCCTGAGTGCAGAGCCAGAAGTAACCCCTGAGCATTGCCAGATGTGACCACCGCCCCCAAAAAAAAAAAGAACAAAAGAGGTCATGGGACAGTTCAGTTGTAGGGTTTTGATGAAACCCTGTGACTGAAGATAAACCTGCAGGGATGAGGCCAGGACTTTCATCCTGGACATGACCCATAACAAGAGTGCAGGGCAGACACACTATCATGTTCCATGGCACCGTGCAGACCGTGCAGTGGTGGGGACAGAGTCGGGAATAAGCCATGACCGTGTCCTTGATTCTGGAGATACTTAATCAGTGGCTCAGTGAAACCTTAATTATTATTTTCTGATTTATTTCTGTTATGACAGCATAATTTAAAAGAAAAAAAGACACCATAATATACAATATCAGGGGGCAGAGCGATAGCACAGTGGGTAGGGCATGTGCTTACATGCGGCTGACCTGGGTTCGATCACAGGCATCCGATATGGACCCCAACACAGCGAGGAGGAATTCCTAAGTGCAGAGACAGGAGTAAACATTGAGCATTGCGGTTGTGACCCAAATAGCAAACAATAAAATAAAAAATAATATTTATTTTTGTTTGTTTTTTTGGGTCACATGCGGCAATGCTCAGGGGTTACTCCTGGCTCTGCACTCAGAAATTACTTCTGGCAGTTCTTGGGGGAACATATGGGATGCCAGGGATCAAAACTGGGTCGGCCGCATGCAAGGCAAATGCCATACCTGTTATACTATCGCTCTGCCCCTGGTGAGCATTTTTCATGTGCCTTTTGTCCCCTTTGAGAAGTCCCTGTTCATTTCCTTTCCCCATTTTTCATAGGATGTTTTAATTTTATGGTGCTGATGTTTGTGTTCCTGCCACCTGCTGCTTGAGGTGTTGCAGGTGTGGCTGTGGTGCCCGGCTGCATACACCCAGGGTTCTGCCCCATGGGTCCTGGATGGTGAATGGTTGATGGTCTGACATAGACAAAGACTGGGCCCCCTGGGATGAAACCAGAGCCACGGCAGAGCCTGGCAAGCTACCTGTGGTGCATTCAAGATGCCAAAAACAATAATAATAATGCACCTCGTTCTCAAAGAATGGAGACATTACTGGCGCCCGCTCGAGCAAATCGATGATCAATGGGAAGACAAGTGATCAAAAATAAAAATAATGTTTAATATACAATTGCAGAATAAATATTTAAAACTTTGTATTGAAGTATTGGAGTATACCATTCTGTTAATCATGAGTTTTACGTGTCATTTTGACAACAGATCCATAACCAAAGGGCCTGTGTCTGTCCACTAGGGACTCAAGGACCTCCTCCGAATCTCACCCCACTGTGGAAGGTGTTTGATAAGTAAAATCTTCAGTTCCTTTCATGTGACAATCTCTTGTTCTTTTACTATATTTCTTTTTCATCTCAAAATACGTGAGCTCTCTCTTGCTTGCTCACTCTTTGCTCTCACTCTTTATCTCTATATTTTGGTGGAGGTGATGAAGCAAATATAGAATAGAGCTAATTTCCTGAAATAACACAAAATTATAAGTCACTGATAACTAGATAAAGTAAATTGCTTTTCAAAAACTACGTATGTTTTAAAGAAATTTTAAGTTTAAGGAATATTTGTATGGTTCTGTAATAATTTAGAGATTTTACATGAAATAGGTAAATGTTATAAATGTAAAATTTAGTAAAATAAAAAGAATATTAAGGGAGAAATATAAATTATAAATAATATCCATGCATTATATAAATTATTGCACATAATATACCAAAACCCAAAAGAACTCTAAAGAAGATACTAGGGAAACTTATTATGACAATCAACATGAAAGCGGATTGGGTCAGTCCACCTCCCAAAGTGCTATAGTGTTCCCATTTTGTTGCCTTTTTTTCCCCCTTTATATGTTTGAAAATTTTCTCTGAAGGAGAAGAAACTAGTAACCTAGAATGATCAAATGGTACAAAGAACTAAAATCACTATCAGAAACATCCTGTCTCTACAAAACATCTAGAAAATTTTACCTATTTAGATAACTTTTAGGTAATACTTGATGGGAATGTAGAAAAGTGGCACTATCTTTACCCATACTAGCAAGACAAGACTTAAAATGTCTTTTGAAGAGAACTTAACATAATATAAATATTGATTATATTTTCTTTATCCAGGGATCAACCTATGAAAATGAAATGGATAATATTAAACATATTATTTCAAATATTAATAGAATTCTGGCTCATAATTCACCAATTTTGATTCTTCAAAGATATGTGCGTGGTTACTTGGTTAGAAAAACTTTTTAGGTATGTTATATTTTTATTATTAAATTTATGTTAAGAAACTTACCAAAACAATTATTCAAGAATACACATTTTGTAAAAATTCCATCTCAAATGTTTTTTCATATTTTGAGTTAGCTTTAGGACTATGTAAAAAATCTATCTTTGCTACAGCGGGCACCAGTAATATCTCCATATGTCCTGTCTCATGCTAGTAGAACCCAAAGGCATCTGCTTGCTCCAGGAACACAAAGAGCCTCAAACAATTAGGTCTTGGGAATGACCTAATATAAATGTTACTGGCATTTGGCATATCAAATACGACACGAGCAGCTTGCCAGGCTTGCCATGCGGGTGGCATACTCTTGTAGTCACCTCTGAATAAAGCATTTATTGATGAACCGCACGGCCGCTCGCAGCTGCGTGAGCCGGGCTGTGATAGTCTGGTCTGCTGGGTGGAGTTGTGATGAGAGGGAAGTCTGGATGTGGAAGATGGCGGCCCCCCATGGAGTCGGGGGGTCGTCTGACTTGTTGTGAGGCTCTGCTGGGGTGGCAGGCCAGGGCTACAACCCGCCATGTAAAAAATATTAACATAATATTTGGAATAGTAAAATTCAATGTTTTTTTTATTTTCTATGCCTCTGATTGTGTTGGTAATCTATAAAAGTTTTGGTAATAATTATTTCAGTAATTCTGACTTTTAATCAGTCGAAAGCATCTTTTAAGTTTTTTCTCATATACTAGGATATTATAAAAGATAAAAATATAATCCATGGGGTCGGAGCGATAGTACAGCTGGTAGGGTGTTTGCCTTGCATGCGGCTGACCCAGGTTCGATCCCCTGCATCCCATAGTTTCCCCAGTACCGCCAGGAATAATTCCTGAGTGAAGAGCTAGGAGTAACCCCTGAGCATGGCTGGGTGTGACCACCCCCCAAAAAAAAGCATGTTTAAATATATATATATATATAATCCCTGTACATATATAATGGGATACCATAGAAACATAAACAATAAAACATGAAAATTTGATAAAATTTTTATTTTATTTGACTGTGAAGACATGTTTGCTGAAGTATCTGTTATATAACAATACATTATTTTCTACTTAATGGAATAAATGACTGAGCGGTAGCACAGCAGGTAGTGTGCTTGTCTTCACAGGTGACTGGGGTTGAATCCCTGGAGCCACACATGGTCCCCCCAATTACAGTCAGGAGCAATACCTGAGACTGTAGCCAGAAGTAAACCTCGTGTACCACTTGTTGTATCCCCTCAAAAAACCAATAAATAATGCAATGCTGTCTCCTTATGTATATCACTTAACTTGTCTGAGCCTGAATATCTTCATGGAAAATTATAGAGAACAGGGGCAATTGAACATGTTTATTTCATGGTTGCCTTGTGAGAATTGGAATAAATAGTAGAAATCACATAGTACCTAGCATGTGGGTTTATTTTCTTACTAGCTACTATTGTTCAAAGACAATTTATTATAATTATTGTTAGTTATTATTGATTTTTGGGCCACACCTGGTGATGCTGAGAGTAATGTTACTTCTGGCTCTGAACTCAGGAATCATTCCTTGCTGTGCTTGGGAACCATTGGAATGTGAGGAATTGAACCCAGGCTTGTCATATTCAAGGGAAGCACCTTTTCTCACTCTGCTATTTCTCCAGTCCCCGATATTTATTATTACTATGTATTGTGCTCTGCATTATTTGATTCCAGAAGAAACTAAATATTTGTTTTCCTGCTTACATTTATCACATTTGCAGAATAATCTTTTACAATATAAATATAATTTTATTTACCAACTTAAAATTTCCCAATTATTCTGTTTATAGTGAACAAAGCTGGTGTTATATATACACAAATATATGTATATATGTCATGTACATCACTTATCATAAGCATGTAACATACTCTGTTGCAATTTTTTATTTAATTTGTATTTCCATATGTACTCTTAAACTAGTGTATAACAGTTGCTTGATGTGTAAAAAGGAGTTAGTCTGAAAGTTAGAATCAAAAAAGTGCTTCCAGTTTAGTCTATATGAAATAGAGTTTAGGAAAAGTGTAAATATGAACAAGGCTGTTTTCAGAGTTGCCTATGGATCACCACAGCCTACTCATCTTTTGCTTCTATTTCAGTCACTTGTCACTTGTCTTCCTATTGTTCATCGATTTGCTCGAGCAGGTGCCAGTAACATCTCCATTTGTTGGGAATGAGGTCCATTATTGCTACTGTTGTTGGCATATCAAATGGGTATGCCAAAACATACTGGCATATCAAATGGGTAGCTTGCCAGGCTCTGCCGTGGCCCTGGGTTCATCCCAGGGAACCCAGTCTTTTTCTATGTCAGACCATCAACCATCCAGGGCCCATGGGGCAGAGCCCTGGGTGTAGACAAGCCTATGTCCTGTCTGCCACCTCTTGATGCAGCCAGGAACAGCAGCCACACCTGAAACACTTTGAGGGGCAGGGTTCTATTTCAAACCATAAGAAATATCTCTTCATATTTAAATATTTTATACCTAGTTTAACATATGCCATTTAAACTGTAATATTATATATAACCTTGAGATATGATATACTGCCTATATTTGGAATCTGTTGTAATTGGTATTCTAAATTATTCTTCTAATGAAGCATTGTTATCAGATTAACAACTACCTATAATTAAAGGCAGGCATTGATGACATAGAGAAGGATTTTTGTTAGTCTATGTCTTGCATAAAAAGGAAAAGAATGAAACATAGGAATTGTTAAAGGGCAATATATTTAGGTACCATATTAAGTACTTTCCTTTGGGTTTTGGGTTTTGGATTTTGTTCCACACCTGGAAGTACTTGAGAGCTACTCTTTGAACTGCTGCTTAATTTGTATTTGGATTGTAATGTGAGTATATGTATATGCACACACACAAGCACATATATATATATATATTTATATATATATATATATATATACTCATTCTCACTCATTAACTCATTTATTTTGCTCATAACTTTCCCATGATTTTAGCAAAAATATTGATCAGGTATTTAGTTGTACTTAAGAAAATTCAATTTTACCTTAATTTTTCACAAAGTGGGATATGATTAAAGTTGATTAAAGAAATTGATCTAAGTTTATGCAATAAATATATGTTTATAAGGGTGGTAATTGCCACAGTTTTTAGCTTTTTTACACTTTTTTTAAATTAAAGACCTCCTGCATAGCATGTTCTCATATTCCTATATTCTTAATTTCTAAAATTTTTCTGAATTATTTAAAAATAATACACGGTTGGGGACGCTGCTGGGGTCCCCAACAGTGCCGGGAAGCTAGTTCCCTTCTACCTCCAAAGCCGGCGGGGAATGGATGAAGACTCAGGAATCTGATGCAGTTTTAAAATGCTTTACTTATCATAGGTTCAGGCATACAAATCAGCAATAGGAAAAATCCTGTGCTTAGGATTCCCGGCTAGAACCCCAGGCACGTGTAGGCCAAGATGGCGGCCACCATGTGTTAAAGCCCTGTAAAATGGAGACAAAGACAAGACTCCCAAGAAGAGTGCAAGCCCCAAAAGAGAGTCCCAAAAAGAGAGCCAAGAGAGAGAGGAGAGAGAGAGAGAGAGAGAGAGAGAGAGAGAGAGAGAGAGAGAGAGAGAGAGAGAGAGAGAGAGAGAGAGAGAAGAAGCAGGCTGGTTTTATACCCCTGCAACTCAGACCTCCCACTATTATGGGAAGCAGGAAGGGTCAAATGCCCTTAGGTAATTTTTCCCAGCATCTCACCTAGGCCCTATTATATGCTAATGTTTTGAGCCAAGATCTGCCTGGAAATGCCTTTTAGGGTAGAGAAGGGGGTTTCTGAGATGACATGTCTCTGTACCAAAGACTAATACTAATGCCAGTTAAATATTTTTCCAAGCCTTCACAAGAGTCTCATCTACTTCATGGTATTTTAGTTGCCTTTGAGGTATCAGGGAGCCATACTTGCTTGCTTGGAGGCAAACAGCATTTCTCTCTGATCTAATTACTTAGAGATCCAACGTGGCCAGGCAAATATGCTGGTAAGATCTAGCTAGTCCCACGATGATTGTGGTAGCATGAGAGAATATTTATACCAGCCAGTATAGAATACATGGTCAGATAAACTGCCACATTTAGACTACCCCCTATCTACAAAGTGACCTGCAGGAGGCAATCCAGGGCAGATGCAGAGGTTCTTAGAGGAGTTCTGCAACAATACACATATAATAAATTATTCATATTACAGAAAGTATGCAAAAGTTGCAGTATATAAGCATCCTTTTAAAAATGTTTTACTGATTGAATGAATGAAAAATAGAAAATTGTACAAATAAAATAAATAAAACTATTTGCCAGAAGAACATATCTTGCTTCAACTTTGAAAATGCCTTTAGCTTCAATGTCGTGAAGGGTTTTTCCTATATTTTCTTCGATATACTTCATGGTTTCAGGTCTGACATTGGGATCTTAAATCAATTTTGATCTGATTTTTGTGCATGGTGTTAGACAGAGGTTCAAATTCATTTTTTTTTTTGCATATAGCTGTCCAGTTTTCCCAGCACCACTTGTTGAAGAGGCTTTCCTTGCTCCATTTGGTACTTTTTGTTCCTTTATCAAAGATTAAATGGTCTTGATTATCAAAGATTAAATTGCTTTGCTAACAAAGCAACTGAAAGAAAAGATAAACATATGGGACTACAGGAAACTAAAAAGCTTCTGCACCTCAAAAGAAACAGTGACCAAGATACAAAGACAGTCCACAGAATGGGAAAGAATAGTCACCCAATACCCATCTGATAAGGGGGTCAATATCCAGGATATATCAGGCCCTGGTAGAACTTCACAAGAAGAAAACAGCCAACCCCATAAAATGGAGAGAAGAAATAAAACTTTGACAAGGAAGAAATTCTATTGGCCAAAAGGCATATGAAAAAAATGCCACCATCACTAATCATCAGAGAGATGCAAATCAAAAGAACAATGAGATATCTCACACCACAGGGCTAGCACATATCCAAAAGGACAAGGATTAAAAAATGCTGGTGTGGATGTGGGGAGAAAGGGACTCTGTCCATTGTTGGTGGGAATGTTGACTGGTACAGCCTTTTTGAAAAACAATATGGACTTTTCTCCAAAGACTAGAAATTGAGCTCCCGTTTGACTCAGTCATATCACTCCTGGGAATATACCATGGGAAGACAAAAACACAGCAGAAACACCATCTGCACTCTTATGTTCATAGAAGCACTATTCACAATAGCCGGAATCTGGAAACAACCAGAGTGCCCAAGAACTGATGACTGGATAAAGAAACGTTGGTACATCTACACAATGGAATATTAAGCAGCTGTTAGGAAAAATGAAGTTATGAAATTTGCCTATAAGTGGATGGGCATGGAGAGGCTCATGTTGAGTGAAATTAGCCAGAAGGAAAAAGGCAGATATAGAATGACTGCATTTATTTGCATGACATATATATATATATGTATATGTATATATATGTATATATAGACATATTATTATACCAAAATCCAAGGTCAGGCAAAACATGAATCAGGAGGTCTTGTCAAGGTGGAATCTACCACAAGTGTGTGGGAGTCAGAGGTTAGGTAAGACAGAGAAGGGAACAGTGTGCTAATAATCATCAAAAATGATAAAACAAGCCTAGAACTGAGCTTTGAATATAGGCAAAAAGATTCACCAGATAACCTCTAAATGTATATATTGCAGTGCACAATGTATAGGAGAAGAAAGAGAGAGAGAAAGAGAGAGAGAGAGGAGATAAAGAACCTGCCATAGAGGCAGGCTAGGGCAGGGGGGGAGGGAATCGGGGACATTGGTGGTGGGAAATGGGCACTGGTGGAGGGATGAGTGCTAGAACACTGTATGACCGAAACCCAAACATGAACATCTTTGTAATTGTATATCTCATGGTCGTATAATAAAATATTAAAAAAATTATCTTGCTTGTTCTACATCTATTTCTTATTATATGTTAAGTGATGTAGCTTGATTTACCAGTCATATTCATATTTTCTGATAGAAGGGAAGTATATTTTAATAGAATTATTTTGATTGTCTTAGTAGAATAAATAAGACAGACTGGTATAAACAAGCTGAGGACTGTGTTGACTTATATGAGTAAAATTTTCAAAGTAATTACATTGAAATCTTGGATAAGTTAGAATTCAATCCTAACCCTTGACTTCTTTTTGAATATTAAATCAATTTAATCAACTTGTTATATATTCTAAAATGTAGATACCATTGGGGAAGAATGATAGTACAGTAGGTAGGGCATTTGCTCTGCATATGTCCAACCAGGTTTGATCCCCGGCGTCCTCTATGGTCCCAGAAGCCCACCAGGAGTGATCCTTGGGTGCAGGATCAGTAACAAGTCCTCAGCACTTACAGGTGTAGTCCCAACATAAAATGCAAACAAAAGAAGAAGTAAATGTTATGAAGAATAGATTTCAAAATGTAAAATTGGTTAAACTAATGTAGGAGAGAATGAGGAGATAATTCTTTTTCCTGGGTGTTATTTTGTCCTCATTTTATGGAGTTTAAATTTGGCTTCTTGGTGCTGGAGTGATAGCACAGCAAGTAAGGTGTTTGCCTTGCATATGCCAACCGGGTTCGATCCCCAGCATCCCATATGGTCCCCTGAGCACTGCCAGGAGTAATTCCTGAGTGCAGAGACCTGAGTAACCCCTGAGCAATGCTGGGCGTGACCAAAAAATAAATAACATTGGCTTCTTTGAAAGGAAAAAAATTAAAAATTAGTTTCTTTGACTTTTTGAGATGTTGAGATTGGCCACAATTGACTTGCTTATGGCTCTTTTGGCTCTGTGTTTGGGGATCACTCTTCTGTACTTGAAACAATAACACAATACCAAATATTGCATCCTAATTGGGATCAGCCCTGTGAAAAATAAGCTCCTTATTCCCCTGTACATCTCTCTGCTTCCTGTTAATTAACTATTTTAATTTATACTGACCTTTGCCTACAAGAGATATAAGTTAGGGAGATAAATAAGAAAAAAATGCCCTTTGTATGAGTATTTTGTTAGGTAGCTTATAAGGTCTATAATAACTTTGTATACAGGGGTTTTAAATTTTTAAAAAGGAATCTGATTTTGTTAAATGATCTTTAATGTCAATTTTTTAGAGATTCTTTAAAATAACATTGGCTTAGATATTATATGGGCTTCAGAGTCACAGTATTATAATTAGACATATTTTAATTATATTCCATAATATAAAATCCACCGTCTAGTTACCATTTATTGCCATTCCATTTACTCTCTCTCTCTCTCTCTCTCTCTCTCTCTCTCTCTCTTTCTTCATGTCTGTTTTTTTTTTTTTTTGCTTTTTTTTTGGGGGTCATACCCGGCAGTGCTCAGGGATTTTTTTTCTGGCTCTGCACTCAGGAATCACTCCTGGTGGTGCTCAGGGAGCCATATGGGATGCCTGGGATCGAACCCGGGCCGACATGGGCTGGCTGCATGCAAGGCAAACGCCCTTCCCTCCGGACTATTGCCCTGGCCCCGAGCATTTGTTTTCATAATCTGAGTTTATTCTGTTCATTTATTCCATTGTAAAAAATTTTGATTAAATCTTAGTTTTTTAATATATTAAGTAGAAAATATAATTTGTTTTCCCAAAGATTAAGTTAGAACTTGGAAAACTGGAAAGGTAAAATACTAGAAGAAAATGGTACCTCCTATTTGAAAAGATAAAGAGACTTTGTAAAGAAATGATGGAAAACTTGGCAGCTACGTGTAAAAATGAACTTAGACTTCGTCTAATGCACAAAAGTCAGATCAAAACTATTAAATTTTCAGTGTCAGACTTGAATCCAAAACGTACATTGAAGAAAACATAGGAAAAATCTTCCATGACTTTGAAGATAAAGGCATCTTCAAAGATGAAACACTACTAACAAAGCTACTTTTAACAAAGATAAACATGATATACAAGTTACACAAAGGGATTTACATGATAAACCCTAAATTTACATGATAAACCCTACATGAAACTAAAAAAAAACTTCTGCACCTCAAAAGAAACCAAGATACAAAGACAACCACAGGGTGGAAAAGAATATTCTCCCTATACCCATCTTTTTTTAATTTTTATTTATTATTATTATTATTATTATTATTTTGCTTTTTTGGGTCACACCTGGCAATGCTCAGGAGTTACACCTGGCTCTTCACTCAGGAATTACTCCTGGCGGTGCTGGGGGACCATATGGGATGCCCGTGATCGACCCAGGTCGGCTGCATGCAAGGCAAATGCCCTACCCTCTGTGCTATTGCTCCCACCCCCCCAATACCCATCTGGTAAGGAGTTAATATCCGTGATAAATTGAGCACTCTAGAAATTTTTTTTTTCTGGTGAAATGATTAGGCAAATCTTTTGCCTTCTATGGTTTTATATTTCTTTTTTTTTGTTTATTAAAATTTAAAAAAATTATTGTATCAGCATGAAATATACAATTACAAAGATGATCGTGTTTGAATTTCAATCATACCCATCCCTCCACCAGTGCCCTATTCTCATAACCAATGTCCCCAAATCCCCTCCTCCTCTCTATCCTGCCTCTATAGTGTCATGTTTCCTTATTCTCTCTTTCTCTCTCTCCCCCTCTCTCTTCTCTCTCTCTCTCCTCCTACACATTGTGGTTGGCCCTACAAACATTTAGGGTTTATCATGTAAATCCCTTTGTGTATATACAATTCTGAGTTCTAGTCTGGCATTACTATTTAACGCAATTAGTACAACAGTGGTGTGTGTGTGTGTGTGTATCTCCCATTAATGAATGCAGTCATTCTATATCTTTCCCTTTACTTCTGACGAATTTCACTCAGCACAATAATCTCTATGTCCATCCATTTGTAGGTAAATTTCATGATTTTGTCTTTTCTGACAGCTGCATAATATTACATTATATAGCGGTATCATAGTTTCTTTTGTTTTTTTTGCCTGGGGAATGCTTTATTAATCTAATTTCCGGGTTGTTATGCAATTTTACAGAAATACAATTAATTTTTGCATGTTTGTCACATATCCTGCTGACTTGTTGGGCTCATGTGTGAGTTCTGATAAGTTTTAAGTGGCAATCTGAAGTCTTTTTTTAATATTTTATTATACCACCATGAGATATACAATTACAAAGATGTTCATAAGATGTTCATAAGATCACTTGGCTGCCCACCTAGAATGAACAGTTTGAGGCTCTTTGTATTCCTGCAACCAGATGCCATTGGGCTACACTGGCACATGATAGAGTCAAATGGAAATATTACTGGCATCCACTTGAGCAAATCAATGAATAAAGGGATGTCAAGTGATCAAGTGATCAAGATTTGGGTTTCAGTCATACAGTGTTCCAGCAAGCGCTGGTAGAACTTTTACAAGAAGAAAAGTTAATCCCATCAAAAAATGGGGGAGAAGAAATTAACAGAAACTTCACCAGATTCAGATGGCCTAAAGGCCTGTGAAAAAATATCATCACTAATCATCAGGAGATGCAAATCAAAACAATAATGAGATAGCATCTCATACCACAGAGACTGGCACATATGCAAAAGATCAAGAACAAGTGCTGGTGCGGATGCAGGGAGAAAGGGATTCATCTATTGTTGATGGGACTGTCAACAGTTCCAGTCTTTTTTGAAAAACAATATGGACATTCCTCCAAAAACTAGAAATCGAGCTCCCATTTGACCCAGCAATACTGCTCCTGGGAATATACCCTGGGAGCTCAAAAACACACAGCAGAAACACCATCTGTACTTCTATATTCATAGCAGCACTATTCACAATAGTCAGAATCTGGGAACAACCTGAGCACCTGAGAACTAGATAACTGTATAAATAAATTATGGTACATGTAAATAATGGAATAATATGCAGTTATTAAGAAAAACAAAGTTATGAAATTTGCCCCCTAAATGGATGGACATGAAGAGTATCATATTGAGTAAATTAGCCAGAGGAAAAAGGACAGATATAGAATGACTGCATTCATTTGTATAATATAAAAAATATGATACTAGTATCCAAGGCCAGGCAATACATGGATCAGGATCACTTGTCAGTTGTTAGAATCTACCACAAGTGTGTGAGAGTTGAAGTGAGGTAAGACAGTTAGGGACCATTGTACTTATAATTGTTGGAAATGGTAATACCAGCCTAGAACTGAGCATTGAATGTAGGCAAGGGGATATACATGATAACCTGTAAATGTATGTATTGCAAGCATATGTGTAAGAGAAGGGGCAGAGGAGAGAGAGAGAGAGAGAGAGAGAGAGAGAGAGGAGAGAGAAGAGGCAAAGTGCCTGCCATAGAGGCAGACTAGGGGAGGGAATCAGGGACATTGGTGGTGGGAAAATTGCACAGGTGCAGGGATGGGGATGCTGCTGGAACCCTATGACTGAAACTCAATCATGAACAGTTTTATAATTGTATATCTCATGGTGGCATAATAAAAACTTTAAAAAATAAATATTAATGGAACTGTAGGAAGATATCAAATGAATATACAAACCCTACTTATTTATTGTTTTTTTTTTGGTTTGGAATATACACCCTGCAGAACTTGGGTTTTATTTCTGGCTCTGTGCATTGGAATCATTCCTGGCAGGGTTCTAAGGGTATATGGGATGCCAGAAATCTATCCAAGTTTGCTACATGCAAGTGTCCTACCTATTGTACTATTGCTTAGGCCCAGAACAAACAAACCTTTAGCTGAATCCTTGAGGATAGCAAGACATAATGTCTTTTATGCTGGGAAAAAAAGACATTCCTTCGGAAGATCTGTCCTTTGTTTGAGAGTTAGACAGCACAAACACAGGCATGATAAGATCCAAAATTCCTATTTAATTTTTAAGTACCATTGGCACATCCAAATAGTCCAAATATCCATGACATAATCATCTGTAATAACATCATATCTGACATCCATATAAGCTGTTCAGTTTAGGAAAATAATAGTAGATAAGGATTTTCCTCCAAGAACTTCCAATTAATGTTCCTAGGTTTTTGATAGGGAACTCACTTGACTGATGAGGCAAAAGGTCTGAAGCTATGATATTTGGCCAGCAATACTTTACATTACATTGTAAATATTATGCCTTTTTTCTTATATACATGATTTTTCAGGTAAGTCATGAGGAAAAGGATAATTTGGAAGTTCAAATAAATAGATACTGGGCATTCTTTTGTGCTGAAGAACATGTATTGCATCAGGAGCCCTGGTTTGAGTACTGCTTGGAATGAGCTCTTCTCCTGCCCCACACTCTCAAAACATTCCCTCCTAGGTTTTTCTCAGTTACTTTACAATAAAAATTAATTTGGGGTATAACCAAATATCCTTAACAATAATGAATTTTGGGGGGTTAGGCACACTCTGCAGTGCTTAGGACTTACTCCTGACTTTTCAGGGACCACTCCAATGTTCTGGATCATATGTTGTGTTGGGATTGAACCTGGGTCAGCAGCATGCAAGAAAAGCACCCTCCTCGCTGTGCTATCTCTCCCGCTCAACGTCTGTGACTTTTAGGGTACTTTCCAAAGGAGTAAGTGGGTTAGACTTAGCATATATGTATACAGATTTTGATTTGGTATAATGTACCAAATATTATGTAATTTACCTAATTTAATCTTATAAATAATTCATAAAATATCTTGTCTGAGTTATAAAGATAAGAATTATATGAGACTCAAGTCTACATCTTAATTATCACATTTAAAATACTTTGATTACTTTGCTACCATTTGCTCAGATAGGATCTTGGAAAAGTAGTGCACTGGTAGGAATTTTTTATATGAAGGTATAAAATTATATATATTTCCCCTGATTGTTTAATGATATGAGTAAGGCATAGCAATCATTTTTACCTATTTAGAAATCAATTGTGTGCCTCCTTAGTTTTAGGTACTTTTTAGGTTCTGAATATTTAATAGTGAACAAAATGTTTTAAAAAACTGCCCAAGTGGAATTTAAATTATAATGGTATTTAATTTCATACATATAAGGGAAAACATGATGTAATTGTGAACTAACACTATAACTCTATATTACATTATAAAAACTAAATCACTTTATTAACAGACTATTTGGGTTTGAATTGCATTTTATGTTTAAGTTTTGTTTGAGTAATATAAATCTACATCTATATTTATAAACTCATACAGCAGTTGTGCATTATGTTCTCGAGGGTGGCGCTGAAGAGTTTTGGTGAAATAGTATACCCTGCTGAACCCCTCTTTTACATTGATGATCACTTCTTTGTAGAATGGTGAGATCCTGGTGGTGAATCCGTAATACAGCTCACGAAGGATCTTGATGTATTGGGTTTGAACGCCCTGTTTGGCTAGGGCTTCAATGACTGCTTCAGTCTTCACAGAATCAAAGACTTTCTTTAAATCAATGAACATGAGACAGAGTGGCATCCTGAACTCCCTACAAACTTCAATGAGCTTGGTTACCATGTGGATATGTTCAATTGTGCTGAATCCTTTTCGGAAGCCAGCTTCCATGGTTGGAGCCATGCTCACATGGTTGCCCTTCATCTAATGTTCTGCCAATCCTGTTCAGGATGATTTGAGTGAACAGTTTGTAGATGACAGACAACAGGCAGAAGGGGCGATAGTTGGCAATGTTGTGAATGTCTCCCTTCTTGAACAGTAGAACTTTCTTGCTGGTTTTCCAATGGGAGGGCACCTTGCATTTGGACAGGTAGCGTGTGAAGAGCCGAGCCAGTGTATTGATGAGTACTGAAGGCAGACTCTTCAGGTGTTCAGGTCTGACTTTATCTGGGCCTGGTGCTGTTCCCTTCTTTACTGGTGAAATGGCAAGTTGGATTTCAGAAGGGAGAACGTTCGGAACAACATATCCATCCTGCGGAATTTGGTATGTGATCAGGTGGACGTGGTTATCAAAGGTATCTGAGTAGAAGTCATGGATAATCTTCTCCATTGCCTTTCTGGAAGATGTAGTAGATCCATCAGGATGTTGGAGGGAAGCAATCTTGGTCTTATAGTTGGCGAAGGACAGGCGGGCGTTGTGATTGCTTTTCCCGGCTTCTGCTGCATCTTCCAGTATTTCTGCTCTTCTCTCTTTAAGGTCTTCCTTTATTGCTTCTCTGCACTGCTTTGCAAGCTTGGATGTTAGCATTTGGTCGCCTGAGGCTTGTGCCTTGCCACTTTGGCAAATGAGCTCTAGAGTTTTTGAACATAGGCATCCTTTTGTGTTTTTTTTTTCTCTCTTGTCTTTCTTCGCACAATCATGGAGGTTCTGAACCAGTCGGTTGTATTCTTCATCGATGTCATCAATGATGGTATCTTTCCATGTTGCCGCAGTGGTGCCAAAGAGTTCCCAGTTGGTGATTGTTCTGGGAGTTCTCTTCTTAAACTTTGCAGCCTTTTCTCCCCGTTGCACGAAGTAGAATTTTGCATGAAGGAGACAGTGATCTGATCCTGCTTGGAATTTTGGGACAACAGCAACATCGGTCAGGCAAAACCGTCGATTGAAGATAATGTGGTCAATTTCATTTTGGAACTGTCCACCAGGAGATTCCCATGTCCAATATTTCGCTTCAGCCTTCTGGAACTGTGAGTTCCCATGAATGGTCTTGGTGTACATGATGAGCTCAGATCGGCTCTCAGCCTCTTCATTCCATTCTAGTCCATGGGTCCCGATGTGAATTTCTTTGGCCGATCTTCTCGCTCCTATCTTGTCATTAAAATCACCGACTATGATCTTGTAGGTGTGATCTTTTTAATAGAATTCCTCCAGTTCCTTGTAGAATTTCTCAGTTTCTTCATCCTTGTATGTGGATGTTGGTGCGTAGACAACAAAAATAGAAACTTCTGGCAGTGGGCCACATCTCTTCAAGTGTAATTGTCCTATCCGCTTTGTTAGGCATTCAAATTAATCAATGTTCGCAGCCATGTTTGTGTTGACAAGGACACCGACAACACCGATGCCTCTTTCATTGCATGTTCCGAGGAACAGTTCTTCTCTGGTGTCAAAAACTGCGTGATGCGATTGATGCTTCCTCATCTCAGTCAGACCAATGATGTCATACTTGATCTTTTGCGCTTGCACCATCAGGTCCTCGACATATGTTCTGTAGCCAGTGTACGTGCATTGAAAGTACAGACAGTCATTTTAGTCCTTCTTTGTTTTGGCAGCTTTTTATTTTCCTGAAATTTTATCAGGCCCTCCTTGTTCGTCCTTCTTAGTGCTGCCGTATTAAGGGCTCTTTCAGGGTCAGGAAGATGAACATTTTTTATTACTGGTTTAGGTATATTGAATTGAATATGTATCGGACAGCTTGCCAGGCTCAGCTGTGCGGGCCATATATTCTTAGTAGCTTGCTGGGCTAAGCACTGCCAGGAGTAATTCCTGAGTGTAGAGCCAGGAGTAACCCCTGAGCATCGCTGAGTGTGATGTCGCTCTCCACCCTGACAAGCTTATCATACCCTTCAGCCGCTCCATGTAGCCGGAGGCCACGTGGCCTGTGCCCTGGTTGTCCCACTAGTGGTCCTTGATGATTGCATTGAACATGGAGGCAGTAAAGATGGTAAAGATGTGACAATTAGAATGGGAAGGAATGGGAGTGAAGATAGACACTCGGCAACTACACCACCTTCGCTTCACTGGTAACATCATTCTAATAACACCAAACATTAACCAAGCACTACAAATGCTGGCTGATTTTGAATGAGAATGTGGAAAGATAGGTCTATAGCTGAATCTCAAGCAAAACTATGTTCATGAAAAATGAACTAGTTCCAGAGGCCCCATTCACTCTAAATGGAACAAACATCTCTGAATGCAGCAGTTATGTGTATCTAGGTCAAGAAGTAAATATGATGAATGACCTAAAACCTGAGCTGCACAGAGGAGGATGAGAGCGGCATGGAATGCCTTCAAAAGCATTGAAGAAATAGCTAAAAAGACAAAGAAACTCAGTCTCCGGGCACATCTCTTCAACTCCACCATTCTCCCTGCACTAACATATGCCTCAGAGCCCTGGGCCCTACGAAAGCAGGATGAGAATGCTATTCGGGTCTCCCAAAGAGGAATCGAAAGAGCTATGCTTGGAATATCATGCCTCACTCAAGTGAAAGAAGGAATCCGGAGTTCTGACCTCTATCGCTGTTCCAGTTCAGGGACGCTGTCTTCTTTGCCAAGGCATCGAAAATCAGATGGGCTGGACATGTAATGCGATTTGGAGACGACCACTGGACTGGAGCCATTACCAACTGGATCCCATGGGATGTCCAAAGATCACATGGCCGCCCAACTACAAGATGGTCAGACTTCTTCATCAAGACCCTGAACGAACGGTTTGAGGCTCTTTGTATTCCTGAAGCAAATCGATGAATAACGGGATGTCAAGTGATCAAGTGAAGTGATCAATACAGCAGTTACGTGAGGTAGGTATTCTAGTTATTTCACAGATATAATAGAAACAAATATATATAAAAAGTAATATATAAAAAGGAATAAAATTGACAAATATTTAGTATAACATGACAAAATTTAAATTCATTTCAGAAATGAAATATAAAAAACTCTCAGAGTTTTGTGCGAGCTTTGTAGTTAACATTGCTCTTACAGAGATTATAATAGGCCTTTAGTGATTGTTTGAATTTATAATATACTTAATAGGAATTTATCGATAAAAGTGCTTTAGGCCACTTTTAATAGATTCATTATTTCATGATATTTGCGTTTGCTATTTGCACCCTATATAATGAGTTTTGATATCGCATTTGGGAATTAGATGATAGAAACCATCCACTTTGCTACAGCATATATAATTCTGAATGATAAATTTGCTCAGGATTGACCAATGAATAATGAATATTGTATAATCCGTATACCTTAAAACCAGAATATTAGAGATAAAGTTAACAAAAGTTATCTTTTTTTATTACTTACTCCTATTTTAAATGATAATTTTATGTCAAATACTCTAAAACTTTAGCATGGGGATTTACCAGTTATGAATTATTTAAATAATATTTTATGGCATATAGTGCATACAGTTAATCTGTAAAGGTGATTTATTATTAACCAATTTTATTTAAAATTCCTGGGTTTATAATTAGTTTAACTTGGTTTAATGTTATCTTGGTAATCAAATGTGCTGCTTCTACTATTTGCTAGTAAAAGTCATCTTTGTTAATATATTATTAAGATGTCTAGAAATTTTATGGTTAGTTAATACATTTAATAATTCATATCAATAAAATATATCAAATCTGATCTTATGTTTATCTTACAGAGTGGAGTAATGACTACACTTAAGTTGTCTAGAGTAGACTGAATTCACTTTATTTCAAGTTTATAATGAATAATTCTAATTGTACTAATACATTATCAAATGTTTTGATTCCTCAAAACTGAATAAAAATAGAGTTCTCATTAGTGTTGTTTTGAAACTAGCTTTTCAATTTAAAAAATGATGTTAGAAACAGATTGTTTTATTTGCTTAGTTTATTACAAAATGAGTGGGCTTCAACATAGCAATTTTTTTAAAATTGCCATTTTAATTTTCCTCATATTAGACCCAATGAATAATAATGTCATAGAGAACAGGATGGACTTCATTCAATATATTGTGGGTCTGCTCTTCCTATACTTGCAGCAGGGACATATCTACCAGAAAGATTCAGGATGTGCAATAGTAACAGCAGGTCTCAGCACATGTCCTGATTGTTCAAGCTATCTTACCAATATCATAGCATTTATCTTAAGGATGAAATGCTACAGTTTCTAATGGAATATAACTGAATACATTTCTGTTCTTTCGAGTATACTTGTATAGACATACCAGGAACAGCTATCATTTACAGATTTATGATTTGAAAAATGTTCCTACTTTCTACTCATTTCAGAGGACATCTATGAAGTCATAAAGTCTTCCTGCAATGGAACATTTTATTTTGCTGTTCTGGGTTATGAATGTTTTTATATAAACATATCTATGATTTCAGATGTATTCATGGAAGTTGAATTAATAATTTCAGGAAGAAATATCGAATATGAAGATTTGAGGAATTTATGTATCTAATAACTCATTTAATAGGTAACTAAATACTTGAGAAGTAATTTTTTTATAAAGTAGAATGAGACTTCTTTAGAATCAGTTTTACTCTGTAATCCACTACTTTTCATTACCAGAGACAAATAGCACACACATACTCCAATAGCAGTTCTCATTCCAACTCTGTTTACTGTGTTCAATTGAATGAGAACTGCTATTGAGTATGTTGTGCTATTTCTCTCTAGTAATGAAAAGTAGTGGATTATGGAGCAAAAATTTCATAAAGCAGGAAAATTGTTCAAAGATCTTATGGATATAATTTTGTAGTAATACACTTAAGACTAGATAAGGCCAAAAATAAATCTCTTAGCTAAGATTTATCAGAAGAATGGACAAGAACTGTGAAACAGTCTAAACGATGCACTGTGCATATAGTAAGAAACTGAAGGGAAAAAGGATCAGACGAAATATCCTGCAGAATTTGGTATGTGGGCAGAGGACGTGGCTATAAAAGAGAGCCAAGTAGAAGTCATGGATAATGTTCTCCATTGCCTTCCTGGAAGATGTGATAGATCCATCAGGATGTCAGAGGGCATTCATCTTGGTCTTATAGTTGGCAAAGGACAGGCGGGCATTGTGAATGCCCTTCCTGGCTTCTGCTTCATGGCCAGTATTGCTGCTCTTCTCTCTTTTAGGTCTTCTTTATGACTTCTGTGCACTGCTTTGAGAACTTGGACGTTAGCCCAAGCCCGCAAAAAGCAGTGGTTGCCTGAGGCTTCGCACCTCTGCCACGTTGGCGAATGAGCTTGAGAGTTTTTGAAGACAGGCGTCCTTTTGTGGCTTTCTATCTTGGCATTCCTTGCACATTCATGGAGGTGCTGAATCAATCAGTTGTATTCTTCTCCAATACCATCAATGATGACATCTCCCCATGTTGCCGAAGTGGTGCCAAAGAGCTTCCAGTTGGTGGTCATTCTGGGATTTCTCTTCTTAAACATTGCAGCCCTTTCTCCCCATTCTGTGAAGTAGAATTTTGCACCTGAAGGAGATGGTGGTTTGATTCTGTTTGAAATTTTGGGACAACAGTGACATTGCTCAGGCAAAGCGCTCGATTGAATATGATATAGTCAATTTCATTTGTGGAACTGTCCACCAGGAGATTCCACGTCCAATGTTTAAATTCAGTCTTCTGGAACTGTGAGTTCCCATGAATGGTCTTGGTCGACATGATGAACTCAGATAGTCTTTCACCCTGTTCATTCCATTCTAGGCCATGGGTCCGATATGGAGTTCTTCAGCCGCTATTCTCAGTCAACTCAAGGGCAACCATAAGATAAATTTTAGAAAACATTTAACCACTTTTATAAAAAAAATCTGAAATGTTGGCATGAAATTAATATGAAGAAATGAGGAAAAATATAATGAAAGCGATTGAAGCAAGGCCAAGAACAGCAAATTGAAAACTAGTAAGAAATCTGTACATACTAATTCAAATTATCAATACTCACTTGATTATCAATAGTACAGGCATACCAGTTTAAAAATGGGATGAATAAGCAGAACTTTTGTATTACGTCTATAAATGCTTTGTAAAAATATAAAGACACATGCAGATAAAAAGTAAATGAAGAGACAGTTGGAGAGAGTACAGAGTTTAGAGCGCTTTCCTTGAGCACAGTCAAACTTGGTTCAATACCTGGGACCATACATAGTCTCCAAGTACCTCCAGGAATAATGCTGGATATGTTACAAATGCCCCCTCAAATATACAAATATACATACATATAAGAATATATATTAAGCTATACATGCAATAATTAAGATAACTGTAATAGAAATATTATTGCACTGTAATCTTAGAGAAAACTTCGTAGTGAGACTATTCGGGATAATAAGGAATAATCATAGCAATAAAGAGATCAGTACTTGAAGAAGACATCACAATACTCTAATGAATTTTTAGTGTCTATCCTTGTGATTTTTTTCCTTTGTAATTCAAACATTCTTACCACCTGAAAAATATTTTTTGCCTGATTATTTTATTTGCTGTTTATTTGACATTTAATTGCTGTATCATCAATACAATTATCAGATTGTAAACTTTATGGTCGGCAGGGTCTGGCAAGCTACCTGTGTCATATTTGATATGCCCAAAACTAGTAACAATATAGACCTTATTCCCGTGACTGAAGGAATGGTTTGAGGCTCTTTATGTTCCTGGAGGGAGCAGTTGCCCTTGGGATACACTAGCATGTGACAGGACTTATGGAGATATTACTGGCACCCGCTCAAGCAAATCGATGAACAATGGAAAGACAAGTGATACAAGTGACAAGTGAAACTTTATGGTATTGGGACTTCTATTTATACAGACATACTGGTTATTTTCATAAAAATATGTTCCTCCTGAAAATTCATTTTTGCTTTTGGCAGTTGGGTAACCACTAGAGATTATTACCTAACCAGATTCATTTGTAAGATAAGTCTGTTCATTCAACTATGATTTTGTTATGTTTGGAAGTGACAGAAATAATTCTGTCTGCTTCAGATACCTAAATGGTAATTTCAACCCTTTGTTTGTGTGTCTTTTCTTTTCTCTTGTGATGAAATGCATCAATTATGTGGGTCAGTGATTGACAGTATCTCTGAATATGGTGTGGCAAGATTGAACAATTAGAGTAGATCTGCTATACCAAATTTAATGGAAAACATAGAAAAGTAATACTTAATTTCGTATTTAATTTTGCTGTCGTCCCCAAATTCCAAACAGGATCGGACCACCGTCTCCTTCGTGCAAAATTCTACTTCCCGCAATGGGGAGAAAAGGCTGCAAAGTTTAAGAAGAGAACTCCCAGAATGACCACCAACTGGGAACTCTTTGGCACCATTGCAGCAACATGGGAAGATACCATCATTGACAACATCGATGAAGAATACAACAGACTGGTTCAGCACCTGCATGATTGTGCGAAGAATGCCGAGAGAAAGACACAAAAGGATGCTTGTCTTCAGAAACTCTTGAGCTCATTCACCAACGTGGCAAGGCGCGAGCCTCAGGAGACCAAATGCTAATGTCCAAGCTTGCTAAACGGTGCAGAGAAGCGATAAAAGAAGACCTCAAAGACAGAAGAGCAGAAATACTGGAAGATGCAGCAGAAGCCAGGAAAAGCATTCGCACTGCCCACCTGTCCTTCGCCAACTCTAAGACCAAGATGACTGCCCTCCGATGCCCTGATGGATCTATCACATCTTCCAGAAAGGCAATGGAGAAGATTATCCAGGACTTCTACTCAAATCTCTTTGATAGACACATCCACCTGCCCACATACCAAACTCCACAGGATGGATATGTCATTCCCAACGTTCTCCCTTCTGAAATTCGACATGCCATCTTTTCGGTAAAGAAGGGAACAGCACCAGGCCCAGACAAAGTAAGACCCGAACATCTGAAGAATCTGCCGTCGGTACTCATCAATACACTAGCTTGGCTCTTCACACGCTACCTGTCCAAATGCAAGGTGCCCTCCCAATGGAAAACCAGCAGGACAGTTCTACTGTTCAAGAAGGGAGACATTCACGACATCGGCAACTATCGCCCCATCTGCCTATTGTCTGTCATCTACAAGCTGTTTACACGAGTCAGCCTGAACAGGATTAGCAGAACACTAGATGAAGGACAACCATGCGAGCAAGCAGGTTTCCGGAAAGGATTCAGCACAATTGACCATATCCACACAGTAACCAAGCTCATTGAGGTTTGTAGGGAGTACAAGATGCCGCTCTGTCTCACGTTCATTGATTTACAGAAAACCTTTGATTCTGTGGAGACTGAAGCTGTCATAGAAGCCCTAGCCAAACAGGGCGTTCAAACCCAATACATCAAGATCCTTCGTGAGCTGTATTACGGATTCACCACCAGGATCTCAGCATTCTACAAAGAAGTGATCATTGATGTGAAAAGAGGGGTTCGACAGGGTGATACCATTTCACCAAAACTCTTCAGCGCCACCCTCGAGAACATCATGCAACAATTAGAATGGAAAGCAATGGGAGTGAAGATAGATGGCCGGCAACTACACCACCTCCGCTTCGCTGATGACATCGCACTAATAACACCAAACATTAGCCAAGCGGCAGAAATGCTGGCTTACTTTGACCGAGAATGTGGAAAGATAGGTCTACAGCTGAATCTGAAGAAAACTATGTTCATGATAAATGAACTAGTTCCTGAGGCCCCATTCACTCTCAATGAAACAAACATCTCTGAATGCAGCAGTTATGTGTACCTAGGTCGAGAAGTCAACATGTTGAACGACCTAAAACCTGAGCTGCGCAGGAGGAAGAGAGCAGCATGGAATGCCTTCAAAGGCATTGAAGAAATAGCTAAAAGGACAAAGAACCTCCGGCTCCGGGCACATCTCTTCGACTCCACCATTCTCCCTGCATTGACATATGCCTCAGAGACCTGGGCCCTACGAAAGCAGGGATGAGAATGCTATTTGGGTCTCCCAGAGAGGAATCGAAAGAGCTATGCTTGGAATATCACGCCTCACTCAAGTGAGTGAAGGAATCGGAGTTCTGACCTCCATCGCTATTCCAGAATCAGGTAAGCTGTCTTGTTTGCCAAGGCATTGAAAATCAGATGGGCTGGACGTGTGATGCGATTTGGAGACAACTGCTGGACTAGAGCCGTTACCGACTGGATCCCACGGGATGTCAAAAGATCACGTGGCAGCCCACCTACAAGATGGTCAGACTTCCTTGTTAAGACCCTGAAGGAATGGTTTGAGGCTCTTCATATTCCTGAATCAATCAGATGCCATTGGGCTACATTGGCTTGTGATAGGGTCCAGTGGAAATGTTACTGGCGCCCGCTCGAGCAAATCGATGAATAACGGGATTCAAGTGATCAAGTGATCAAGTGATAAACTTTATTTTATACTATATTTTACCTTAATTTTTATGTCATCAATGAAAATATTTTAATGATTATATGAGCAAATATAACTCACAAGAAAATCTGAGAAGTGGAAGCATTTTTTTGGGGGTAGTTATTTTACTTCTGATATTTAATAAAAAATTGTTACAGCAGACTTTGTACCTGGTTCCTTATTTTAATTCAATTATTGTACTATTTATCATAAAGAATGTATTTAATTGATTTTTGATAAAGTGTTCCCATGATATTGGATGAGCTTATTTAGCCTCTCACAGAAACAAAACACATTTATTTAAAGACTGGATGCAAGGCTTAGGGAGATGGCTCTCTGTTCAGGAGTGCACATTCAGGCATGACTGTGTGACTGGTGTGATCACTGAATAATTCACTCTGGTTGGCCAGGGATAGCAGGGAGTAGACCATGAGTTCCCTCAGCACTGTTTGGGCTCCTTACAGAATTTTATCTAATACCATTTCAATTTGATCCAGAGACTCACAGACATGGGTCTGAGCTACTACCAGCTCTCCTTGTGCCCAGCTGCTCACGAGGCGCCCAGGAGGGATGGCGGGTTCTAGCTCTGGCCCGCCACCCCACCAGAGGCTCGCAACAAGCCAGACGACACCCCCACTATATGAGGGCCGCCATTTTCCACAGCCCAACCTCCCTCTCATCAGAACTCCAGCAGGCGAGCAGTGACACAAGAGTATGCCACCCACACGGCAAGCCTGGCAAGCTACTCGTGTCGTATTTGATATGCGAAATACCAGTAACAATTATATAAGGTCATTCCCATGACCTAATATAATGAATGGTTTGAGGCTCTTTATGTTCCTGGAGCGAGCAGATGCCCTTGGGCTCTACTAGCATGAGACAGGACATATGGAGATGTTACTGGAGCCCGCTCAAGAAAATTGATGATGAATGGGAATATAGTGATAGTGATAGATAGTAACCATTTCAACATTTATTTATAGCATCATATATTTCATTAATTAAATTAAGTAATGATATTTATAGTTCTTGATCATAGTGGTACTCTTTATATTATGTAATTCAGTTTTTAATATTTGGAGTAGAATTCTCTATCTTATTTTCAGATTTCTTTTTGCATTCTATTTCCACTATAATGCTGAATTGGTCAAGTGAGAGTAAACATTCTTTCCATATTTTCTTATTTAGATGTGAAATATTTAGTATCTTACTAAATAGTTAGCATTTTACTAAATATTAATTATATATTTACTAAATATACAATAATTATGTTAATTTATTGATGTCATTTACCAGGTAGTATTTGAATGATTAATTTAATAAAACAATAAATAAATAATTTTTAGTATAGTTAATAGAAAATTTAAAATTGGATGACTTATATTTTGTTGGATAGTGCTGATAGAAATTAGTTTTCCTAGAAAGATGTAAAAACTTTTATTGGATAGCAAAAAATGAAAGAATTTATACTATATTTATAGTTCTATAAATACTTTATTGATGTTTAGCCTGCCCATTATATTATAAAATACATGGTCTGATATAAGTATAAAATTATATGTGATTATGCTAGAGATATTTTATCACTCATTCATCATATAAAAATACTAATGAGCAAACATTATTAACTCCTTTTTATTTAGTAATAATGTAAAAAAACAGACTTTATTAAATTTACTGAGTTTAAATGATATTAATGAATTTTGTAGTTTTATCCTTTGGGAGAACAAAAAACCTAAATGACAGCTTACTGCTTTTTAATATTTAGACCTTTTCAGAAGAGAAGGAAGCATAAATATCTAACTGATTATAAAACCAAATGGATTCACACACACAAAGGACACGATAATCAACTTTCTGTTGAACCTGAAACAAATATAACAGGAAAATTTTTACATTGGAAGCGTGTAAGTATAATTTGTTATTTTTGAAATCTTTTAAGATACTCTAATGAGAATTTATATAGTATTATTAAGAATTACTTCAATCTCTTCTAAATATATTCTTCCATATTTTTAAGATTCTACAGAAAATTGTTCTTCCATAAGAGAAATCACATAAGGCTGGGATAGCACAGCAAGAAGGCATTTGCCTTGCTTGCGGCCAACCTGTGTTCGATCCCCAGCATCCCATTCATTCCCCAGAGCACTGCCAGGAGTAATTCCTGAGGGCAGAGCCAAGAATAACCCCTGAGGATTGCTGGTGTGACTCAAAAATTAAAAAAGAAAAAATCATATAAATACTTCAAATATAAATTTTTTGTACATTGTTGTCAGATACCTCATCATTTCATAATTTGTTGTATATTATATGTTCGTTTCATTGTTGTAATTATTGATATTAAATTTTGATCAGACATTAGAAACAGCTTATTTAAAACAGTTAATTCTTATATATAACTATTATTTCAGTATATTATGCTAAAATACAGTTTTGAGGACCAAATGGAGAAAGAAATTAAAATTATTGCATGTCTACTATGTACCGGGCACCATGCTAGTCACTTTGCATGTGGAGTGTAATTTGTTTTTCACCACAAATTAAAGTGGGCATTTTTTTTGGTTTTTCCCCTTGGTTTTTGGCAGAGAGTCTCACCTGGCTGAGTTCAGGTCTTTCTCTCTTAGCCCTGTGCTCAGAGATCAGTTATGCAAGGCTAAGAGTATCATGTAGAGTCTTGAGGATTGAACTGGGCCACTCACATGCAAGGCAGATACCTTACCCAGTGTTTTGTCTCTCTGGCCTCAGAAAAATAGTTAATACCACTTTATGTCAAATTTATAAAAGCTGAGACTAATGTGCAGGGGAAATAGTTAACTTTTCACCAATCACAGAAGTGACAATCCATAGCTTAACTTTAGATCTTTTGACTCCACAGTTTCTCCTTTTATATTTTTAAAGGTTTTTAAACACCTCTGAATTTAGAGTTTTTAAATTTTAAATATTTAACTCAACATAGAATAAAACATAAATTATTACACTAGATCTACCTATTATACAGCAACATACGGCAATCTTATTTCATCTGTATCTTCTCATTAATGAGAAATAATGTTCCATCTTTGCTTTGTAGCAAATATCAGGTGTCATATCATTTTATTCATTTGGCTCTTCTGTCTTACTGTTTTATATAACACTGTGCCAAATGCCATTTTATATTGTATAATGAAGAAACATTGCATTATAACATGATACAAGTTTCATACAAGTGTGTATCATTGAAATCATCATATGTGGGTTTTGGGGCCAAGAGGGCTGAAATCAAACCGTTTGGTGAGTGGTCCTGTGGCATCAACAAAAGAAGCATAACAACTGAACGGAGCACAGTATCCCCTAAGTTCCCTCGCTAGATACTTTGAAGACTGGGGAAAACAGCCAGCACTTTAGGGAGACTTAACACTGGGAAGGTGAAACTGTGGACATTCCAAGTTAAGGGAGTGCTGAGGTACATGGAAGCGAGAGGAGCGGAGAAGAGACTGAAATTAAAAAGAACCTGCATATTCAGCAAGGCAAGCTTTTATTGATGGAAAATGTCAAGTTTATTCAGGAGAGAGCTGAGCCTAAGGAGTTGCAAAATATTAATATTTTATCAGCAATCACTACGTGAAAAGCAAAATCAGGTCTCAGCACCATACAGTGGGCTGCCACTCCTGGCACAAGCAGGAACTGCAGTTCCTGATGCTGAGGGAGCATCACCCAATCACATTGCAGACTTAGCTCTGTCCCCAAAGACTCCCCTCTTGAGCTGATCTGGCACTGCCCTTCCTCCTCCCCCCACCCCCTCCAACCCGGTGAAACAAATGCCTTCTGAGTGATTAGATTTCACAGAATTGATCTTAATGTGGGATCTTGTAAGTTGCAGAATCTCAGGACTGTTAAATCAAAAGAGGGTGGCATGGCACGTAAGCCCAAGCTAGAAGCAGTTGCTCCAGAGAGGATCACTATCTTCAGGATCCAAGTCTTTGCATCTTTCAGCATGAGTCACAACCACTGATACACCCCAAAGGCTCACCATTTTCTCCTATCCTGACATATTTCTAGCCTCAGCCTTCTATTGACAGAACCTGCTCTTCAGGTTCCAGTTACAAGAAAATTCCACAGGCTTTAGCAGTAGCCAACTCAGAACCAATTAGAAGCTTCCCTGAAGTCGTCACATAATCTCTAGCCTGAGTTGTAGGACACCAAGAACAAAGGGTCCAAAAGGCTCAGTTTTGTGTCTGTATCCACAATGTGAGAAAAAGACTAGGACCTGGCACTACACATATGGAAGTAGCTGTCTCCAAACGTGGCTGTGAAAGCAACTGGATACTGCCTTCCTAGATGCTTACTAAATAGGAGCTTCTGGGCGGTAAGCCCCACTCATCAGGCTGTCGTTTAGAGCAGCTATCCTGATTCTGGTATTGCATATATGAAAATCTCCCCTGCAGCTTGCTAAACTTTTGTGTTTGAGTACATGTGACCCATTTTTCAGTCATTGCCCAAGTTAGTTGGACTGTGGCACCACGTCAACTGCCAGACTACTACAAATATGAACCCTGGGCCAGAGCTCAGGCTAGTTAGATATTGGTGCCATACAAGGGTTAGAGCACAGCTACCACAGTCCATTGTTGTCATCCAGGTGTAAATAAGTTAGAGCCATAGACACAAGATATATATTGCAAGCATTGAAGATATCAACGGAAGGCATTCCTGGTTGCTGGAAATCAGTAAAGTCATAGTACTAGTCTGATCCCGTGAATGGGAGCACTGATTCACACATAGAATACCTGGAGTTTGTACCTCTACCCATTCGTTCTCACAAAACAGCATGAGTAATGGGGAAGAGTGAAGTAATTCAGCCACATCAACAATTGGGAACAGACCCAGGGAAGTCTTTAGGTGTGTCAGTTTAATTTCTCTGGAAACGCCGGTTTTAGAACCATTTTGAATACATTGAATGTTTACATCTTGTACTTCTTGGGGATATTTTTGTAGTACCTGGAACTTGTGTGATCTACTGTTTTTCTTTAGAGTAGATAATTTTCTTGAATTACAGAATATTTTATTGAGTTTTGATATTTAGATTTTTTAATCATAACTAATGCTATTATGTGTATGCTCTGACTTAAATGTCATTTTTTATAAAACAGCAGTTAAACATTTTCAAGTATAATTTTTATTTTTTTCCTTTTTTTTAAGTTTTGTAAATTTTTTTTTACAATTACAAAAATATACAATTAAAAAGTTCATATTTGGGTTTTGGTCATACAGTGTTCCAGCACCCATCCCTCCACCAGTGTCCATCTCCCACCACCAACGTCCCCGGTTCCCTCCCCTCCCCCAGCCCTCCTCCATGGCAGGTTCTTTATTTCTTTTCCTTTCTCTCTCTTTCTCTTTTCCATCCCTTCCAGACTATGGATTACAAAACATACATTAAAGGGTTGTCATGTGTATCTTTTTGCCTCTATTTAATGCTCAGTTCTAGGTTGGTATTAGTACTCTCGACAATTGTTAGCATACTGTTCCATTTTCTGTTTTACCTAGCCTCTGACTCCCACACGTTTGTGATAATTTAACCTTTGACAAGACCTCCTGATACATGTTTCACTTGACCTTGGATATTGGTATCATAATATGTACATATATATATATGTCATGCAAATAAATGCAGTCATTCTGTATCTGTCTCTCTCCTTCTGGCTAATTTCACTCACATAATCTTCTCCATGTCCATCAATTTATAGGCAAATTTCATAACTTCATTTTTCCTAACAGCTGCATAGTATTCCATTGTGTAGATCTACCAAAGCTTCTTTATCCAGTCATCGATTATCGGGCACTCTGGTTGTTTCCAGATTCTGGCTATTGTGAATAATGCTGCTATGAACATAAAAGTAGGGATGGTGTTTCCGCTGCGTATTTTTGGCTTCCCAGAGTAGATTCCTAGGAGTGGTATGGCTGGGTCAAATGGGAGTTCAATTTCTAGTCTTTGGAGTAATGTCCATATTGTTTTCCAGAAAGGGTGTACCAGCCGGCATTCCCACCAACAATGGATGAGTGTCCCCTTTCCCGCACATCCACGCCAGCACTTGTTGTTCTTGCTCTTTTGAATATGTGCCAGTCTCTGTGGTGTAAAATGATATCTTGTTGTTCTTATTTGCATCTCTCTGATGATTAGTGATGATGAGCATTTTTTCATATGTTTTTTTGGCCATTCGAATTTCTTCCTTGCTGAAGTTTCTGTTCATTTCTTCTCCCCATTTTTTGATGGGGTTGTTTTTTTTCTTCTTCTTGTAAAGTTCTACCAGTGCCTGATATATCCTGGATATTATCAGATGGGTATTGGGTGAATATTCTTTCCCATTCTGTGGACTGCCTTTGTATCTTAGTCACTGTTTCTATTGAGGTGCAGAAGCTTTTTAGTTTCATGTGATCCCATATGTTTATCTTTTATTCTAGTTGCTTTGTTAGTGATGTTTCACCTTTGAAGATGTCTTTAGCTTCAATGTCATGGAGGGTTTCTCCTATATTTTCTTCAATGTACTTTATGGATTCTAGTCTGATATTGAGATCTTTAATCCATTTTGATCTGATTTTTGTGCATGGTGTTAGACACAGGTCCAAATTCATTTTTTTACATGTCGCTGCCCAGTTTTCCCAACACCACTTGTTGAAGAGGCGTTCCTTACTCCATTTTGAACTCTTTGCACCTTTATCAAAGATTAAATGATCATGTGTTTGAGGTTGGGTGTCAGGATACTCAATTCTATTCCATAGTTCTGTTTTTATTCCAATACCACGCTGTTTTAATTACTACTGCCTTGTAGTATGGTTTGAAGTTGGGAAAGGTGATGCCTCCCAACTTCTTTTTCCTGAGGATGGCTTTAGCTATCCTTGGTGGTTTATTGTTCCACACAAATTTCAGGGTCACTTTCTTTGAAGAATGTCATCGGTATCCTCATAGGGACTGCATTGAATCTGTACAGAGCTCTAGGGAGTATTACCATTTTGACAATGTTGATTCTCCCCATCCATGAGCAGGGAATGTTTTTCCATTTCCTTGTGTCCTCTTTTATCTCTTTGAGCAGTGTCTTGTAGTTTTCTTTGTACAGGTCCTTTACACACTTGGTTAAGTTGATTCCTAGGCATTTGATTTTCTGTGGCACAATTGTGAATGGAATCGCTTTCCTGAATATCCCTTTCTTCTCTTTCATTATTTGTATATAGGAAAGCGATCAAATTTTGGGTGTTGACTTTGTATCCTGCCACTCTACTATATGCGTCTATTGTTTCTAGGAAATTTTTTTGGTAGAGAGTTTAGGGTTATCTAGGTATATTATCATGTGCTCTGCGAATAATGATAGCTTGACTTCTTCCTTGCCTATCTGGATGCCCTTGATGTCCTTTTCTTCTCTGATTGCTATGGCAATTACTTCCTGTACTATATTGAATAAAAGAGGTGAGAGTGGGCAACCTTGTCTTGTCCCTGATCTCAGGGGGAAGGCTTTCAATTTTTCCCCATTTAGAATGATGCTTGCTGTGGGCTTTTGGTAAATGGCTGTAACTATCTTGAGGAAAGTCCCTTCAATTCCCATTTTCTGGAGGGTTTGGAGGGATCTAGCATGATCTGGTGCTAGATCTTGTCAAATGCTTTCTCTGTGTCTATTGATAGGATCATATGGTTTTTATTTTTTCCCTTATTGATATTATGGATTATGTTGATTGACTTACGAATGTTGAACCATCCTTGCATTTCCGGGATGAATCCTACTTGGTCATGAAGTATAATCTTCTTGATGAGTCTTTGGATTCTGTTTGCTAGCATTTTGTTGAAGATCTTAGCATCCTTGTTCATCAGGGATATTGGTCTGTAGTTTTCTTTTTTTTGTGTTGTCTCTTCCTGCTTTGGGTATCAGGGTGATATTTGCTTCATAGAAGCTGTTTGGGAGTGTTTCTGTTTCTTCTATTTCCTGGAAGAGCTTGAAAAGGACTGGTAGAGTCCTTAAAGGTTTGGTAAAGTTCACTATTGAATCCGTCTGGACCTGCGCTTTTGTGTTTGGGCAGACTTTTAATTACTGTTTCAATTTCCTTGATGGTGATAGGCTTATTCAGGTATTGCTTGTCTTCTTGTTTTAGCCATGGGAGGTTATAGGACTTCAGGAAGTTATCCATTCCTTCTAGATTCTTGTGTTTCATGGCATACAGGCTCTCAAAGTAATCTCTGATGATTTTGGATTTCTGTGGTTTCTGTTGTGATATCACCATTTTTATTTCTGATTCTGTTTATTTGGGTTCTCTCTTTCCCTGTCCTTACATGTCTTGCCAATGGTTTGTCAATCTTGTTTATTTTTTCAAAGAACCAGCTCTTGGTTTCATTAATCTTTTTGGATTTTTTTTTTTTTGGTTTCCAACTCATTGATTTCCTCTCTAAGTTTTATTACTTCCTTTTTTCTGCCTTGGTTGGGCTCCTTCTGTTGGTCTTTTTCTAATGTCTTCAGCTGTGTAATCAGCTTATTTATGTGGGCCCTTTCTTGTTTCCTGATGAATGTTTGCAGAGCTATAAGCTTCCCTCTTAACACGGCTTTTGCCATGTCCCACAAGTTCTTTTAGTTGGTGTCTTCATTTTCATTTGTTTCCAGAAATCTTTGGATTTTCTGTTTGATTTCTTCTATGACCCATTTGTTGTTCAGGAGTGAGCTGTTCAGTTTCCAGGCGTTTGGTTTGACTCCCTGTTTCCTTGTATGGTTAACTTCCATTTTCAGTGCATCATGGTCTGAAAAGATAGGACACAATTTCTATCTTTTTATTTTATTGAGGTATGCTTTGTGGCTCAGCATGTGGTCTATCTTGGAGAATGTTACATGTACACTAGAGAAAAATGTGTTTTTTGGCATGAAAACCCCTGTATATATCCACTATCTCTCTTTCTTCCATTTCTTCCTTCAGGGCCAATATTTCCTTGGTGAGTTTCAGTCTTGTTGATCTATCCATACTTGATAGAGCAGTGTTGGAAGTCTCCAACTATTATTGTGCTTCAAGTATAATTTTCTTAAGTGCTTTCCAACGATTACATGAATCATTAGTTCATTTTGATTTTTTTAAACAGCAATTCTGAAACTAGATTAAAATAAACATTTTAATCATTCATTCATTCATTCATTCTTTTTCATTTTGTTTTTCTTTGGTGACACCCAGCAATGCTCAGGGGTTATTTCTGGCTCTGCACTCAGGAATTACTCCTGGCAGTGCTTGGGGGACAATATGGAATGCTGGGGGATTGAACCCAGGTCAGCTGCTGCAAGGCAAACGCGCACCTACTGTGCTATCTCTCTGGCCCCTTTTTAAATAATTTTAAGAAGTGTTAAAATATTCACTTTGTAATAATATATTTCCTTTGCCACTTGTATATTTTCTTTGATAAATGTCTTTGTGTGTGTGTGTGTGTGTGTGTGTGTGTGTGTTAAAAATGTCATAGTTTACTGCATTACTTTGTAAGATGAAAGGATCATTTTAGGTATACTAGGCTGTTCAACTTGGAAATGCATTTTGTTGTCAATGCAAATGATACCTGGAACTGTACTGACCACAACTTACCTGGAAAATAATATTACCATATTTTCTAGTTTTGGACACCAAAACCAAATTATATCTGACGATTCATTTTTCTGTTGTTTGGGGGTGGCTTTCCAAGTAGTGCTCAGAGGATGCAAGGATTTAGTCCCTACTCCCAGGTATTCTTGGTCTATTGAATAGGGCAATTCTGTGCTAGGAACTGAGGAAGTCACAATGCTTTTTTGGAGCCCTGTGGTTATGGTGATGATCCACTACACTCTGGAGGTACTAGAGAAAAATGAGATAATTAAGCAGAAGCTATTCCTTGTAACATAGCAAATACAGAGAAGACCAAAGATCTCATAGTCCTGTTCAATAATACATTGCTTTGAAATCAATGAAGGAAAATTAAGTGATTTTAAACCTAACACAGAAAAAATTAAGAAAAATTAAAAGGGACATTTTATAAATTATGATAATTGCATTGGCATTTTTAACACGTTTAAATGTCAATTCTGTTGCTTTATACCTATACCTATGAATTTTTTCATAAGAGTAATATACCAATATGCCTTCTCATTTTCCTAGGAGTCACTAGTTATATTTAAATACATTTTATTTTTGATAAATTTTCTTCAAAAAAAATTCATCTCTGCCCTACTGAAAATTTAATTGGTTTTCAAGTAATCTTAGTACTGAATCAGCGATTTATACAGAATACTTTTGTGTATATATGTATGTAAATTTATACATATGTAGTAAAATTTTAAAATTATCATTTGCTCTGTGTATAGAAAGTGTCTACATTTCTGTGGATCATAAGGATATTTGTAAATAAATTAGCCCATAGAGAGCCTAAATGTCAAGTTAGTATCTTTCAACTTTTCTTTCTTTGGGCAGCTAAGTGGAGGGAAAATTCAATTTTATTCCAAACAGAAAACTGGCTCACATTTATGTCTTAAATTATTCTAGTCTGTGTCATTTTCCAGTTTTATACCCTTATGTCACTCTTTCTTAAGACTGGTTTTCTGCATTACAATGTCACCATCCTGTAGTTCTCTAGAAATTAACTAAACTTTCTATATATTCATTTAATTAGCCTCTGCCTATTACTATGATTTCTGCTTTCATTATCCTCTAAACTGCTAGTTCTTCCTTTTAAGTCATTATATAGATTATTTTTATTGACTCTAGGCCATATTTTGATAATTAATTTTTATTAAGAAGTATAAGGATATAACTTACATCAAAGTTAGTAAGGCAATTTTTAAAAAAAAATATTTCACACTTTTATTTCCTTATGACTTGCCTTTTGTCTTTTTATTATTTTGTGTTTCATTAGTTTGGATGTTTTAAAAAGAGCTTGATTCTATTTAATTTGGAAATGATAGCTTAAGTAAATTTTCCTCCTTCCTATGATATTTTTACAGTTAATCATTTTTGTATTTTAGTATTTTTTGTCGTTGTTTCTTTTTATTTTCTGAGCCATACCCAGTGGTGCACAGGGGTTACTCCAGGCTGTGCACTCAGGGATCATTTCTGGCAGGCCTAGGAATCTTATTAGATGCCACAGATCAAACCTGGGTAAACCGTGTGCATGGCAAGTGCCCTGTGAGATATATATACATGTATGTATATATGTGTGTGTATACACACATATATAATATATTTATATTGAATAAATATAGTTTATATATCATATATCATAATTTATAAAAAGTTCCTTTTTAATTTTTCCTAATTTTTTTTCTGTGTCTGATTAAAGTCACTTAATTTTCCTTTGAAATCACTTGACTTCAAAGCAATGTATTACTGAACAGGACTATGAGATCCTTTGACGCGTTTAATATTTGCTCTATTACAAGGGATAGTTTCTGCTTAATTATCTCAATTTTTCTCAAGTAGCCTCAGAGTTGGGGAAATAAACATTGTAATTACTGGTTTTGGCATATCGAATACGCATTGGACAGCTTGCCAGGCTCTGCATTGTGGGTGATATACTCTTAGTAGCTTGCCGGGCTCTCAGAGGGGTGGGAGAATATTCTCTGTAATTTGGAGATAAATCGGGAGAGCTGGTAGCTGCTCTGCCTGGTGTACCTGTGTCTGTGATTCAAGCATTCCTGGGCTTGAAATACTTTCCTTTGAAGAGTGGGTCTCTGAAGGGTGGGTCTCTGTAGGCTGGGTCTCTGACAAGCCGGGCTTGAGATTGGCTTAGTCTCTTGGGTGGAGTTCTGATGAGCTGTGGAGTCTGGATGATAAAAATTGCTGCCAGCATGGTGTGGGGGGTTCCTCTGGGTTCTCTTGGAGTTCTATTGGGATGGTGGACTCAGGCTGGAAGTCACTATCCGTCCCTGACTCCTTGTGGTCAGTGGAGTGCAGGAAGTACAATGGGGGAGAGCTGGTAGCTGCTCTGCCTGGTGTATCTGGCGTCTGTGGTTCAAGGATTCCTGGGGTTGAAATACTTTCCTCTGAAGGGTGGGTCTCTGAAGGGTGTATCTCTGTAGGTTGGGTCTCTGACAAGCCAGGCTGGAGATAGGCTTAATCTCTTAGGTGGAGTTATGATGAGCTGTGGAATGTGGATGATGAAAATTACTGCCAGCATGGTGTGGGGGGTTCCTCTGGGTTCTTCTAGCACACTGGTCCATTGGGCTACAATGGCACATGACAGGGTCAAATGGAAATGTTACTGGCACCCACTTGAGCATATCAATGAATAATGGGATGTGAAGTTATCAAGTGATCAAGCTCCAGATTGTAGTGGTTTATCCTTGGAACCACAGGGACCCAAAAAGCACTATGACATCCTCAATTCCTAGCACTGAATTGCCCTGTTCAGTAGACCACAAATCACTGGAATTAGTGACTGGATCCTTGGATCCCCTGAGCACTATTTGAACCCCACCCCCAACCAATTGAAATATATCTTGTATTGGTATGGTTATAATCTGAGGTTTATTCTATAGTTATTTTATACAGTGGTGATTATTAAACTGCAATACAGGGGCCATTATGGCATTTGAAATGCCTGATCTGAAATATCAAAAAAAAGTTAAAATCTTTTAGTCTTGATAGTATATCATTGCTATTTCTCAGTGGCTATTTACTTTGTTTTTAAAATATTGAATGTATATTAAGCCAGACTTTAGTAGATTTTTTAAATATATAATAATCCTATTCTTTTCACTAAATGTCTAAAGAAATAGAGTTCTTATATATAAAAATCATATAACTTTAAAAATAGAATAGGCTTATTGTTTATTAAAATAAATGCTTCAAACTTTATACTTTCCTAATATGGTAAATATTTAAAGATAAAAAAATACTTAAAAATCTCTAGGGACCTCTTAATTTTTTAGAATATAAAGGATCCTTGTGATCATAAAGTCTGATTTTAAACATGTGTAAAATATATTTTTTCATTTGTTTGAAAAATAAAACTACATAAAAAAGATTTAAACAAATATTAGTTTAACTAATAATATAAAAGTTAATAATTGTTAATTAAAAATTTAATTCATATAAAAGTTAATAATTATCTAAACATAATACATATTTTATAACTGACAAAGAGTAAAACTGTAAAAAGAGGTAGGGCAAAATGTTCACTGTATTGGAAGTTCATAGACGCTAGTAATACTCTGTTTATATCTGATTGACCTCAAACTTGATTTATGACATAAAAGACTAAGAAATATAATCTTATTCCGACAAGACATATGTCCATCTACACATGGGATAGTTTTGCTAAAGATTACTGTAATGAATCTTAAAGGCTAAGGATATTTGCCTATTACTTCCCAAGTGAGAACACATGCCTCTACTAAAGGAGGTACACCTAAAATAGTATAGGTGGCATTATTATTCTAGTAAAATTACAGTATTTCAGAGTGTGGCAGTGAGTAATAATTACACAAATATCTTTTCTCTCCCTTAATCATGAATATTACTCTATAATTTAGCTACTTTGATTATACTGCTATATTATAAATTAACACACAGGATTTTGCTTGCTCTCTACTTCCAATATGAATGCTAAGAACAATTTGTAACTATAACATCACTGAGAATTCTCTTGCACAAGAATGAGGCTGAAGCACCCTAACGTCCCAAAGACCAATGCAAACTGATTTAGAGGCGGTACCAAGGAAATCAAGCACCTGTCACAGAGGTGTCACTCATAAAGACAATACTCAGGGAATTATCAAAAAGTGGCAGTGGTGTCAGCACAATAAAAGAGTCTGGAGAGGGAAGCATAGAAAACCAGTGAAGGTCTAATCCCGTGATCCCACTGAAACTCAAAGCAGAAACACTAATACAGTAAACAGAGAAAGCACTCTATATGTCTTTAACCCACTCCCTAGGTGAAGTGTACCAACATCTACTAAAGACAGCCTGTCATATCTGGAACCTCAAAGAGAACTTATAATGTAAGTTATAAGTTATAAGGACTTGTAATGCAAACAGGCCTCATCCAAAATAACCACAACAGTTACTAGCCTATATACTTGCACCCACCTTTTCCTAATATAGCGACTTGTCTTGATGCTGTAAGTTTAATAATAAACTTGCAAGATCATGTTTTTTAAAAAAGAAAGCTAAATTCTAATTTTGTAATTTTTAATTAAACCACTGTGATTTATAAGTTATTTAAAAATGGATTTTTACAAAATTATCCATAATTCAGTTTTACACATACAGTCTTGCAACACTGATCCCACCAACAGTGTCAACTTCCCTCCACAAGTGTTCCAGTGGTTCCCTCCTATATTCACCCACCCCTCCACCTGCCATCTTGACAAGCAGCATTCTAAGCTTTGTTATTAAAGTTTGGGTCTCTTATTTCAGTGTTGTAAACTGTGTGGCTTGAATATTTGGATCTATCTTCCTTAACACCACCTTTGGTACCTGACTCCCCTGACTTGGCTCCTGATCTGGCCACATTGCTTTTCATCTGTCTTTTCTCCCATCCCTTCTACTCTTTCTTTCCTTCTTTGTTTCTCCTCTGTATCGCCTCTCCTCCCTTCTACCTTTTCTTTCCTTCTCCTGATCTGGCCCCATTTTTTTCATCTGTCTCCTCTTCCTCTCCTCCTTTCTTTCTTTCATTATCCCTATATTCTGGGCCAAGTTTAATAAGTTCATCCCTCTCCTCTGCGCCACTTAAAAAAGTTGTATTCACTCATTTAGTTATTCTAAATACAAATTATAAGTGATAGCATCCTGTGTTTATCCTCCTCTTTCTGGCTCCATTTAACATGGTGTCTTCTGGTTCCATGCATGTTGGAGCGGGGGCAGTGAGCACAGCCATGACTCGGGTCCCATGGCGGCATAGAGAGTGGCGGGAACAGCTGTGAAGGCGCCGGTTGCGCTGCCTAGCTTGCAGGGCGCGCACAGACAACAGTGCCTATGTGCGCGACGAGGCGAGGCGGGGGGACCCTGGTGCGGGCCTGGGACTGGCCATGCGGGCAGCACGCATGGCCGCGGTGAGCTGCGATAGTGAGGTCCTCATGGTCGGGAGCCCCTCGGCCTGTGGCCCCCGTTCCTGGATGACTCGGTGGGGCCTCAGACCCGCCCGTGGGGCGACACAATTATGGACACCTGGTGGTCATCTTTTTTTACCATCTTTACCACCGCAGTGTCTGCTGCACTCATCAAGGGTGGGACGACCGGGTTACAGGCCATGTGTCCTCTGGCTACGTGGAGCAGCTGAAGGGTATGACCACCTTGTCAGGGTGGAGAGCAATATCACACTCAGCGATGCCAGGGGTTACTCCTGGCTCTGCACTCAGGAATTTCTCCTGGCAGTGGTTAGTCCAGCAAGCTACTAAGAGTATACCACCCGCATGGCTGAGCCTGGCAAGCTGTCTGATTCGTATTCAATATGCCAAAACCAGTAATAAAAAACGTTCATCTTCCTGACCCTGAAAGAGCCCTTAATACGGCAGCACTAAGAAGGACAAACAAGGAGGGCCTGATAAAATTTCAGGGCCATACAAAGCTGCCAAAACGAAGAAGGACTAAAATGACTGTCTGTACTTTCAATGCACAAACACTGGCTACAGAAGCATATATCGAGGACCTGATGGTGCAAGAGCAAAAGATCAAGTATGACATCATTGGTCTGGTTGAGATGAGGAGGCGTCAATCGCATCACACCATTTTTGACACCAGAGAAGAACTGTTCCTTGGAACATGCAATGAAAGAGACATCGGTGGCGCCGGTGTCCTTGTCAACACGAACATGGCTGCGAACATTGATTCATTTGAATTCCTAACAAACCAGATAGGACGATTACACTTGAAGAGATGTGGCCCACTGCAAGCAGTTTCTATCTTTGTTGTCTACGCACCAACATTCACATACAAGGAAGAAGAAACTGAGAAATTCTACAAGGAACTGGAGGAGTTCCATAAAAAAAGATCACACCAACTACAAGATCATAGTCAGTGATTTTAATGCCAAGATAGGACCAAGAAGATCTGGCCGAGGAACTCCATATTGGGACCCATGGCCTAGAATGTAACGAACAGGGTGAGAGACTAGCTGAGTTCATCATGTCCACCAAGACCATTCATGAGAACTCACAGTTCCAGAAAGCTGAATGGAAACGTTGGGCATGGGAAAATGTCCCTGATGGACAGTTCCAAAATGAAATTGACCACATCATCTTCAATCTATGGTTTTGCCTGACGGATGTTGCTGTTGTCCCAAAATTCCAAGCAGGATCGACCACTGTCTCCCTTCGTGCAAAATTCTACTTCACGCAATGGGGGAGAAAAGGCTGCAAAGTTTAAGGAGAACTCCCAGAACGACCACCAAATGGGAACTCTTTGGCACCATTGCAGCAACATGGGAAGATACCATCACTGAGGACATCAATGAAGAATACAACCGACTGGTTCAGAACCTCCATGATTGTGCGAAGAATGATGAGAGAGAAAAAAAAAAACACAAAAGGAACCTGTCTTCAAAAACTCTCGAGCTCATTTGCCAACGTGGCAAGGCGCGAGCCTCAGGCAATCAAATGCTAACATCCAAGCTTGCAAAGCAGTGCAGAGAAGCGATATAGGAAGACCTCAAAGAGAGAAGAGCAGAAATACTGGAAGATGCAGCAGAGGTGGGAAAAAGCATTCACAATGCCCGCCTGTCTTTCACCAACTATAAGACCAAGATGACTGCCCTCAAAAGGCCTGATGGATCCATCACATCTTCCAGAAAGGCAGTGGAGAAGATTATCCATGACTTCTACTCAGATCTCTTTGTAGCCACGTCGACCTGACCACATACCAAATCCGCAGGATGGATATGTCGTTCCCAACTTTCTCCCTTCTGAAATCCAACATGCCATTTCGTCAGTAAAGAAGGGAACAGCACCAGGCCCAGACAAAGTCAGACCCGAACACCTGAAGAATCTGCCTTCAGTACTCATCAATACACTGGCTTGGCTCTTCACACGCTACCTGTCTGAATGCAAGGTGCCCTCCCATTGGAAAACCAGCAAAACAGTTCTACTGTTTAAGAAGGGAGACATCCAAACATTGGCAACTATCACCCCATCTGCCTATTGCGTGACATCTACAAGCTATCCACTCGAGTCATCCTGAATGGGATTGGCAGAACATTAGATGAAGGGCAACCATGCGAGCAAGCTGGCTTCTGAAAAGGATTCAGCACAATTGACCATATCCACATAGTAACCAAGCTCATTGAAGTTTGTAAGGAGTTCAGAGTGCCACTCTGTCTTATGTTCATTGATTTAAAAGAAAGCCTTTGATTCTGAGAAGACTGAAGTGGTCATCGAAGCCCTAGCCAAACAGGGCGTTCAAACCCAATACGTCAAGATCCTTTGTGAGCTGTATTATGGATTCACCACCAGGATCTCACCATTCTACAAAGAGGTGATCATCGATGTCAAAAGAAGGGTTTCAGCAGGGAGATACCATTTCACCAAAACTATTCAGCGCCACCCTTGAGAACATCATGCAACAATTAGAATGGGAAGGAATGGGAGTGTAGATAGACGGTCGGCAACTATACTACCTCCGCTTTGCTGATGACATCGTTCTAATAACACCAAACATTAGCCAAGCAGCAACAAATGCTGGCTGATTTCGACCGAGAAATTGGAAAGATAGGTCTACAGCTGAATCTCAGCAAAACTTTGTTCATGAAAAATGAACTAGTTCCAGAGGCCCCATTCACTCTCAATGGTACAAACATCTCTGAATGCAGCATTATGTGTACCTAGGTCGAGAAGTCAACATGATGAACGGCCTAAAACCTGAGCTGTGCAGGAGGAAGAGAGCGGCATTGGAATGCCTTCAAAAGCATCGAAGAAGTAGCTAAAAAGACAAAGAACCTCCGGCTCCAGGCACATCTCTTCAACTCCACTATTCTCCCTGCACTAACATACGCCTCAGAGACCTGGGCCCTACGAAAGCAGTATGAGAATGCTATCTGTGTCTCCCAAAGAGGAATCAATAGAGCTATTCTTGGAATATCATGCCTCACTCAATTGAAAGAGGGAATCTGGAGTTCTGACCTCCAATGCTGTTCCAGAGTCGGGGACGCTGTCTCGTTTGCCAAGGCATCGAAAATCAGATGGGCTGGACATGTAATGCGATTTGGAGATGACCGCTGGATAGAGCCATTACCAACTGAATCCCATGGGATGTCAAAAGATCACATGGCCGCCCACCTACAAGATGGTCAGACTTCTTCATAAAGACCCTGAATGAACGGTTTGAGGCTCCTTGTATTTTGAAGCAACCAGATGCCTTTGGGCTACACTGACACGTGGTAGCATCAAATGGAAATATTACTGGCATCCGCTCGAGCAAATCGATGAATAACAGGATGTCAAGTGATCAAGTGATCAAGTGAACATAATTTTATAGCTGCATAGTATTCCACTGTGTATATTTGCCACATCTTCATTATCCACTTCTCTGTCATTGGACATATAGTTATGCATACATTCTCTGAATGAATGTTTCTTTCACGGATTAATTACCTAAAATTGAAATTTCTTGGATTGTGTGAAGCTCAATTCTGAATTTACTGAGTACTCACTATGCAGTTTTCCATAGGGGTTGGATCAGACAACATTGTTACAGCAGTGGATGAAGTTTCCATTTCCACTACATCACTGCCAACAGAAATTATGCCCAGCATTTCTGATGCTTCTCATTTTTCTGGTATAAGAAGACATTCTCATTGTTGTCTTGCTTTAGATTTCCCTAGTATTAAGTGATGATGAACATTTTTTCATTTATCTGTTGTAATTCTCAGATCAGAAAAGTGTCTCATCATTTGCTCTCCCCATTTTTGATGGAGATTTAGATTTTGTTGTTTTTGTTGATGTTTATTTTATTGGTAGTGGAAGAAGAATTTAGGTCATTGAAATAAGAGAGTTTGATATAATAAGCTAGTCAAAAAATGAAACAGAGCAAAACAATCTTATGATTATGAACTATGTAACTGTACTAATCCTTTTATTTAGAAAATAGAATAGACAAGCTAAAGGAGCTGTATACTGTATGGTTTTCGTAGGAAAATTTATTCTTCCAGAAGATAAAAAAATAAAACATTTATGTAAGACTATCAGTGAATTATAGATCTGTAATGGAGTACTAAAGAAACCTAAAATTTCTTAGTTGAATAATTGTAATTTTCAAGAAACACATTTCTTTTGATAGTTACTTACAGCAACAGTTGCTCTCAGTTTATCAACTTTTTTCTTCCTATTAGTTCAGAGGCACCATTGGAATTTTATACATGATACATATTTGTGCAATTTGTGCGTAAATTCACTTGTGAAATAGTAATACCTTCTCAACTTTCAAGTATTTGAATGTACTCATTTTCAGTTTTCAAATCTTTGCATGAACTAATAAGAAATATTTGAAGGAAATACAAATAAATACGTGTATAAATAAATATATGTGCATATATACACATATATTTATTTATTTGTGTATATATATATATATATACAGTGCCCCTTAAATTTTTAATTTTTGATGTTGCTGAAACATCATTTTATATTCTTGCTATAATGTGGAGGGCCATGATTATTAGACTATGTGAGCTTTTAAAAGCAAATCTGGACTTTACTCTCTTAAGGCAAATTGTGATGTTCACTGACATCATTAATTAATTTATAAACCTCAAAAGTTTAATTTCATTTTTCTGCTTTTAAATTTGTTACTGTATTTTTCTTCAGGGTGAAAAAAAAATATGGGTCAATTTTCACTGAAATGAGCTTGATTTATGTATTCACCTCTCGTCAGTGTCAAAAGGATCTATGCACATCTTTACCTGGACAAGAGAATGAATATCTGTCTCTGATTGGACACTAGGGTTATCAGCTGTACAAGATAAGTTTAAAGTTGAAAAGAAAAATTCACTTAGTGATATCCAAGCCACTATATTTTAATTGCTTAAAACTTGCACAAAAAATGATCATTAAAATATTTACAAGAAAGCTGATATAACTATTTTTAACTATTTTTAATTGAGTGAATCATAGCATAATGAAAAATCACTTTGCAACAATTGCTAATGAAAAACTTTTTAAACTTCCCATATTTTTAATATAAAAGATAGCAAGATAAGTAAATGACCATATTTACTACTTTTAATGAAGTATTGTTTTGTTCAGGGTAAGAGTGTTTACTTCAATTTATTTGAATATTGGTCTAAAACTTGAATAAAATATTTAAATTTATTACTCATTTAAAAATACAGTACTGAATTTCTTTAAACAAATTCAGGTACTTTGAATTGTGGTGAAAATATTAACAGTTGTATCCAGTCCTTTGGACTCTCTAAGATAGTTGTAAATATATATTTTAGATAAAGCCCAATTCTTTGGACTCTCTAAGATAATTTAGATATATTCCTTTTTAAACATTTTTAAAAAAAAATTTGACACCAAGAACATCTAGAGAGATTTATAGTAAAGTGAAGAGTTTAATAATATTTAATTCTTTGTTTAATATTATTAGAACTTAGAAGCTTTTAAAAGAAAATCTGGAGTTCACCGTATTTAATAACTTAAAGAATCCTAATATAGATTAAATACCTTAAATATAAAAAATAAACATATTTTTAGGCTTAGTTCTGGTTCTGTGCTCGCAAGTTATTCCTTGTAGTGCTATGGGACTATAGATGGATCTGGGCATTGACAAAGTCCTGGCTGCGTGAAAACCTTAATACTGGTATGTCTCTCTTGCTCCAGTTTTGTATCATTTTTGTACATCCACAGAGTGTCCATGTAACTAATAACCATTTGACACTTCTTGATCACTTGATCACTTGACATCCCATTATTCGCCGATTTGCTCGAGCGGGCACCAGTAATATTTCCTTTTGACCCTATCACATGCCAGTGTAGCACATTAGCATCTGGTTGCTTCAGGAATACAAAGAGCCTCAAACCGTTTTTTCAGGGTCTTGACAAAGAAATCTGACCATCTTGTAGGTGGGCGGCCACGTGATCTTTTGATGTCCCGTGGGATCCAGTTGGTAACGGCTCTAGTCCAGCGGTCGTCTCCAAATCGCATTACATGTCCAATCCATTTGATTTTCAATGCAGTGCCTTGGCAAACGAGACAGTGTCCTTGACTCTGGAACAGCATAGGAGGTCGGAGCTCCGGATTTCTTCTTTCACTTGAGTGAGGCGTGATATTCCAAGCATAGCTCTTTCGATTCCTCTTTGCGAGACCCGAATAGAATTCTCATCCTGCTTTCGTAGGGGCCCAGGTCTCTCAGGCGTATGTTAATGCAGGGAGGACAGTGGAGTTGAAGAGATGTGCCCGGAGCCGGAGGTTCTTTGTCTTTTTTAGCTATCTCTTTGATGCTTTTGAAGGCATTCCATGCTGCTCTCTTCCTCCTGTGCAGCTCAGGTTTTAGGTCGTTCATCATGTTGACTTCTCGACCTAGGTACACATAACTGCTGCATTCAGAGATGTTTGTTCCATTGAGAGTGAATGGAGCCTCTAGAACTAGTTCATTTTTCATGAACATATTTTCTTCAGATTCAGCTGTAGACCTATCTTTCCAAATTCTCGGTCGAAATCAGCCAGCATTTGTGCTGCTTGGCTAATGTTTGGTATTATTAGAACGATGTCATCAGCAAAGTGGAGGTGGTATAGTTGCCGACCATCTATATACACTCCTATTCCTTCCCATTCTAATTGTTGCATGATGTTTTTGAGGGTGGCGCTGAATAGTTTTGTTGAAATGGTATCCCCCTGCCGAACCCCTCTTTTGACATCGATGATCACCTCTTTGTAGAATGGTGAGATCCTGGTGGTGAATCCATAATACAGCTCACGAAGGATCTTGATGTATTGGGTTTGAACGCCCTGTTTGGCTAGGGGCTTCAATGACTGCTTCAGTCCCCACATAATCAAAGGCTTTCTTTAAATCAATGAACGTGAGACAGAGTGGCATCCTGAACTCCCGACAAACTTCAATGAGCTTGGTTACTATGTGGATATGGTCAATTTTGCTGAATCCTTTTTGGAAGCCAGCTTGCCTCGCATGGTTGTCCTTCATCTAATGTTCTGCCAATCCTGTTGAAGATGACTCGAAGTGAACAGCTTGCAGATCACAGACAACAGGCAGATGGGGAGATAGTTGCCAATGTTGTGGATGTCTCCCTTCTTAAACAGTAGAACTGTTTTGCTGGTTTTCCAATGGGAGGGCACCTTGCATTCAGACAGGTGCGTGTGAAGAGCCGAGCCACTGTATTGATGAGTACTGAAGGCAGATTCTTCAGGTGTTCGGGTCTGACTTTGTCTGGGCCTGGTGCTGTTCCCTTCTTTACTGATGAAATGCCATGTTGGATTTTAGAAGGGAGAATGTTGGGAATGACATATCCATCCTACGGAATTTGGTATGTGGCAGGTGGACGTGGCTATCAAAGAGATCTGAGTAGAAGTCATGGGTAATCTTTCCATTGCCTTTCTGGAAGATGTGATAGATCCATCAGGACTTTGGAGGGCAATCATCTTGGTCTTATATTTGGCGAAGGACAGGCGGGTGTGGCAATGTTTTTCCCTTCTTCTGCTGCATTTTGCAGTATTTCTGCTCTTCTCTCTTTGAGGTCTTCCTTTATCGCTTCTCTGCACTGCTTTGCAATCTTGAATGGTAACATTTGGGCACCTGAGGCATTTGCAAATGAGCTCGAGAGTCTTTGAATACAGATGTTGTTTTGTGTTGTTTTTCTCTCTTGTCATTCTTCGCACAATCATGGATGTCCTGAACCAGTCAGTTGTATTCTTCATCAATGTCACCAGTGATGGTATCTTCCCATGTTGCCACAGTGGTGCCAAAGAGTTCCCAGTTGGTGGTCATTCTGGGAGTTCTCTTCTTAAACTTTGCAGCCTTTTAGCCCCATTGCTTGAAGTAGAATTTTGCGTGAAGGAAACTGTGATATGATCCTGTTTGGAATTTTGGGACAGCAGCAACATTGGTCAGGCAAATCTTCCGATTGAAGATGATGTGGTCAATTTCATTGTGGAACTGTCCACCAAGTGATTCCCATGTCCACCGTTTCGCTTCAGCTTTCTGGAACTGTGAGTTCCCATGAATGATCTTGGTGGACATGATGTACTCAGATAGTCTCTCACCCTGTTCATTCCATTCTAGGCTATGGGTCCCGTTGTGGAGTTCTTCAGCTGATCTTCTTGGTCCTATCTTGACATTAAAATCACCGACTTGATCTTGTAGAAGGTGTGATCTTTTTTATAGAACTCCTCCAGTTCCATGTAGAATTTCTCAGTTTCTTCTTCCTTGTATGTGGATGTTGGTGCGTAGACAACGAAGATAGAAACTGCTGGCAGTGGGCCACATCTCTTCAAGTGTAATAGTCCTATTCAGTTTGTTAGGCAGTCAAATGAATCAATGTTCATTGTCATGTTCATGTTGACAAGGACACCAACGCCACTGACGCCTCTTTCATCGCATGTTCCAAGGAACCGTTCTTCTCTGGTGTCAAAAAACAGCATGATGCGATTGACTCCTCCTAGTTTCAGTCAGACCAATGATGTCATACTTGATCTTTTGCACTTGCACCATAAGGTCCTCGATATATGCTTCCGTTGCCATTTGACACATAAATATTTTGAGAAAAAAACAGTGTTAAAAAATCTCTCCTATTTACACTCTGAAGTCAGACATATTGGGATTTGAATTGAGGCTATAGAATTTCAGAGTGTCTTACTGAATCTATGATAATACTGAGTTGAGTCTAATATTGTGATAGACTGCTTGATAGCTTTGTAGGTTATTCAAATATATTCATCATCCTTAGTGTATGAAAATATCCTATATATGTGTATATAGATTCAGACATACATAAGATATGTATCTACACATATTTATATACATAGATACTGTACATGTATATTATACAATTCACAATTTGCTCAAAATAGTCACTACAGTATCGCTGTATCACTGTCTTCCTGTAGATCATCGATTTGCTCGAGCGGGCACAAGTAATATCTCCATTCGTCCTGTTACATGTGAGATAGCCCAAGGGCATCTGCTTGCTCCAGGAACATAAAAGCCTCAAACCATTCCATCAAGTCTTGGGAATGAGGTCTATAATTGTTACTGGTATTTGTCATGGCAAATACGACATGGGTAGCTTGCCAGATTCTGCCGTTTTGGTGGGATTCTATTTATAATACTTTTGCATACTACATTTCAAAGAGTCATTTCAAAATTAAGTATTATAAAAACTTTTAATTGTTTTTGGATCATACCCAGTGGTGCTCAGGGATTACTTGCTTTGTGCTCAAAATATTTCTTAATAGTATTTGGGGGGCATTGTGGTACTGGGCATGGAACCTAAGTCAGATTTGTTCAGGGTAAGGACCTATCCACTGTGCAATATCTTTAACACTGCAGTAAAAACAGATATGAAATATTGACAAATACTTGAACTTTCCATGAGTGCATTATTCCAAATTATAAAAGGTTAAAATTAATTTTAGGAAGCATTATCCAAATAAATGATTATTGAACCAGTGTAGTAGTTAATGAATTGATAAAGCATATTTATGTTGCTTAGAGTATACCTTACTTTGAAACACTATATACTGTATATAAATGTGATTTTAACTTGCTGAAATGTTTCTTTTCTTTTTCCTGAATCACCATGAGATACAAAGTTGTTCATGTTCTGGTTTCAGTCATACAAAGTTACAGCACCCATCCCTCCACCAGTGTATGTTTTCCATCACCAATGTCCTCAGTTTCCTCATATCCCCACCCACTCTGAGCCTGACTCTGTAGCAGTCACTTTTCTTCTTTCCTCTCTCCTTTTGGGCATTATGGTTTGCAATACAGATACTGAGAGGTCATATGTTTGTTCCTTTACCTACGTTAGTTCTTATCCAGAGTGACCATTTCCAACTATCTTTGTCATCATTCTCTATCCCAACTGCCTTCTCCCTGAGCACTTGCGGCAGGCTTCCAATCCTGGAACAATCTTCCTGGTCTTGTTTATACTGTCCTTGGGGTGTGTCTCATATACAGCTATAGATATAGATATAGAAATAGATATAGATATAGATAAAGATAAATATATAGATATGTGTATATATCACACATACACATATATATATCCCAAAAATGAGTGCAATTATTCTATATCTGTTCCTCTCCTTTTGACTCAGCATCATACTCTCCATGTCCATCCATTTGTAAGCACATTTCATGATTAAATTTTTTCCTAACAGCTGCATAGTGTTTGTTCCATTGTGTAAATTTATCAGTCTCTTTAACCAATCTTCTGTACTAGAGCACTTGTTTTTTTTTCAGATTCTGGCTATTTTGAATAGTGCTGCAAAGAACAAAGAAGTGCTCATGGCATTTTGCTGTGTTTTGGGGGCCCCTAGGGTATATTTCCAGAAGTGGTATTGCTGGATAGTATGGAAGCTGAATTTCTAGTTCTTTGAGGAATGTCCATGATGTTTTCCAAAAATCCTGGATAATTCAACATTCCCAACAATAATGAAGAAGAGAGTCCCTTCTCCCTACATCCACACTATCACTGAAATGTTTTCTTAATTCTAAAAAACGGTCCTACCCCACATTTAAAACATATAATCTCTCTAAAATGATGTATTTGCTTAGAAATTTGGTTTGGTTTGATTTGGGCCACATTTTGATCAGGGTTTACTTCTGATTCTGTACTTAGGAATTACTCCTGGTGATTTTTTTGGGTGGGCATATGGAATGTTGGGGTTTGTGTGTAAGGCAAACATCCTATCCTTTACATTATTGTTGTAGCCCTTGCTAAGTAGAATGTAGGCACTAATTCTATTATTCTTTTTGTCTGTTACTTTAATTTTTGTAGTATAAACATTTTTATTAGGAATAGACAATAAAGTGTATTTAAAGAGAATATGGGCTTCTCCTTAGAGAAGAAAGGTCATGAAAAAAAGAAAGGAGTTGCATATCCCAACTTGGGAGACAGATGAATTCTAGAGTGGAACATAATTTTTTCCGTCTTTTTCAAAAAGTAAAGGTCATTAAATATACCTAGAAAATTAAGTTCTTCATTTTATATTTAATTGTATAGTAACTTTTCCTACAAAATTTTATTTGTTGCATTGCCCATCACTACTGTATGAGCTAACTTAATTTTGGGACTACTTAAGTAATGTTAACTTGCAATAAAAATGCATAGTATATCATTGATAAATAATAACATATACTAATTTAAAGTTAAATTCTAGCCAATTGAATAGATGTATGATGCATAATAAAATGCAGATATTGATAAATAGTTACATTCCACCTATGTTTTGTAACACATACCTAGAAGATTTATATTAGATTATAAAATATTTTTGAGAATAAATACTAAATATTCAAAAGTAACAGAATTTGTTGATATGCCTAGCCTGGTACCACGGTATAGTAGGCTCTCTATAAGATATTTTAAACCAGCTAATCTAATTTCTGAATCTTTTTATGTGTGTGAGTTGATATTACCACATAAGTTGAAAAATTCAAGCAAAATGGTGAGGGGATATCAAAATAAGTAAACCGTGTCCTCCGGAGAATAGCTTAATCTAGGTGTGAAAATGCACACAATTTATTATAAATAAAATATAGTAATATAAAAAGCTATAGTTCAAAGGTATAAAATAACATTTATTATTAAGATGAGGAAATGTGTTGTATTCATTAGATGTCATCTTTCATAAAGTAGTCTCTGTTCTCCATATTTACTATATATTATGCTGGTTTTAGATATTGTAATCGTGTACTAAAAAAAGCAATGGTATTGTGAATAGAATTTCATGCCAAGTAAATAATAATGAATAGGATGAATTTCTGGAGTGATTTTTAAAGTAATAAGAGCCCATAGTCTCTGAAATCACTTCATGTGATTTGCTATTTTTATCTGGTAACAGTTGTTATTATTTATAAACTGGCATTGTTTTTTCTCAATATGAAATTATAGCCTATTCTAAAATCTCATAGAAGCTTTCACCATCCTTTTTTAATTTATTGAGTTCTATAATTGCTACTGCTAAATGGCCATAATAGTGTTGCCATTATGAAATGGTAAATGTCACTAATTTTATGATGGTGCCTTAACCTTGCTTAGGATAGACCTTAGAATTTCACTATTTTTGATCTAAAGGAGTATTGTTGCATTAGCTTTTTACTGTTTTCCCCAATGCAGTATTTAAATTTCCTTTGACTGTTTTTATTTTTTATACAAGAGAATTGTCACATTTCTTTCTTTATCTACTATGTGACTCCAGTATTTATTTAGATCAGACTTTGTGAATTCTCTTCCCCTTTATCAAATGCATCACAGGATCAAACATAATGTAGCAACAATTTTCAGATAGCAGTTAAATCAGTTTTCTAATAGGGTGTATCTTAAATTTTTCCCTCATAAATATTATTTTTAAATTATGCTCCTGTTCCATTGTTTTCTTATTAACCAACATCTGTTCCTGAAAGGAGGGTCCAAATGACACTATAACCATGCCCAGTTGAGGCCGTTTGAGGACAATGTATTCACTTACTGTACTTGGATCATTATATAGTATCCTCCTGTAAATTGAAGACCCTCCTTGCTAACATCATGAGATACCCTCTGGCTAAAATCTCAAATGAATTTTCATTCACACAAAAAAGTACAACTTTTTAGTTGGGTTTTAACATATTCCTAAAGTTATCTCTTTGATATTTGTATGGAAAGCCTAAAATTTATATTAGTACATTTAAAGACAATGGCTTGATTGGAAAAAGGAAAGGAGAAGAACAATACCTACAAGGTGTAGAATGTAATGGAACTAGTGATTCAACTTAAATTCTAAATATATTTGTGGAACCTTTCTTGAATTGGAGCCTGCTTGAAATGAGCATTGTATAAAAATATAGACAAAGCAATTATTTGTTTAGGTATAGATTGGTATAAATATGATCATTGTCCTCTGCCATCAGGCTGCTCTTATCAAAGATATAATTTCCTCTGAAGTACAAGGGATTTTATTTAAATAACACATAATGTGAAAATCAAATCATAGCCTTACAGAATAGCCATGCTAAGTGGCAAAATTCCAACTATGGAGTGTTAAAAATCTTGAGTTTCAGAATCATAAAAATGAAGTATAAAGTATTTTTCTCTGGTTTAGAAAGAAGGTAGAGGAAATTGTTCCATTGTCACCCACTACTCAATTTTTAATGACTAACATACACACTAGTTTGTAAATATTTAACATAAACCATGGATATTTTACAACTCCTACCTTCTTAGTTTGTCATTTATAGTAAGTTCTATAGTTCATCAGTTATTAATTACAAGTTTCATCAATGCTCTGTGAATTTTTCTTACTATAATTGGATCAATTGATCACTTGATCACTTGACATCCCATTATTCATTGATTTGCTCGTGCAGGCACCAGTAATGTTTACATTTGACCCTATCTCGTGCCAGTGTAGCCCAATGGCATCTGCTTGCTCCAGGAATATGAAGAGCCTCAAACTGTTCGTTCAGGGTTTTGAAGAAGAAGTCTGACCATCTTGTAGGTGGGCAGCCACATGATCTTTTGATACTTTGTGGGATCCAGTTGGTAACGGCTCTAGTCCAGCTGTCATCTCCAATCTGATTACATGTCCAGCCCATCTGATTTTCGATGCCTTGGTAAATGAGACAGCATCCCTGACTCTGGATCGTCGACAGAGGTTGGAACTCTGAATTCCTTCTCTCACTTGAGTGAGGCGTGATATTCCAAGCGTAGCTCTTTTGATTTCTCTCTTGGAGACCTGAATAGCATTCTCATCCTGCATTCGTAGGGCCCAGGTCTCTGAGGCATATGTTATTGTAGGTAGAATGGTGGAGTCAAAGAGATGTGCCCAGAGCTGAAGGTTCTTTGTCCTTTTAGCTATCTCTTCAATGCTCTTGAAGGCGTTCCATGCCACTATAATTGGATAATATAATATAATTGATATAATATAATTATATCATAAATTATATTATACATATTCTTCATATTCCTGGAGCAAGCAGATGCCATTGGGCTACACTGGCACGTGATAGGGTCAAATGGAAACATTACTGGTGCCAGCGCAAGCAAATCAATGACTGACTCTGACATTGGGTGCAGACCTTGATATCCTATAATTGGATAATATTTATTAATCTACAGAATGCCTCCCGCTTTATGGTACTGTCATGTATTTTTAAAGCCTTTCATTTTATAACATCAAAGGAGAACTATCAGGGCCAGAGCAATAGCACAGCAGGTAGGACACTTACCTTGCATGTGGCTGACCCTGGTTCAATACCCGCATCCCATATGGTCTCCCAATGACACCAGGAGTAATTACTGGGTAAAGATCCAGGAGTAACCCCCTGAGTGTCACCAATGTGACCTAAATAAATATATATTTCTTAAAACAAACAAAAGCAAAGGAGAACTATCATCACCTTTTTGGCTCTCGCTTTTATGTGCTTCAGAATCAATAGAATAGGTAGGTCAAGAGATAAAACTCTTACGACTCTTACGTTACTCTTATCTTACATTGAAAGGGCCAAGATGACTGAATGAAGGGGACTCCAAGAGTTAGCTTCCACAGCAATATGTAAACTGGGGGAGAAGTTGGGTGCAGACCTTGATTTTGGTTCCTGTAAAAAAAATGTTACAGAATCTCATTAACTTGTAAGCAAAATTTCATCATGGATGGAGACTGGGCTCTGGAGAGCAGGGTATGTCAAGCAAGGAAAAATCTAGACCCTACAAAGAGTACTTGTGAACACAGCTTTCTGAATGGATGAATGGTGAATGAATTCATTTTCATGGTGAATAGATACTTGTGATCTATTTACCAGTTGCTACCCAGATCTCCAGTTGCTACCCAGACTCAATGGACTATAGCACATCAGGAGTCAGAACCCATCATCAGTTACCCCTTATTTAAAATCCAGACTACATAGAGACAGGAAACTATGACACAAAATATGGATATAGAAAAGGACACTATGCAGTAGAAAATGGCCATCCTACCTAAAGTATTTTACAGGGTCAGTACAAATTTTATTAAAATTATGATGATATTCTTGAATAACTTAGAACAAACTAGTAAAGGACTTATAATAAACTATGGATAATAAACAAACTACTAAAAATGGAGGTGCCACACTCTCGAAGTAGGCTCTCATCTCGATCTTTACTGATAAACCTCAACAGGAAGAGATCAGCTTTTCTCTTAGGTGGAGCTCTAAGGGTCTGTGGAGTCTGGATGTTGAGAATCACTGACCTCCTGTATGGGAGTTTCCCTGGATTTTTGCTAGGCTTACTGGGATGATGGGCTAGGGCTAGAACCTGCCTAGAACTGTATACAGTGCATAAATGTGAAAGATCCTGGGAAAGACCTGGTCCAAACTGCCGGTATTATCTAAGACTGTCGCACTGGCTGCTCTGCGGCCAAATGCCAGCACAGCCTAGGTCTGGAGTGTCTTAAGTCCCAGGGTTGCTTGCAGTGGTGGTTGGGAGTTCATAGCCAAGCCTTCCGACATAGAGGTGGAGAAATGGGAGGAGGAGCCCAAATCCTCTCCAAGTCAGGCTAGTGTGGCCCTCCCCCGCACAAGTGAGTGAAACCTTGGAGCTATGTCAGACTCGGCCTGAGTCTGGCCGAGGTATTTACCACCCTCTGGAGCTTCAAGTACTATTTCCACAGGCCAAGCAGCGCAGCTGTGGGTCTGGAGTGTCACTCTTCTGGGACACTCCAGAGGAGTGTCATGAAAAATGACATGAAAAATATTCATGAAAAAATAACTAGTTCAAGAGGCATCATTCATTCTCAACGGAACAAACATCTCTGAATGCAGCAATTATGTGTACCTAGGTAGAGAACTCAGCATGATGAATGACCTAAAACCTGAGCTGCACAGGAGGAAGAGAGTGGCATGGAATACCTTCAAGAGTATCGAAGAAACAGCTGAAAGGACAAAGAACCTCTGGCTCGTGGCACATCTCTTAGACTCCACTGTTCTCCCTGCATTAACATACGCCTGAGAGACTGGGCCCTACGAAAGCAGGATGAGAATGCTATTCGGGTCTCCCAAAGAGGAATCGAAAGACCTATGCTTGGAATATCATGCCTCACTCAGTGAGAAAGGTAACCAGAGTTCCAACCTCTGTCAACGATCAAGAGTCAGGGATGGTGTCTCGTTTGCCAAGGGGTCGAAAATGAGATGGGCTGGACAGGTAATGCCAATTGGAGATGACTGCTGGACTAGAGCTGTTACAGACCGGATCCCACGATATGTCAAAGGATCATGAGGCCTCCCATCTAAGGATGGTCAGACTTCTTTGTCAAGACCCTGAAAGAAAGGTTTGAAGCTCTTCATATTCCTGGAGCAAGCAGATGCCATTGGGCTACACTGGCACGTGATAGGGTCAAATGGAAATGTTACTGGTGCCCTTTGAGCAAATCGATGAATTATTGGATGTCAAGATATCAAGTGATCAAGTGATAAACTATAAATGTGACTATATATATTTATATATGTAAATATATATATTTATATATTACATATAATATAAATATACATTTATATAGTAAGCCATACTGTTTATATATAGTTAGACATATTGCATGGTGCTCAAGGCTAATTTCTGACTTCACTCCTGGTGATTGGATTGACCATATAAGATGCCAGAGATGAAATGCAGGTGCCAAACACAAGGCAACTCTATTACCCACTGACTGTAATATCACTCCAACCCTATTATCCTAAGAATATATATTTATAACTGTTTCATCACAAAATATTTATTACTTAATTTACATTTACAGCCCATCTGATTTTTGACACCTTGGCAAACGAGACAGAGTCCCTGACTCTGAATCGTTCTGATGGAGGTCGGAACTCTGGATTCTTTTTCTCACTGAGTAAGGCATGATATTCCAAGCATAGGTCTTTCGATTCCTCTTTGGGAGACCCGAATAGCATGTTCGTAGGGCCCAGGTCTCTCAGGCATATGTTAATGAAGGGAGAACAGTGGAGTCTAAGAGATGTGCCCGGAGCCAGAGGTTCTTTGTTCTTTTAGCTGTTTCTTCGAAACTCATGAAGTCATTCCATGCTGCTCTCTTCCTCCTCTACAGCTCAGGTTTTAGGTCGTTCATCATGTTCATTTCTCGACCTAGGTACACATAACTGCTGTATTCAGAGAGTTCCATTGAGAGTGAATTGGGACCTCTGGAACTCATTGATTTTTCATGAACATTGTTTTGTTGAGATTCAGCTGTAGACCTGTCTTTCCATATTTTCGGTTTAAATCAGCCAGCATTTGTGCCACTTGGCTAATGTTTGGTCAGTGAAGCGTAGGTGGTGTAGTTGCTGACCTTCTATATTCACTCCCATTCCTTCGCATTCTAATTGTCGCATGGCGTTCTCGAGGATGGAGCTGAAGAGTTTGGTGAAATGGTATCACCCTGCTGAACCCCTTTTTTATATCAATGATCATTTCCTTACTGTAAGATCCGACCCGCATCCACACCAGCCTCCGTGTCCCGGTGGGCGTGGTGTGGGCTCCGTGGGGCACAGGCGGGTGGCCCAGGGTGCCTGAAGGTTACTGAGTGCATGAGCGACTAGCGCCTCCAGCGCCCCGCCCGCCGGCTCCCGCCTGCCCTCTAGGCGCCTGGTGGTGGCGGTGGCCACAGGAGGTGCCATCTTCCTCCCAGGTGCGCACTCCGCTCCCGGAGCCTAGGAAGTTGGTGGCCGCCATGGCGTCCAACATGGACAGGGAGATGATCCTGGCGGATTTTCAGGCATGCACTGGTATTGAAAACATTGATGAAGCTATTACATTGCTTGAACAAAATAATTGGAACTTAGTGGCAGCTATCAATGGTGCCCCAGGAAAATGGCATTCTACAAAGTGACTATGGAGGTGAGACTATACCAGGACCTGCATTTGATCCAACAAGTCATCCACCTCCAGCTTCTGCACCCTCTTCCTCTTCAGCGTTTCGACCAGTAATGCCATCTAGGCAAATTGTTGAAAGGCAACCACGAATGTTGGACTTTAGGGTTGAGTACAGAGACAGAAATGTTGATTTGGTACTTGAAGACAGCTGTGCTGTTGGTGAGATTAAACAGATTCTTGAAAATGAAATTCAGATACCTGTATCTAAAATGCTGTTAAAAGGTTGGAAGACTGGAGATGTGGAAGACAGCAACCACCATCCAGATAGATGAATATATGGTAGATGGTGGGTTCTAGCCCTGATCTGCCACCCCAGCAGAGCCGCACAACAAGCCAGATGACCACCCCCACTCCATCGGGCCACCATTTTCCACATCCATACTTTGCTCTCGTCATAACTCCACCCAGTGACAGCCTATTACAGCCCATCTTGTGTGGCCGCTTGCGCCGCAGGGTTCATCTATAAATGCTATATTTAGAGGTGACTACAAGGGTAAGCCACCTGCATGGGAAGCCTGGCAAGCTGCCCTATTTTATTTGATAAGCCAAATACCAGTAACAATTATATTAGGTCATTCCTATGACCTAATATAATGGTTTGAGGCTCTTTATGTTCCTGGAGCGAATAGATGCCCTTGGGCTCTACTAGCATGAGACAGGACATATGGAGATATTACTGGTGCCCACTCTAGCAAATAGATGATCAACAGGAGGATAGTGATAGTGATAGTGATCATTTCCTTGTACAATGCTGAGTTCCTGGTGGTGAATCTGTAATGCAGCTCACGAAGGATCTTGATGTATTGGGTTTGAATGCCCTGTTTGCTAGGGCTTCGATGACCGCTTTGGTCTCAACAGAATAAAAGGTTCTTTAAATCAATGAACGTGGGACAGAGTGACATCTTGAACTCCCTACAAACCTCAATGAGCTTGGTTACCATGTGGTTATGGTCGATTGTACTCAATCCTTTTTGGAAGCCAGCTTGCTCGCATGGTTTTCCTTCATCTAATTTTCTGCCAATTCTGTTCAGGATGACTCAAGTGAACAGCTTGTAGATGACAGAGAACTGGCAGGTAGGCAATAGTTGCCAATGTTGTGGAAGTCTCCCTTCTTGAACAGTATAGCTATCCTGCTGGTTTTCCATTGCATTCAGACAGGTAGCATGTGAGGAGTCGAGCCAATGTATTGATGAGTATGGATGGCACATTCTTCAAGTGTTCAGGTCTGACTTTGTCTGGGCCTGGTGCTGTTCCCTTCTTTACCAACAAAATGGCATGCCAAATTTCAGAATATAGAACATTAGGAATGACATATCCATCCTGTGGAATTTGGTATGTGGCAGGTGGACATGGCTACCAAAGAGGTTCGAGTAAAAGTCATGGATCATGTTCTCCATTGCCTTTCTGTAAGATGTGATAGATATATCAGGACACCTGAGGGCAGTCATCTTGGTCATCTTGGTCTTATAACTGTGAAGGACAAGCGGGCATTGCAAATGATTTTCCTGTTTTCTGCTGCATTGGCCATTATTTCTGCTCTTCTCTTTGAGGTCTACCCGTATGGCTTCTATGCACTGCTTTGCGAGCTTGGACATTAGCATTTGGTTGCCTGTGGCTCATGCCTTGCCACATTGGCGAATGAGCTTGAGAGTTTTTGAAGACTGGCATCCTTTTGTGTCACTCTCTCTCAGCATTCTTTGCACAATCATGGAAGTGCTGAACAGGTTAATTGTATTCTTCATCAATGTCATAAATGATGGCATCTTCCCATGTTGCTGCAATGGTGCCAAAGAGTTTCCAATCTCCACAGCTCATCAGAACTTCACCCAAGAGTTTAAGCCAATCTCACATTGGCCTGTCAGAGACCCAGCCTACAGAGATTCAACCCGTCAGAGACCCACCCTTCAGAGGAAAGTATTTCAACCCCAGGAATCCTTGAACCACAGATTCAGATACACCAGGCAGAGCAGCTACCAGCTCTCCCCATTGTATTTCCTGCACTCCACTGACCACGAGGGGTCAGGGATGGATAGTGTCTTCTGGCCCGAGTCCACCATCCCAATAGAGCCTCAAAAGAACCCAGAGGAGCCACCCGCACCATGCTGGCAGCAATTTTCATCATCCAGACTCCACAGATCATCAGAATTCCACCCAATAGACTAAGCCAATCTCAAGTCCGGCTTGTCAGAGACCCAGCCTACAGAGACCCACCCTTCAAAGATCCACCCTTCAGAGGAAAGTATTTCAATCCTAGGAATGCTTGAATCACAGATGCAGATACATCAGGCATAGGAGCTACCAGCTCTCCCCTTTGCACTCCCTTCCTTCCTGGGAATGTCTTTGAAAAGAAGTACAATAGCTGCTTAAAAGTCTCTTTGTAATTTGTATGTGAATTTTTGCTGGACAATTAGTTGGAATTTATTTTGTTCTTTTGAATATATCTGGTTACCCTATTTCTGTGAATGCTTGTGATCTTTTAAAATTGAGTATTGTAAAATAGCCATTTTGCTATGTTTTGATCTTCTACCAACTTGTATATCCTACATGGAAAGTTACATGTTAAAATCTTATTTAACTAAGGCTATTGTTATCCATTGAGGACATTCACTATTTACAAATTTTGAGACTCTATGAGTTTAGGGTGATGATTTAAGATGTGTTTGCCTATATTTGGTATGCATCCTATATTTGGTATGCATTGATCAGTAGATGTGTGGTTTCAGTTTTCCCTGGGTGGTTCTTAATTTTTCAATTTTCTGAGGAATCTATTTTCATCTTATTATTGGAATTAGATAGTCTTCATAGTTCTTGACCCTCCTGTTCCACCATGGCTCTGCCTTAGGATTCAAAATATCTACAGTTCCTCTGCATCTTTATGTACCTTGATGGCCACATTGCCTTCTTTGGTCTGAAATATGAACTACATTTCCATTCCTCTTCAGAGTTGTCATTTGAAACACAAACCATTCCTTTGGCACCCCAGTAAAATACTAAATTCAACACAAGTTCTGCTTTGCTCTTTCTTTCCAAGGGAGAAGAACTGAAACTGTGCTACTTTGTTCTCTTTATCTATACCACACTGTGCAGTGGGTGGGAAAGTGCAAACACATGTAGCATAAATTTCATATTTTATATAGTGACTTTTTCTTGATAAATGTTTGTGAAGTTGTAAGTCTGTGACTTATTTACAAAGGTCTTATTATGTTATTTCAGTCATTCTCTCATTCTTTGGTGTTTATAGAATAGTGAGAATTTGGGATTTTCTGATGTCATTTATCTAAATTACTATTCTTGAATTTGACAATTTTTTATTGTATCTTTTGTAGAACTCCTATTTCTTGCCATTATTATCCTAGAGTACTTTTAAAATATATATCAGATTTATAGAATGTTCAAACACTGTGTTCTTGGTTCATATAAGCAACAATTTCTCTCCATCTCTGAGAAAATTAATATCATATATATTGTATTTTGTGTTGATGAATTTTTGTTCTCTCTGCTATATTCACCTGTACCACAAAGTAATTTCATTCTTAATTTCTCTCTGCAAAATTACACAAATTCTTATTTGCTCACTCATGTTTAAGAAGAAGTTTTCAAAATTACACTTATATAAATTATGTGTGGTTGAGTTATATTGCGTAGTCTCAATATAATATAATGACTCGCAGACATGGGGCAGAGCTGCTACTGACTCTCCCTGTGACTAGCTGCTCACGAGGCACCCGGGAGGGATGGTGGGTTCCAGTCCTGGCCCACCACCCCAGCAGAGCCTCGCAACAAGCCAGACAAAACCCCACTCCATGAGGGCCTCCATTTTCCACATCCGACTTCTCTCTCCTCAGACCTCCACCCAGCAGACCAGCCTATCAGCGCCTGGCTGCAGCGCAAAGCGGCCATGCGGTTCATCAATAAATGCTGGACTTAGAGATGTCTACAAGAGTATGCTACTTGCAAGGCAGAGCCTGGCAAGCTACCCGTGTTGTATTTGATACATATGCCAAATACCAGTAACAATTATAGACTCATTCCCGGAATGGATTGAGGCTCTTTATGCTCCTGGAGCAAGCAGATGCCTTGGGCTCTACTAGCATAAGACAGGACATATGGAAATGTTACTGGGGCCTGCTCGAGCAAATCGATGATGAACGGGAAGACAGACAGTGAGTTATATTGACTTTTAAGTTTGAATTAAATATGGTGATCTCTAAAGAAAATTCATTCAATATTCTTCTAGTGCTGTGTAAAACCTTCCATTGTTTTATGCAACACGTGCTATGGATACTATTGCTTCATGTCCCTAATTTCAGCAAGGAACCTCCTTTCCTCCTTTTGTTGTACCTGTTTTCCCTGATTTTAGAATCTGTCTGTCTTAACTTTCCCAGAAAGTTCATCTATTAATGACTTTTACATTGTTTTTTATCCATACTTTTAACCCCCATTTTTTTATCTTTTTATTATCTTTTTTATTTTTTTATTTATTTTTTGGGGGCCACACCCGGCGATGCTCAGGCATTACTCCTGGCTCTGCACTCAGGAATTACTCCTGGCAGTGCTCAGGGACCATAGGGGGAGGCCGGCCACGTGCAAGGCAAATGCCCTACCCACTGGGCTATTACTACAGCCCCAACCCCCAGTATTTTTAATGATTTGATCTTCACCCTGCATCGACACGCATTCTTGTTGCTTTTGCAGGGTTTTATTTTTTTCTTTCAGTTTGATCATAGTAAAAGATATTACAATCAAACTAAAGAAAATTGAAACTGCATGAGAGAGGAAACAAGTAGATATGCTTCAACTTTTTCTTCCATTCAGCTAAGTTAAAATTTGAATTGTTGTATTTGCTTATATTTTCTTTTTAATTTTTTTTTGTTTTTTGTTCTTGTTTTTGGGTCCATGTCTGGCCATACTAAGGGTGTATTCCTTAATCTGCTCAAAGGAATTAGTTCTGGCAGTTCTTGGGGGACAATATGGGAGGTTGGGGATCAAACCCTAGTCAGTTGCGTGCAAGACAGACATCCTACCCACTCTACTATCTTTCCAGCCCTTACATTTGAATTATTATTATTATTATTTAATTTTTTAATTTTTACAATTACAAAGATATACAATTAAAAAGTTTATACTTGGGTTTTGGTCATACAGTGTTCCAGTACCCATCCCACCACCAGTGCCCATCTCCCACCACCACGTCCCTGGTTCCCTCCCCCCCCCCAGCCCTCCTCCATGGCAGGTTCTTTATTTCTTTCCCTTTCTCTCTCTTTCTCTTTTCCTTCCCTCCAGACTATGGATTACAGAACATACATTAAAGGGTTGTCATGTGTATCTTTTTGCCTCTATTTAATGCTCAGTTCTAGGTTGGCATTAGTACCCTCGACAATTATTAGCACACTGTTCCATTTTGTGTCTTACCTAGCCTCTGACTCCCACACGTTTGTGATAATTTCCACCTTTGACAAGACCTCCTGATATATGTTTCACTTGACCTTGGATATTGGTATCATTATATGTACATATATATTTATGTTATGCAGATAAATGCAGTCATTCTGTATCTGTCTCTCTCCTTCTGGCTAATTTCGCTCAACATAATCTTCTCCATGTCCATCCATTTATAGGCAAATTTTATAACTTCATTTTTCCTAACATTTGAATTATTTAATGTGAGAAAAAAGAAAAAGAGGAAGGGGAAGAAGGAAAAGAAAAGATAAGTAGAAGTTTTAGAACACTATTCTTATCCAACTAAGGGATATTTTTAATGCTTGGAAAATATCTCATAAATCACGCTGTATCCTGAGCGTCTTCTCTATGCATATACAGCCACAATCAATAGATCATGAAAATTAATATGTGTTAGCTAGCTGAGTGCAGGATTATTTCACATTTGAACTAATTTAATTTATTATTTCTATTTACATATGAGGTGATTTTAGAGAATTTAAAAAAATTTATTATACCACCGTAAGACATACAATTACAAAGGTGTTCATAATTGGTTCTTGGTAATACAGTATACCAGCACCCATCCCTCCACCAGTGCCCCATTTCCACCATCAACGTAGCCTACCACCTCCCACTCACCCCCCAGGCTGCCTCAATAGCAGGTAGCCCCATTTCCTCTCTTTCTCTCTCTCTGTCTCTGCATCTCTCTCCTTCTTCTTTTACACATTGTGGCTAGCCCTGCAGATATTTAGAGTTTATCACTTAAGTCTTTTTGTGTATATTCAGTGGTGAGTTTTAATCTGACATTACCATTTCCCACACTTAGTAAAACACTGGTATCTATTTATATCCTATTAATGAATGCAGTCATTCTATATCTGTCCTTTTCCTTCTAATTTCACTCAGCATTATAGTCTCCAAATCCATCCATTTGCAGGTAAATTTCATAATTTTGTTTTTTATGATAGTTGCTTAGTATTCCATAGTGTAGATGAACCACAGTTTCTTTAGCCAGTCCTCTGTTCTCAGGCATTTAGGTTGTTTCCATATTCTAGCTATAGTGAATAGCGCAGAGATGAATAAAGAAGTACAGATAGTGTTTCTGCTATGTGTTTTTTGATCTCTCGGGTATATTACCAGGAGTGCTATTGCTGGACCAAATGGGAGCTCAGTATCTAGTTTTCGGAGGAATGCCCATATTGTTTTCCAAAAGGGCTGGACCAGTCGGCCCTCCCACCAACAGTGGATCAGAGTCCCTTTTTTCCCACATCCATGCCAGCACTGGTTGTTCTTGCTGTTTTGGATGTCCAAAGTCATATAATCCAACAGTGCCAGAATAGGTATTTTATCTGGCACAGTATCATTCTTCTAAATCTGGCACCCTCTTTATTTTACCAGAATGCCACTGATAAACTATTAATATATTACTGTGTAATTATTATGTCATGTGCATAGAGAGATGGTTAATACTATATTGTAGGGGGCTGGAGCGCTAGCCCAGCAGGTAGGGCATTTGCCTTGCATGTGGCCGCCTTGCGCCATCCTGGGTTCGATCCCCACCATCCCATATGGTCCCCTGAGCACCGCCAGGAGTAATTCCTGAGTGCAGAGCCAGGAGTAACCCCTGAGCGTCGCTGGGTGTGACCCAAAAAAGCAAAAAAACAAATACTATATTGTAATTTGGATATAGAAAATCTAATAAAACCTACCACTCACTATGTCATTTCTAATATTATGGAACTACCTTCTATGCACATAATTCTATTTCCCAAATTGATTCCATTTTTTCCAAATTGGTTAAAACTTTTTAATATTTAGAATTAATAGTAGGGTTTAAGAGATAACTCCTCTGTTTGGTTTGCATACTTTGCAAAATTGTTGGTTCAATCACCAGCACCAACACTTTCTTCTGAACACCAAGGGAATGATCCATGCAGTGAGCTAGGAGTAGATCTTAAAACCACTGAATGTGGTTCAAACATTTATGAACAAAAACATCATGGAATGGAAGCCTATCTTATTTAAAACTGATAAAATAAGTTTTTTTGTACAACTTAATTTTTTCATAAATTTTTATTTATATTTCAACTGATTATATTACAAATACTTTAACAAATGATTACTTAAAAATTTCACTCATTGGAATAGATACAGTACAGGGGTAAGTATGTTCCTTGTAATCAACTTTATGTTTCTTTTGATCAACCCTGGTTCAATCAACAGTTCTCCTACTACAGGTAGAATAATTCATAAATTATATGTTATTTAGTATTGCACTCTTACATGGTACCATGTTTCTCCATTCAGTTTCTGAAACATGATTTTAAAAGTTTCAAAGCTCTTAAAATGTTTGTCAGATAACAGTAGTAAACAAAGAACTTACAGTTACTTACATCTCATGTTCCCATGACTATATATTTCATTTCTGCCTTGGAGAGTGTTAAATAGTATCAGTACCCATAATTTGGTATTGTAATAATCAATAGTAGTTTATCCCTTTTGAACATGTCCCAATTCAAAATGTAAACTATGACGATATAAGTTATGTGCCGTCTTCACTTTCGTCCACAGACATGAATGGGTTGTTAAAATTAATTTACATAAATTAGTTGTCTTATTAAAATATAAAGCACTATAATAATTGTAAGGTTACAGATTACCAAGAAGCATAAAGTAAGTAGTGGAATTCTGGGATATCAATTTAGTTCTCCTATTCTTTCTTCCCTTTAGAATCATGTCACTACTACCAAGAAAAATAGACAAAATCATTACAGAGGTATAGTTTCTTTACCTCACAAAAAAAAATTAAGGCTTTATACAGTGAAACTTTTTTTTTGTATCTCACTAAGTTGTGTATTTTATGGAATGTTGCCTCATTGATCCTGAACTTAATATAAACATTTAGTCAAGCATCATGGTGCTGAAATCAATAGGTATATTCTCTTCTTTATAGAATATCTCATTTGTCTACCTACATTTTCTGGAGTTTCATTTGATGTGGGACTTAGATCATATCCCTTTTTCTTTTGCCTATTGGCCTGCAGTTCATAAATAAAGTGAAAATATCACTATAAAAATACTTTAGCTCTTTACTTTCATTCATCCAACAAAGTTTGAAATTTAGATAGCCTCTATTATACTTAGACTAAAGGGCTAATTGTTTGATGGGCATTATATCAAAATGCTGTGATCATGTTTTATATCTTCAATTATTTTACCTCCATTACATACTTTTGGTTGCATTATGAGAATAAAATGAAGACTATAAAAGAGATTTTATGGTTTGAGTTGAAGTACACTACATCTTCTACCTCAGACTTTTTCTTCATTGGATGTTCACTTTATTTTGTTTTGTTATTTTAGCTACATGTCATTCAGACAATTTTCACAATAATTTTTTTTTTCATATTTTATTATTTGCTGCTGAAATCGCAGAACTTTAGTGCAGTATATGAAGTAAACTAAATTACTTTATGCAACAAGGACATATTTGTACATATAAAAATTAAAATTTTTATTTAAGTGTTTTGTGAAAACACCACAAAAACTTTTTATATAATAGGTCAAATTTCATTCAAAATATTAATACACAGAGTAATGAGAAAAGAGGGGATTAGGTTAAATCTAAGCAAAAGTTAAACTTAATGAAAGAAAATTGACTTTTGAGTAATATATACCTGGATTTATTTTCAGTTCTAAGTATAACTTGTATCACTTGTCTTCCCATTGTTCATCGATTTGCTCGAGTGGGCACCAGTTACATCTCCATATGTCTTGTCACTTGTTAGTGTAGCCCAAGGGTATCTGCTTAAACATGAGCCTCAAACCATTCAGTCAGGTCATGGCAATGAGGTCTATAATTGTTACTGTTTTTTTGCATATCAAAACAACACAGGTAGTTTGCTGGTTCTGCTGCGCAGGTGGGATACTCTCAGTAGAAGGCTCTCAGTTCGTGCATTTTCTGATGAACCAGAACTGGGAGAGATTGGCTTTTCTTTTGGGTGGAGCTCTGATGCGCTGTGGAGTCGGGATGTTGAAAATGGCTGCCCTGTACAGCGGGGGTTCCTCTGGCTTCTTGCGAGGCTTTATTGGGATGGCTGGCCAGGGCTAGATCCTGCCTTCCCTTCTGGACATTTCATGATCAGCAGAGCACAGGGAGAGCCAGTAGCAACTCTGCCCCATGTATCTCCTGCTTTTTCCCAACCAGTGTCCAGTACTCCGATCCTCCTTCAGTGTCACAAAGGACTTGAGGGAACCATTGGCCACATGGAGCAAGTTCAAGGAACAGCCCACAAGGACTGTTCTAAGTACCAGTATAATATATGCCATGTATTCTTCCACATGCCCCTAGCTTCATATGCAATTAAACATGAGTTATTTATCAGTCTTATCCACTTACCTATGAACATGAGTACAATACACCTCTTCAGAGTAAAAGCAATTCAAAGCATCTTTCTCTCCTGCAATGTGGATCTTGGAAGTCATGTGTTCTTTACTATATCTACAAAGTCCTACTGAGACACATTGGTTATTAGATGAAAAATTAATACTTAATTTTACAGCTATTGTGATTTCTCAGATGATATAGGTTATGATGGTATATCTGCGAACATAAATTGGTACAGTAACATAAGATCTTAAGTGTAGTTTCATCTTAGTGATAACTAGAAAACTGATATCGGAGGCTGGAAGAAGTGACAATCCAATTTTATTAATATCAAAGAACTTCCTGTGATAATTTGGAAGACAAAACTATGTATCTACTAGTGTATTATACTAGAGAAAGAAGTTGAATATTTTAACATTAATTATATATGATTGTACTGGAGTGTGTTTTGCAAGTTATCTTACTAAAGAAAAGAGAAAAAACAGGAAAATAATTGTTTTGTAAAATAAAGTGTGTAGGGTAAAAACTTAGAGTCTTAACCCTGTAGAAATGGTAACTGCTTCTAAAATTAAAGCAGTAATTCATGAAATCAGTAAGGATTTGAGCAAATACCAAACCTCTTCATTTAAGAGGACTTAGTAGTTTATTTATTTATTTTTATTTATTTATTTTTTTTTGCTTTTTGGGTCACACCCAGCGACGCTCAGGGGTTACTCCTGGCTCTGCACTCAGGAATCACTCCTGGCGATGCTTGGGGACCATATGGGATGCCGGGGATCGAACCCGGGCCTGCATGGGCCGGCTGCGTCCAAGGCAAACGCCCTACCTGCTGAGCTATCGCTCCGGCCCCAGGACTTAGTAGTTTAAATTGAGTGCATGGATTTCCCACATACTGGTTAGTTTTATGTAACTTTTGTTAATTGTGTTGACTTGATTAAGAAAACAATCTCTGGTGGATGTTAGCGAGAAAGTGAAGAAGGGAAGGAGATTGTAATGAGTGAGTCTGAGTGTGTGAGAGAGAGACAGAGACAGAGAGAGAAAACATATAATTTGTGTCACATGAATTGACCTAAGGAAAAAAGATTAATCATCTGTAATATTAATCAGTAATATTAATGAAAAATATTACTAGAGAATCTTTAGCTAAAATTTCTTTACCCATGCAAATTTAAATATTCTCTTAAGTCCCTAATATTTATTTATTTTTAATTTATGGAATATTTTATCTTAGGATAGAGAAGGGACAGTTTTATTGACAATGATAGTTGAGAATGATCATTTTGGACATAACTGAGTGTTGAAACTAGTAAAAGGACATACCCGATAACCTTTCAGTATCTATATAGCAAACCATGGAGCCCAAAAGGAATGAAAGAGAGAGAGAGAGCAAGAGAGAGAGAAAGATAGTCCCTGGTATAGAGGCTTGCGGGTGGGGGTTGGAAGGGCAGTAGGGAAACTGGGGACATTGATAATGGGAAATGTACACTGGTGAAGGGATGGTAATGGAATATTGTTATGCCTGAAACCTAATCATGAAAAACTTCATAATTGAGTTTCTAATATTTAGCAAGAAGTTATCTGAGAAAGATTTTGTAACTTGCAAGGTAGGTTTTCCCGTCACCTGAGCTATGGCCAGCAACACTAATGAAAAAGGAAGGATTTCCAGTGAGAACGATTCCTCAGGAATTAATCCAACCATCACCCACACCTGAAGGTAAGAGAAACTCAAGTGAACCAGTGACTCATATGTTCCTCTTCCTACTTGTAGTTGTGTTTTCCCTATTTCAGCTTTGTATACTTAGTATGTAGAGGGATGACTCAAGCAGGATGCAGATATCTTGATTTATTATCTCATAGTCGTTGGACCAAATACAAATCCAGACCTGATGAAGACAGTATCTCTAGGCACAGAACCAAGAATAAACCTGAGCACCGCTAAGTGTGACACAAAAACTATTGGGGCTAAACTATAGGGACTGGGGAAGAGAAACAGACAGAGAGAGAGAAGGAAAAAAGAGAGACTGTTATATACATCTAAAGGCTTGAAATTTGATAGGATCCTGTTGGAGGACATGTTTAGCTAATCTGGGAGTTTTGTTGTTTTGCTCACTCCCAGCTTAATCTTATTTAAGCCAAGGTTCATTCTAATGAGATCTCTCTTCTATGTAAACACTTCTAGAGGGTGTGGCAGTTACAGAAGTCACCTTGATTGAATAACTTCTGACTTAAACATCTACTAAGACTTCTATGTTTTCTAGATTGGGCACAGCTCCTCTTTATACCCACTGCACCCAACGTGGGACAGTTAGAATTTACCAGGAGACTACCACCCCTGGCTACGCTGAGACTAAAGGAAGACTATAGGAAGGATCATACTAGTTTGCTCTAAGCAGGCAAGTATGACCCTTGTAGTACATGAGAACAAGATACTCAGAATCACCCTGGTGCAGATAATAATAAGAAGGACCTTGTGGGTACCATCTAGATTACATGAAGCTCATGAACTTAAGATGTATTTCTTTATATCAGCCCCTCTCTCTCCAATGTTTTACATAAGAGATAATCTCGGGATTAGTCCTTGGTGTAACCTTTGTTTATACCTGCAATAGGGTGTGGCACTACACTCTGTTTAGGGTTCTTTGTTGGCATGACAACCTCCCAATTGGATTACTTTGGTGTATATAAGGGGCTGACTTGAGGCCCCTTCACCTTTTGCCTTTTGGTTCCTCAGCCTTCAGCTTTTGGCTCCTGGGCGGCTTTTGGCTTTTGGCTTTGGCCTTTTGCTCTTTGGCCTTTTGCTCCTTCTGGGTAGGACTCAGCTCGGGTGACATCCTCTCTCTTTGGTGGGAGACTTAGGCTCTTTGTATGGTCTAAGTTCGGACCAGAGCTAGAGTTTGTTCATTATATTGGATTTCTGTGGAAGAGCTTTTGTACTATTAAAAGCCATTTTTGGAACTGCACCGGACTCGTGAGTTTTCATCTGTTCTCCCGGCGTCCTCGGAGGTAGAAGACAACCTCTGTCCTGACACTGTCGGGGACCCCGGCAACGTTCCCGACAGGATCCTTTTTTGTATCCTTTTAGCATCTTTGGTAACCTGGAGCAAGGACTTTTTGTTTACAAAACAGCCCAAACATTTCTCTACATTTTCTGGATTCCCTCAGAGTTTAGTTGAGGTTGCATAATTTAAATCTGATCCATTTAATTGTGCCTTTAAAAAACTAGGTGTGCCATTTATATACATAGGTAATCACAGGATTTTCTTATTTTTTGCTTCAAAATCTTTGAGGTCTCATGTTTCAGATGCACAGCTACATAATGGAGAAGGGATTCCCAACCCATTTTAGATTTACATTAGCAGGAAACTATTATGATTTTACGTTGTTCTATTATGAGATATACTGTTAATTATAGCAAACAGTGAGTACATTTTCTTTTGCCAAACGTATAATAAAACATCTATTCCACAGTGTGCTGTAAAAATTAAATTAGAGAATGCATATATTGTCCTTGGCATAAAGCTATCTTATGTTATATATTCATTCGCATGTAAGATTTCAGTATATAGTGGCTGTTCAATTAATGCTAGCTGTTAATTGTAATTTTTGTTTGTAAATTCTCATATATCAATAGGTCTAATTTTTATGAAAAATTATCTCTGTAGTTTCATGGAGAAAGTTGTCTAGTGCTTGACATTTTTGACATTTATATGAAAAGGGTAAGCAACACAATCTCATAATAGATTATTAATCTATTATGGGGAGGCTCTACCACTCCTGCAGAACCTCGCAAGAAGCTAGAGGACCCCCCCATACCATGAGGGGCTGCCATTTTCCACATCCGGACTCCCCTCTCATCAGAGCTCCCCCCAGCAGAAGAGCTATCACAGCATGATTCATGTGGCCGCTTTGGCCATGTGGTTCATCAATAAATGCTTGAGATTAGAGGTGACTGCAAGAGTACCCCACCCACACAGCAGAGCCTGGAAAGCTACCCATGTTGTATTTGATGTGAAAATACCAGTAAAAATTATAGAACTCATTCCCATGACCTGATGGATAGTTCGAGACTCTTTATATTCCTGGAGCAAGCAGATGCCCTTGGGCTACACTAGCATGTGACAGGATATATGGAGTGCCCACTCGAGCAAATCGATGATGAACAGGAAGAGTAGTGATACAATGATACAAGTGATTAGATTATTAAATGTAAATTATGTCAAATAAATATAATTTCCTCTATTATTGATTAACATAAGAACAATTTAGACAGATAATGTACATATAATCTATTAATCTTATAAATATATTTGAGGATAATAAAGTTAGTACAGAATGAACTAAGTCTCTTGCCTTTTATGAAGTAAACTCTGTTAAGTCTGCATTACTTTTTATGGTGCCCTGAGCACAGCAAGAAAAATACCTAAGAAATAGTTCTGGTATAAGCCCTGTGCACTGCTCAGTGTGGACTTAAGACTAAAATAACAAAGGAAAGTAAAAAGTATTTTAATTTAAGATATTCTCATTTGGTTTTTGGATAAAATGTAAGTATTTATACAACAATGTATTTTTTTCTAACTCGGATGTAATTGTAAATGAATCAGTATTAAGCTGGAATTAGTTTTCCAGTGGAATATCTTGATATCATTATTTCTTTTTTAAGTGCCAATACTTCATTATATATTTCATGAGGCTAGATGGCTAATTGTGAAATTGTAGGATTTTAAATATTGAAACTGAAACAATGTTCTAAAACCAAGAAGATAGCATTTTATAAGAATAATCATACCTTATAAAGTTTTAAGTGCTGGATAGAGAGAGAGACCAGGGGTAAGGCACTTGCCTTACATGTGGCTGGTTCTAGTTTTTGGGTTTTTTTTATTTTCTTTTTTTGGGGGTCACACCCGGCGATGCTCAAGGGTTACTCTTGGCTCTTCACTCAGGAATTACTCCTGACAGTGCTCTGGGGACCATATGGGATACTGGGTATCAAACCCGGGTTGGCCACGTGCAAAGCCTTACCTGCTGTGCTATCGCTCCAGCCCCTGGTTCTGGTTTTATTCCCAATACTGCATAAGGTCTGAAGCAGTTACAGGATACTTACTGAGGACAGATTGAGGACTAAACCTTAAGCACAGCAAAGTGTGGGCCCAAAGCACCCTCTAAAAATTATTTAAAAGTCGAGGATGTGACAGAGCAGATACCTTAGTCTCTCCATCATGCTTGAACAGAATGTTTAGAAATAGAACAATAGCCGGCCAATCTTTGATTTGATTTTACACTTTTTTCATAGGTATATTAGTTTCCCAGAGAGGGTATAATGTGTGATGATGGTATTACTAATTTGAATATGTTGGTTTATTGTGTAATTCGTAAGTAAATAATTTAAAAATTCTTCATTTTCATTTACAACATCATGAGAAATCAGTAACAATATTCAGCATCAAAAAACTTTAAAGTGATCCTATTAACTGGAAATTTAGAACTCTGCCCAGGTACTTTTACTACATAAGCAAACTTCCTAATTACATGGACTTTATATTACAAAGGAGAATATAGAAAACAGATAAAGTAGTTTTAAATGGTGGTAAGCATTATGAGTGATATGTAAAAATATGATGGATTCTTTATACAAATTATTCTTAATTTAAGTAAGATCACATCTGCTTTATGGTAAAAAGAAGGATTTCATCAGAAGACTGCAGGAAAGAGTAAAAATAGGAAAAAGTAATTTTTTGCAGCCCATTTTTGAGACTAAAAATGTGAGTCTGTAAAAACACATGTCTAATATGTATAACACCTTTAATTACGTCACTATATCACTGTATCACTGTCTTCCTGTAGATCATCGATTTGCTCGAGCGGGCACCAGTTACATCTCCATATGTTCTGTCTCATGCTAGTAGAGCCCAAGGGCATCTGCCCGTTCCAGGAACATAAAGAGCCTCAAACCATTCCATCAAGTCATGGCAATGAGGTCTATAATTGTTACTGATATTTGGCATGTCAAATAAGACACGGGTAGCTTGCCAGGCTCTGCCGTGTTAATTACATCAATAAACAGAAATTGAGCTTAAAGAAGTCTAATAACGCCTGCAGTGGGTGAAAAAATAAAGTTGAGAAAGTAGCAAAAGCTATATAAACCCAATTACCAGAAGTTAGCCATATAATATGGAATTCTTTCCTATATCTGCCCATACTTTTCTTTAAATATAGTATGTATCAGCACTAGCTATACCCTCATCACTACATTTTAGGACAAATTTATTTGGCAAAAACTTGGAGTCATATTACATATTACATACTCATTAAAAACAGATCACACATGAAAGGAATATTCTATACAAACATAGTATGCTGAGAGATCTCAGCCTTTATCCAGCAGAGCTGTCATTTAATTTGTGAAAATTACAAAACAGACCATGTGAATCCTTAAATCTGAAGGTTTACATTTAAAGGTTACTTTCTAAATTTACTATGCCCTTATTTTTCTTTTGTTTAGATTTTCATTAATTCACATTTAATCAATTTTAATGTGGCTAAACTTGATCTACAATTTTATTTGTAATTTTGGCATTTTATTGTTTTCCTGACTCCTTTCTCCAACACACTCTTTTAAATTGAGCGAATATTTAAATATTACAGATTATATTTTAAATTAGTTTTTTGTTTGTAGACCACACTTGGAAGTGCTCATGGATTACTCCTTCCTCTGTCCTCAGGGATTTACTCCTCTTTCCTGCAATTCTCTGTGGACCATATAGACAAATTTATTGATGTAAATGAATCCTATTTTGCCATAAAGAGGAATGAAACAACATTGTGATATGACTGGGTTATGCTTAATTTAGCAAGAAAATGTTAAATTATCTTCTAAAGCAGCAATATCATTTTGTATTTTTGTCAATAATCCATGTGAGTTTCACATCTTTGCCAGCATTCATTGTTAAGTGTCTGGGACATTCACCATTCTACTATGTATAGAAAATTATCTCTGTTGTTTTAATTTATAATTTCTTAGTAATATATAATGTTAAATATTTCCATATATTTTCCTTCCCTCTATATGTTGACTGTGATGTATTTTCTTTTTACTCATTGTTTTAGTTTAATTGCATGTTTTCTTGGTGACTTATTATAAATGAGTCTTTATATTTTCAAAAATAATCATTTTCTGATAAATGTTCCTAATGACATTATCTTTCTTAGGACAAAAGAATTTTAATGAAGTTCAGTATATCAATTATTTTTCTTTCACCTATTGCATTTTTTGGTATTTTATCAATCTATCTATATTATACCCACGATATATATGTATATACACCATATATGTATTATATATATGACTTTCCCCATAGTTCTGCACTGTATGTTTAGGTATATAAAATATATTTTGCTGATTTTTTTTACTTAAGGTATAAAATCTGTGCAGTTCTTGTTGCTATTGATGTTTGCCCAATTAGTCTTTTTTTTTGCTTTTTTGTTATAGATACGTTAAATTTTTATAGTCGTTCGAATTATTCGATTATATTCACTCTATAACCATTCTAACAAACATATTTATATAGTTCCTAAAATTTATATTCATGTCTACATTTAAATCAAGTGTTACAGACCAAAAAAGTCCATATTAAGCATAATTATTCATACCATACTACACTTGATCTTAGCCAAAAGGCTGAGAAGCGATGGATGGATCCAGTCCCATCCACTTCAGACCCACAGTTGTGCTGCTTGGCTGGCCCCACATGGAAGCAACCCATGGAGCTGACCTCCTGGTAAGAGGCTTGGACAGCCTCTGGCCGAGTCCAACATTGTTCCAAGGGTTTGCTCACACGTGGGGGGAGAGACCATGCTGGTCGGACTCGGAGTGGAGATTTGGGCTCCGCCCTTTCCTCCATTGGCTCACTGCCAAAAAGCGGCCACCGCGATATCCTTAGATAATACTGATTTTAGGATAAGGTCCTTCCCAGGATCTTTCACATTTATACATTGTATACAGTTATCCACTGGTCGGGACTCCACAACAGGACACAGCCCATTCCCCCATGGTGCATGAGTGCCTGAGTGATATCTCAAAACCTGGTATACCACAAACATGTGGGAGTCAGAAGCTAGGTAAGACAGATAAGGGAACAGTGTGCTGATAATTGTTGAAAATGATACCGAGAACTGAGCACTGAATATAGGCAAAAAAATACACATGATAACCTCATGTATTACAATCCACAATGTGGAAGAGAAGGAAGTGTGGAGAGAGGAAAAAGAGAGAATAGAAAGAGAGAGAGAGAGAGAGAGAGAGAGAGAGAGAATGGAGATAAAGAACCTGCCATGGAGGCAGACTGGGGGAAGGGAGGGAAGTAGGGACATTGGTGGTGGGAAATGGGCACGAGTGGAGGGATGGGTGCTGGAGCACCGTAGAACCAAAACTCAAACATGAACATCTTGTAATTGTATATCTCATGGTGGTATAATAAAATATTTTAAAAAATCATAAGCAGTAGTGAAGAGCTCATTTACTAAATAGTATCTTTTAAACTACATATTATTGTAAGCCTAACTTAATATTAGTCTAAAGCTTATACAATTTAGATTTTAATTTTGTTTTAAAATAGTCATGGATAAAGATATTGTAATGTTGAAAAATAAATGTAGTTCAAGTATATTACTTTTAATAATATTGGAAATAGCTGGAGAAGAAATTGTTTAGTTACTCTATAAAGTTTGAGAAAAGTTTACAAAGAGACTAAATATGTATTGGTTCATAATCTACACTCATAAATCCTTAGTACTCTACCTAGAGAACTGTTATTAGATTCTTGAGTATATCTGGGAAAGGATATAGTAGAATATTAGAAATGTCTGACACTGTAAAGGAAATGAAAATATGTCCAATCCAAAATATAGTTTATAGCTAAGCTAATATTAACTCTTAATTTTTTCCTATATGCAAAACATTTTTCACTCAATCTCACAACTATAGCATTCACATTGTGTATATATATATATATATATATATATATATGAAAACTGTGGAATTGTGAAGTTAAGTAATTTGCTTAAAGTTACTTCTGAAATGCCAGAATTTTAGATTCACCAGCTTCTTTTCACCCTTGGTTTTAACTCCCAAACATGATTGAGCATTGTCTCTAGTTATGTAATGGCTCAAAAGTTACAGAATAGTAACTAAACATTGTTCCAATAAACACTGAACTACACTGAACTATCCAAATCAGTTTGGTTCAAGCTGAACACCTACTTAACCCCCGTATATCAGTCTGGGAAATTTAAGTCTTAAGATCCTTCATTAGTAGAAAAACATTAAGTCATCATGTTTCTTAGACTACTATATAAATATGGATGGAAAGATAATATAGCATGTAAGGTCTTGCACACAGCTGACATGAGTTTGATACCCAGCATTCCATGTGGTGCTCTCTGAGCACCACCATAAGTGATTTCTGGGTGCATTGCTGGGTGTGGGCTAAAAACAAACAAACAGAGATTGTAGAAATATTATATACCTGGTAAAGAGAAAGAATTCAACCATCACTATAATGGTTCATTAAAATTCAGGAGCCTTAGAGAAAGTTTGTCTATATTGAATCAAACAGGACTGGGGCAATAGTACAGCAGATAGGATGCTTGCCTTGCATGCAGCTGACCCAGATTCAATATCCAGCATCCAATCTAATCCCATGAGTCCCACCAGGAGTGATTCCTGAGCACCATCAGCATGGTCCCAAATTTACAAATAAATAATGCCTCCCTGCCAAAATAATGATAGAACAAACATTCAATGTTTTTACTGATTATGGCCAAATATACAATTGTTTTGAGTAATATATTGTATTTCTCATTATCAGACAAATGAAACTTGGGTGGAATAGTAAAGGTGGAGATATAGAAAAAACTCATAAAAAGCAAACTATAAAAGGCAATAAATTATAAACTTCTTTAAAATATTTAAATATTCATATCTATCACAGTATATCTAATAATTATATTTCCAATACCCAGAATGGAAAAAATATATATGTAAAGATATATGAGCCATTGCTAGATACAAGGAGATGGTTAGAGTTGGTAGATGGTGAACAATTTCCTTAGTTATTTTATTTGGAGTTGTTTTTGTGGGGTGATGAAACTGTTCTCCTTTTTTCTTCCTATTCTATGCTTTTAAATATAGGTTGTATTTATGATAGACACAACCCGGAATTTATTAATAACATTGCAGTAGATATTTTAATGACTTTTTATGGGTAGATGGTTTTCTCTGTATTTCTGTAACCTGTTTCAACTCACAATATAGTCTGTTATTTTAAAAAACATTTTGTGTTAGGACCTGAGATCATATACTTGACCATTTTTAACACAGTCTGTGTGTGTCATTCTCAATGGGGAAAAATTGAAAGGCTTCCACCTAAGATCTGGGACAAGACAAGGTTGCCCTCTCTAACCACTTTTATTCAATATAGTTCTGGAAGTACCTGCCACAGAAATCAGAGAAGAAAAGAACGTTAAGGGCATTCAGAAGAAATCAAGCTATCACTATTTGCAGATGACATGATATTATACCTAGAGAATTCTAAACTCTACCAAAAATCTCCTAGAAACAATACTTATAGTAGAGTGGCAGGATACAAAATTAATACCCAAAAGTCGGTGGCTTTCCTATATACAAATAATGAAAATGAAAGGAATATTAAGAAAATGATCCCTTTCACAATTGTGCCACAGAAAATCAAATACCTAGGAATCAGCTTAACCAAGTGTACAAAAAAACCTACAAGACATTGCTTCAAGAAATAAGAGAGGACATGAAGAAATGGAAGCATATTCCCCTGCTAATGCTGGACAGAATCAACATTGTCAAAATGGTAATACTCTCTAGAGCTTTGGACAGATTCAATGCGGTCCCTATAAGGATACCTATGACATTCTTCAAGGAAATTGACCAAACACTCCCTGAAATTTGTATGGAATAATAACCCCCACGGATAGCTAAAGTAATCCTTGGGGAAAAAAAGGATGGGAGGCATCACCATTCCCAACTTCAAACTGTACTACAAAGCAGTAGTAATGAAAAGAACATTGTATTGGAATAAAAACAGACCTGTGGACCTATGGAATAGACTTGAGTATCCTGGTACCCATCCTCAAACATATGATCATTTAATCTTTGATAAAGGAGCAAAAAGTATGAAATAGAGCAAGGAAAGCCTCTTCGACAAGTGGTGCAGGGAAAACTGGGCAGCTACATGTAAAAAATGTACTTGGACCTCTGTCTAACACTATGCACAAAAATCAGATCAAAATGGATTAAAGATCTCAATATCTGAACTGAATCTATAAAGTACATTGAAGAAAATATAGGAAAACCTCTCTACAACCTTGAAGCTTAAGGCATCTTCAAAGATGAAACACCACCAGCAAAGCAACTAGAAGCAAAGATAAACATCTGGGACTACATGAAACTAAAAAGCTGCTTCACCTTTAAAGAAACAGCTACCAAGATACAAAGACAGTCCACAGAATGGGAAAGAATATTCACCCAATACCCATCTGATAAGAGGTTACTATCCAGGATATATCAGGCACTGGTAGAACTTTTACAAGAAGAAAACAACCAACTCCATCAAAAATGGGTAGAAGAAATTAACAGAAACTTAGACAAGGAATAAATTTGAATGACCAAAAGACAATGAAAAATGTTCATCATCACTAATCATCAGAGAGGTGCAAATCGAAACAATGAGATATCATCTCACACCACAGAGTCTGAGACTGACACATATCCAAAAGAGCAAGGACAACAAATGCTGGCGTGGATGCATGAAAAAGGGATCTCGTCCATTGTTGGTCGGAATGTTGACTGGTCCAGTCTTTTTTGGAAAACAATATTGACATTCTTTCAAAGACTAGAAATTGAGCTCCAATTCGACCCAGCCATACCACTCCTGGGAATATAACCTGGGAAACCAAAAACACACAGCAGAAATACCATTTGCACTTTTATTTTCATGGCAGCACTATTCACAATAGCCAGAATCTGGAAACAACCAGAGTGCTGATGACTGGATAAAGAAACTTTCGTACATCTACACAATGGAATACTATGCAGCTGTTAGGAAAAATGAAATTATGAAATTTTGCCTACAATGGATGGACATGAAAAGAATCATGTTGAGTGAAATTAGCCATAAGGAAAAAGATATAAAATGACTGCATTTATTTGCATTACGTATATATATATAATCATACTATATGCTATATAGTATGATACCAATATCCAAGGTCAGGCAAAACCTGGATCAGAAGGTCTTGTCAAAGGTGGAATCTACCACAAATGTGTGGGAGTCAGAGTTAGGTAAGATAGAGAAGGGAACAGTGTGCTAATAATTGTCGAAAGCAATAATACCAGGCTAAACTGAGCATTGAATATAGGCAAAAAGATACACATGATAACCTCGAAATGTATGTATTGCAATCCAAAATGTGTAATAGAAGGAAGCGAGAAAGAGAGAGAGAAAAGAGAAAGAGAGAAAAGAAATAAAGAATTGCCATAGAGGCAGGCTAGGGGATGGGGGATGGGAATCATTGACATTGGTGGTGGGAAATGGGCACTGGTGAAGGGATGGATGCTGGAACACTGTATGACCGAAACCCAAACATGAACATCTTTGTAATTGTATTTTTCATGGTGGTATAATAAAATATTTTTTAAAAAGTGGAATACAGGAAAATCTCAAATGTTTTTGCATTATTACTAAATATAAAAATACCAAAATGAACAAACTGGGTACTGTGTCACTTTAATTCTAGTGGCATTTTCAAATATTCCATAGATCAGAGAAGACTCAGTATGTAATAGAAAATATTTTCACATTTTTTTTGTCTTTGCTCTCTTTTTTTTCTTCCTATTCTCTGCTTCATCTAATCTCAAGGTTGCCTCAATGCCTATTCACCACACACAAGTTCATTCTCTGTGATAAGATGTAACAAATTTTGCTGGTGAGAGCAACTGCTTCAGATCCATTTGTGAACATTTTCACATCATAGCTAACACTATTTTAAGTATGATTTTACCATTTGTTTCCTCACAGATGGCTCATAATGTGTAATACATTTAGAAGAACCAAACAAGCTCTGTTGACCAGAAATGGTACTCTCTTTGTTTTCCCTGTGAGTTCTGAAAGTCCCAGATGACAGTTAAAATTGTGTTGTGACAATTTAAAATAAATTGATTAGGTTGAGGTTTAGTTGTTTGTTCTTAAATTGAGTTTACTGAAAAGTAAAATTATAAGGATAAATTTTTCTAAAGAAGTATATATTTTTCATACAGTATAATTATCAGAAAAATGATCTTTGTGTTGCCCATGTTGAAAACTTCAGTTCCTATTTTTGGAAATCATTTATGCTATAAAATGAGAACTTGTATCTCAAACCATCTAATATTAGTAATAACTATTAAACAGACATTATTTTTCTTACTATTCATTCAGCTGCAATTATTATTAATGCAATGGAAAACAATATTGGTTCAAAATGTTTTGTTTTAAGGTGAAACAAAGTATGACCATATTAAGGAATACTTAAATTAATTTTAAATATATAATTAAAATATAACATTTTGGAGGCTGGAGCTGTAGTATATCAGGTAAGAAACTTGCCTTGCAAGGGGTCAATCTGGCTAGGATTCCTTAGGACTCCACTATTTGATTCCCAAAGCCCCACCAGGAGTGATCTCTAAGTGCAGAGCCTAAGGTAAACCCTGAGCAAAGCCAGGTGTAGCCCCCAAAGCTTGCATATATCAATTTAAGCTTCTGTTCGAGTAAGAAATGAAACTCATGAACTTCTAAAATAGTAACATAGATTAGAATATTTGTTTGGTTCACTAAAACTAACTCCCTCCAAGTTTTTCTGTCTCAGCAAATGACATTATCATTGAGCTGAGCTCTTAACTCAAAATACTAACATTCATCCTTGATTATGCATTTGACCCCTTTTCCACAATATAATCAAATAGCTATTAGGTTTTATCTTTCAAAAGTGTCCTCAAAAATAGTTTGAATGACTGTCATTTAAAATCCAAAATGGAAAATTCTCTACAGCTTTCCTCTCTTTGCTTTGAGAGTATGTTTTTCTTAATATTTCTTTTCCTGAATGTGAAGTTTTCCTGACTTAGGACCACAGATACTGGGGAAACTATTGTGTATCCCCCTCTAACCCCTCCCTCAACCCCATGGTCTACAATATCCCACATACTCTAAAACACTGTGACCATCTTTCATATCATACTCTTCTTGAATACTGGGTATTAGCTAAAACTGCTTTTTTTGCTGTATTCCTATCAGATCAAATGCGTTACTACCTAGTGCTCTTACGATAACTTCTCATTCATTTCCCCTCAAAAACTGCCCTTCAATTTTACCACTGACTTTTCTTCCTCATCTCTTAAGTCTGAGATGAAATTGAATTTTCTTTGAAAAATCATTCTTGTCTACCCAATTTAATTGCGATTTACATTGATTATAATCACTGATTTAATCCTGATTGATACTTCCTTGTGTATATATTTATCTTTCTTTGCCCAATGGAAGTTAAGCTCCACGGGGACTGCGATTATGCATTTCAAACTGCTCATCTTCCTTGTCTATAAAAGTGCATTAAAAATAACAAAAATGCTACTACAATATTTTGCATTTATCATATTCATTATATGATTGCTTTATATTGCAAACAAACAGTTATTAAATCGAAAATGCTAATATCCACAAATATAATTTTTTTAATTTTTTATTTTCAAAACATTTTAAAAGAGCATTAAAAATGAAATGGAAAGAGTTTGATTAGGCAACTTTGTAGTTATAATTCCTGAATTTCAATTAAAATTTCAAGTTACACTAAAGTAACTTGAAATCATCATATTCGATGATGTTTGAAGGGACCATGCAGCATCAGAATAATGGGTGAACCTGGGCCTTCTGCATGCAGGCAGCTTTAGCTCTTGAACCAGCTCCCAGACATGGGGCAGAGCTGCTACCTGCTCTCCCTGTGCCCAGACGCTCACAAGGAGCCCAGGAGAGATGGCGGGTTCTAGCCCTGGCCCGCCAGCCCAGCAGAGCCTTGCAACAAGCCAGACGACCCCCCCCCATGAGGGCCTCCATTTCCCACATCGGGACTTCTCTCTCGTCAGAACTCCACCCAGCAGACCAGCCTATCACAGTTCGGCTCATCGAAATCCACCCTGCTGCAGTCTTTTTTTAATCCGGCCCAGGTATGCTGATCCAGAGACAGACATGGGGCAGAGCTGCTACCTGCTCTTCCTGTGCCCAGCCACTCACAAGGAGCCCAGGAGAGATGGCGGGCTCCTAGCCCTGGCCCGCCAGCCCAGCAAAGCCTTGCAACAAGCCAGACAACCCCCCACTCCATGAGGGCCTCCATTTTCCACATCAGGACTTCTCTCTCGTCAGAACTCCACCCAGCAGACCAGCCTATCACAGTACGGCTCATCAAAATCCACCCTGCTGCAGTCTTTTTTAATCCGCCCAGGTATGCTGATCCAGAGACAGACATGGGGCTGAGCTGCTACTTGCTCTCCCTGTGCCCAGCCGCTCACAAGGAGCCCAGGAGAGATGGCGGGTTCTAGCCCTGGCCCGCCAGCCCAGCAGAGCCTTGCAACAAGCCAGATGAGCCCCCACTCCATGAGGGCCTCCATTTTCCACATCGGGACTTTTCTCTCGTCAGAACTCCACCCAGCAGACCAGCCTATCACAGTCTGGCTCATCTAAATCCACCCTGCTGCAGTCTTTTTAATCCGGCCCAGAACTCCACCCAGCAGACCAGCCTATCAGTGGCCGTGCGGTTCATCATTAAATGCTGGACTTAGAGATGACTGCAAGAGTATGCTACCTGCACGGCAGAGCCTGGCAATCTACCCGTGTTGTATTTGATATGCCAAATACCAGTAACAATTATAGACCTCATTCCGGAATGGATTGTGGCTCTTTATGTTCCTGGAGCAAGCAGATGCCCTTGGGCTCTACTAGCATGAGACAGGACATATGGAGATGTTACTGGAGCCTGCTCGAGCAAATCAATGAACAACGGGAAGACAGTGATACAGTGATACAGTGATATGCTAAAGTGCAGACACATGGAGAAAATGATGAAGAAATGAACCAATTGATGCAAAAATCAAAATAATTCTATAAAAATTTATTTAGTCTTATTATAATTATAAATAGCTAACATGGGGAATTGTAATGTTATTACATTTATAAAACCATAAAAGGAATATTTGAGATGTGAGACTTGGGTAATGTTCATTGAGACTTTGACATACACAGCACATTGTTTAGAAATAAAGTATAAGAATTATTAATAGGGTTAATTACAACAGAAGTTAATACTGTGTCAGTGAGAAGAAAAAAAATGAAATTTAGTATGACCATAAGTGGCAATAAAAGCCCTAACAGCTGCCCATTTAGAGTTAACTGTATATCGTCTCAGAAGTCTCTATGAGACTTTTGAAATTTCTATTTGTTGATTTCTACTCAAAACATGTATTATTTGCACTTATCATGAATTTGATTATTTATAGTCTAATAATCTTAGGGGCCCACCCTACAACAGTCTTTTTCAAGCCAAACCCAGGTATGCCTAAGGCAGAGACTCACATACACGAGGCACGGCTGCTACCGGCTCTTCCTATGCCCAGCTGATCACGAGGTGCCCGGGAGGGGAAGCGGGTTCTAGCCCTGGCCCACTATCCCAGCAGACCCTCATAGAAGACATAGGAACCCCCCACACCATGAGGGCCACCATTTTCCACATCCGGACTCCCCAACTCATCTTTCAGAGCTCCATCCAGCAGAAGAGCTAAGGTTCATCAATAAATGCACAAGATTAGAGGTGACTACAAGAGTATCCCACACACACAGCAGAGCCTGGCAAGCTACCCATGTCGTATTTGCCAAATACCAGTAACAATTATAGACCTCATTCCTATGACCTGATGGAATGGTTTGAAGCTCTTTATGTTTCTGGAGAGAGAAGATGCCCTTGGGCTATACTAGCATGTTTCAGGACATATAGAGATGTTACTGATGCCTCCTCGAGCAAATCAATGAACAACGGGAAGACAAGTGATACAAGAATAATCTTAGGTGGTATTTAAAATTTATTATTAAAAATTGCTTATGCAAATCACACTAAAGTCCCTCAAAGTGTTGCAGGTTTGGCTGCAGTGCCCAGCTGCATCAGCAGGTGGCAGACAGGAGATAGGTTTGTCTATACCCAGGGCTCTGCCCCGTGGGCCCTGGATGGTTGATGTTCTGACATAGAAAAAAACTGGACCCCCTGGGATGAACCTAGAGCCATGGCAGAGCCTGGCAAACTATCCGTGCTATGCTTCGTATGCCAAAAACAGTAACAATAATGGACCTCATTCCCAGCGAATGGGGATGTTACTAGCACCCACTGAGCAAATGATGAACTACGGAAGACAAGTGACAAGTGACTCCACTTGTTGAACTAAACTTTGTAATTTGATCCTGCATATTTCAGCTAAAGGAAAAAGTACAAAAGGAAGCTAGGGTGAAGTCCGGGATTGGCAGGCATTTGCCAATTCATAAAAGGAGGTATACATTTTTGTTGGTTATACATAACTGTACTTTTATAGTGTATTTTGTTGGAAAAATAAAACATAATAAAATATCTGTGTTTGTAATGCATTTTGAAGTGTGTATTCCAATGTTGACTACATTTACAATGTTGTGAAAATATGGGTGGAAGAGTTTTTCATAAAAAAGGGTACTTCAGAAGGAAAACAAGGGGCTGGAGTGATAGTACAGTGGGTAGAGCATTTGCCTCGCACGCAGCCGGCCTGTGCTGGCCCGGGTTCAATCCCTGCATCCCATTTAGTCTCCCGAGCACCGCCAGGAGTAATTCCTGTGTGCAGAGCCAGGAGTAACCCCTGAGCATCACCGAGTGTGACCAAAAAAAGAAAAAAAAGAAGGAAAACAATAATAGCAGATTACCTTAATGGCTTGAAAATAAGAAACAAAACTAGGAACAGATAAAGTAACTGAAACAATCCCTTGAACTCTGATTCCTCTAGCTTTAATCAAGTCTTTGGATGAGTACCAACATGGCTGACGTTTTCAGTATCAAGAGGAAAATATGAATTATAACCACCCAGCTAAACTATTCATGGATTTTTAACCCAAAGAAGCTTAAATAATAATGTAGTATTTGCAAGCTTTTGTGTTTTTTCTAGTTAGTTAAGTATTACTAGGTACTATATCAAGTTTTAATGAAATCATTTCTCAGTTTTCATTGGTTTCAATAAGAATTAATATTAAGCAGATCAAAAGGTAAAATTGAAGTAATTCAGATATTTGCAATGATTGACAGATTCTATGCAAAATTTTCCCATTTTCATTAACAAATACAGCATTTCTGTGTCAAAATGTGAGCAAATTATAACTGGATTTTCATAGCAACCTATTTTTAATTAATCATAAAAACTGAATTTATGACAAAGCAACCACTCTTCCACTAAGCAAAATAGCATGCAAAATGTATATTGGGGATGGAGAAATTGTACGTGGTAAGGCTTAACTTCGATACAATCAACTCTGGTTTACAGCAGTGGCCACTCTTGAGCACAGAGCCAGGAATATTCCCTGAGCACTGCCCATTATGTCCCCCAATAACCCATTCCACCATAAATACATATTAAAATGTATGGAATTATATATAAGTATATATATGTAAGACATATATATCAGACATATATACATATATATATATATATATATATATATAGTGACTACAAGAGTATGCAACCCTCACGGCAAGTCTTGCAAGCTGCCCATGTTATTTGATATGCCAAATACCAGTAACTGCCAAATACCAGTTAGGTCATTCCCATGACCTAATATAATGGTTTGAGGCTTTTTATGTTCTAGGCACGAGCAGATGCCCTTGGGTTGTACTAGCATGAGACAGGACATATGGAGATGTTACTGGAGCCCGCTCAAGCAAATTTTTGATGAATGGGAAGATAGTGATATATATGTGTGTGTGTGTTTGTGTGTTTTATTTGTTTGGGGTCCTGCCCCCCAAGTTGTCTGCACTTTGTGACTGTCTGCTTTGCTTTAAAAACCTATTGCATGAATCTTGTTCATTCACTGGACTCACTGGTTGAGTGCATAAAAGTCACTGAATGATCTTAAATCTTAATCCATCACTTTTGCCATACCATCAAAAAGTTCTCAGATTCCACTAATCTTCGAAGGATCTAGATAAAGATAAAGTGAATGGCAAAGGGGAGTCTGGAGCCTGTAGCAATTCTGCTGTCCTAGGTGACCGTTTCTCCTGGAACTTCTGCCAAATATCAGCACAGTAATGTGCCCCAGTATGCCAGTTCAGGAACTGTGCTTAATAATTCAGGAGACTAACCCTAGGTATTAATTAGTCTCTAAGGCTTCTGTATTGAAATATCACGAACTGGGTTTTGTGAACAACAAAAATTAAATTTCTTGAACTAAAGACTGGAAGTCTATTTGAGTGAAAGCACAACAATTTCTTATTAAAACTCCATTTCTGGCATCAGCATTATAACCATTATGATTGTAAACTCACATAACCATTTTTCCCATATGTGTGCATGAATGAAGAGATTGAGTGTTAGGTGACAGGTTTAGCTACTCTGGGAGCTTTGGTGTTTTACCCACTCACAGCTTAATCTACTTACATGTTCTTAAACCAAGGTTCATTCTAATGAGATCTCTCTTCTATGTAAACACTGATAGAGGGTGTGGCAGTTACAGAAGTCACCTTGACTCTGAATAACTTCTGACTTACACATCTACTAAGACTTCTATGTTTTTTAGATTGGGCACAGCTCCTCTTTATACCCACTATACCCAGCATGGGACAGTTAGAATTTACCAGGAGACTACTACCCAGGCTACGTTGAGACTATAGGAAGATTATAGGAAGTATCATATTAGTTTGCCCTCAAGCAGGAGAGTGTGACCCTTTGAGGATATGGAGAACGAGATACTCAGATCACCCTGGTGCAGATAATAAATAAGAAGGACATTGTGGGTACCATCAGGATTACATGAAGCTCATGAAATTAAGATGTATTACTTTATACCAGCTCTCTCTCCTCTCCATACATAAGAGATAATCTGGTAGAAAGGATTAGTCCTTGGCTAACCTTTGTTTATACCTGTAATAGGGTGTGGCACCACCCTTCTACAATCTGTTTATGGTTCTTTGTTGACAGGCCCCTCCCTCTCACAGATAGGAGTACTTTGGTGTATAAGGGGACTGACTTGATTCCCTTCGCCTTTTTTTTCCTTCTTTTGGGTAGGATTCCTCTCACGTGAGATCCTCTCTCTTTGGTTGTAGACTTAGGCTCTTTTGTGTAGTCTAAGTTCAGACCAGAGTTAGAGTTCTTTCATTATATTGGATTGCTGTGGAAGAGCTTTTGTACTATTAAAAGCCATTTTGAATCTGTGCCAGACTCGTGAGTTTTCATCTGTTCACCCAGCGTCCTTGGAGGTAGAAGAGAACTTCTGTCCTGTCACTGTTGGGGACCCCAGTGGCATCCTCAACAATTGAGAAGTGACAAAAGTGACTCTTGTCATGCCACTCCCCATCAAACATGATATAAATTATGAAGTAATCTGAATAAATTAGTAGTTTCTATGATTTAAACATATATCTATGATATAATATAAATCATTTAAAATCATTATTTAATTAAATAATCACATAAAGTAGTTAATATATAAATCTATTTGGAGGTAAATATGGACGCTGTCTCGTTTGCCAAGGCATCGAAAATCAGATGGGCTGGACATGTAATGCGATTTGGAGACAACCGCTGGACTAGAGCCATTACTGACTGGATCCCACGGGACGTCAAAAAGATCACGTGGCCGCCCACCTACAAGATGGTCAGACTTCCTTGTTAAGACCCTGAAGGAACGGTTTGAGGCTCTTCATATTCCTGAATCAACCAGATGCCATTGGGCTACATTGGCACGTGATAGGGTCCAATGGAAATGTTACTGGCGCCTGCTCAAGCAAATCGATGAATAATGGGATTCAAGTGATCAAGTGATCAAGTGATAAATCTATATATCTCAAGTACTTCACCTTTATGATACTATTTAATCTTATTTCCTTCTTTTGAGATGCAATTACTTAAGATAACTACATTTATAGATAAAAATATCAGATAATTTAGTATTCCATTTAGATTGCTTCTGAGATAGATAGTGGTTACTGTTAAACTTTTTTTAGGCACACTGAGATGTATATATAGACTATTTGTATATACATATATATACACATATCCATATATGTATACACATATATCCATATATATACACATATATCCATATATATGTATAATTAATAAGCATTTTATTTGTTAGCAGAATTCTGTTAGTTATTTGATATTATGATCTTTTATCTTTTATTAAATCATTTAATCCTATGAAATATTATAATTTGAGTATTTTATATTCATCTTACACTGAGGAAATTAAAGCCAAGAGAGTTAAATAACTTGCCTAGGTTGCATAGTAACTGGTAAAGAATAGGATTTGAAGCTACTCAAGCTGGCTCCAAACTTTAAATTTTGCCAATATGTAAAGGTTATTCTCTTTCAAAAGATTTACTCTTTCATATGTCTACTCACTCAACTAAAATTAGTTAACTATCTACCCACAACTTAATTTCCTATCCATACCATTTAAAATAAAATCCTTGTTCTCTGCAAAGCAGAGACAAGGAGACCTAGAGTAATGGAATTAAATAAAATATTATCCTTTCTCCCAGAATTTATATCTAGTTTGGAAGAGTGGATAAGAACTACCAAATACACAGAATTTTAAAATACATGAAATATAACAATTTCTATAAGAAAATTTCTTACATCAGAGCTCATAAAATATTTCAGTTTTTGCTTAAGGAATAGAAAAGATAAAATGAATGTGCAGATCTAAATATATGTTCTATATATGTTACATATAACATGTTCTACATCTATAACATACTGGACAAGCAATAATATAAGAAAAAACCCAAATATTGGAATATATGGCAAATGCTTATAGGGGGAAATGAAACTTTTCTCTCATAATACAAGATCCTAGTTTTAAAAAAATGAATGTTTTCATCTTATAAGTGGAAAACAATAGATATATGATGTGTGTGTGTGTGTGGTGAAGGCATGGCATGATTGGAATCTTGTTTTGCAAATATGAATCCTAAGGCAGTGTGATTTCTTGAACCAAAGATTCTGGAAGCATAGAATTTAAAATTGCAAATAATACTATGGTCACTGAACCAGTCATTGACATTCTTAGTCATCAGCCACAAAGTATAGTGAGAATGAACTGAAATATTACTTTTACAAAAACATCCAACTTCACTTAAGAGGCAAAAAGATTGATTTAAACCATTGAGAAGCAAACATTTATGTTGGCAAGTAAGCTAGTATGATGCTTCTACTCCTCCTGGTTATTTTTGTTTTGTTTTTTGTTTTTCATTTTTCAGCCTCCCAAGTGATGTTCAGGAAGTCCAGGGGCCCCCTAAGAATCCATGACCAACCAGGCACATAATTCAACTCAAGGCCTCAAGCATGTGATGTTTCACTGCAGTATCTAGACTATCCGAGCTATCCCGGAAGTGTTCAGGGTCTTTAGGCCCTCACTTGGTCACAGTCTCAGCCATCGGGTGCTCAGGAGACCAGGTAGTGCTGGGAATCAAGCATGGTTAGACTTTGGCCAAGCATGCACTCTAGCTTCTGCACTGTCCTTTGACAACTGATCTGTAATTCTCACCAACTCATCATGTCACAATACACACTTAAAACTAGCACACTTTTTTTCTAGTAGTTTCCCCTAACTATTCCAGAACCACTACTCTGGCTTTTGTCCCTCTGTATTTTAGTGGCTAATTTTAGATTCAAACTCTTAATATTTACTTCTGGACTTGGGGGCCAGAGTGATAACACAGTGCGTAGAGCACTTTTGCTTTGCACCCAGCCTACCCAGGTTTGCTCCTCAGCATCTCATATGGTCCCCTGAGAGTGCCAGGAGCAGCCTCTGAACATTACTTAAAGTCACTTTAAAAAATCACCTAAAAAAGTATTTCTGTACTCTTGATTTTTGTATCCAGATACCTTAACCTTTATTTTTTCCCCAGTTTTTTGACTTGATTTCTAATTGGCTCTTTATTCTGCTACCTTTTATAATATACCTATTTTCATAGTATAGGGAAACTTCTGCCAATTTGTTTCTTTCTGTGGTCCTAGATCATAGGCTATGATTTCTTTATCACCACTTTTACTTCACAAAACTTCTACCATTGCATTTTGATGAATAAAGAGCTAATAGAATTATCTGTTAGAAAAGTTGAAAAACTAAGCTTATAGATTAGAGTCAGTAGTAATGTAACTTTAATTAGTAATTATTCAAATATATGAATTATCTTTCCCTAATATTAACAATTATAAATTTTAAAACTTATTTGTCAAATTATCCTAAATCTAGCAGAAATAAATGTACAATTTTTTGCCATACTTTGAAATAAGTGCCCAAAACTTATTCTTTGCTCTGCACTCAAGGACTTTTGGTAGTGCTTAAGAGACTGTATGGGATGCTGAGGGATCAAACTCAGGCCAACCACATGCAAGGCAAGTGCCTTCCCTGCTGTACTATTGCTCTGATCCCAGATTTGTCATTATATCATTCAAGCAAAATATAATGGCAAATAAACTCGGTGTATCAAGTAAAAAAAAGTCATCATTTATTTCTGACTTTAACGATAGACCTAGTTGTGAAATTCTGATGTGAGTAGTACTTCTAGAGTCATTTTTAGTCATAGCCCTTTCCTGAGGAGTACTTTCTTTTAAATGCTCCTCTCTGTGTGCTCTGTCAGAAGAATGAAAGTACATAAAAAACACATTTGTCTCTTAATAGTCTTATACCAGAAATGACACATGTCACTACTGCCTGCATTCATTTGTAAAGGACTGTCTCATGGCTCTATGAATTATGTGAAGCAGAGAGTTTAATTTCTTTGTGTGTCCAATGAAGAGGAAAACATTTTTGGATGGTACCATTTTTCTTGAGCATTCTTAAGAAAAAAATGGTGAAACTTATTTCAGACACATTTGAAAATCTGAAATAATTACAATTATATGAAATAACTATTTTAAGTACTAAGTATTAGAAAAGATAATAGTAGAGAGCCAGTGCAAATTAATTGTGAGTGATAATAAGAAAATAAAATAATTACAGTATTTTTTGTCTTAAAATGGTTCGGTAGTAATCTTCTGCCTTAAAATTAACTACATGAATTAACTATGTGAATACACAACGTGAATTTAAAAAAATCAAGAGCTGGGTATATAGTTCAAATGGCCAGTGTACATTTCAAACACCCAGGGTTCAATTCCCACCATGGTATGGTCCCCAGAGTGTAGCCCAGAATGACCAACACCACCCCTCTCCCCAGCACACCAAAAGTAAGAAAGTAAAGAAACATGAGTTGGAGAAAATATTTTGATTATATTAAATAACGTACTATCAACATTTATTACACTTGCTTTTACAACAATTTGAACATGAAATAAATTGTGTTTAACCCATACATATTTTATTTTTCTACTTGTGATATAGGTCGAAGAGAGTTGGAATATGATACTGAGCATGAAAAACTGGATAAAAGTTTTAAGATATCAGTTTTCAAAGTGCCCATATATACTTTAGATTCAGTGAAGTGTGCTTCAGTACTGAAAACCAAAGAACAAGATTCTTTACCTGTGTATGACCAACCATTGTATACCTCTCTTCAAAAAACCAGTCCATACCTACAAAGACATTATGTTAAAGAAGAATATGAAAGAATTTTTTTACAGTGCACAGAGCTGGTGTAAAACTTCAATCATTTTGTGATGTTGATAGATATTATTCAGAAATAAAGAAGATAGAAAACCATAATAAAAGAGTATCGGCTCTAAACAATGTACGTGCTTCCCAAGAAAAAGCTACAGTAAAAGTTCAGGAATTGTTAAATGAAAAAATACAGAATGTAAAGGAACGGCATTTAAAAGAAAAGGAGACAATGCAGAAGGGTTTTCAGCAGTTGTGGCAGAACAGAAAGCTATACCTTACAAAAGTTAAAGAGAGGAGAAATCTGTTTCTGGAAGAAAAAAAGCAAAAAACTGCAGAACGTTTATTAATTCAGAACTTAAGTAATCAGCGCACTCATATAGTCAGAGGAATAATTTATAAGGACAAATTGAAGAACAATGAGGACATTATAAATGAGAAGAAAATGATTGTTAATCGAAGGCTCGAAACAGAAAGACTTCAAAGGGATTTAGTCAGACAAATGAAGGGAGTTAGGTAGGTAGACCTGGTTCTGATATAACAGCAACTTTTAGCTCAATTACATATGTTACTATTGCATTCTGCATATTAAGATCTAAGAAATAGTACCTTATAATATATTCTACTTTGGCAAATAGAAGCAAAATTTGCTGTTGTTTTCTAATTTCTAATTTCAAATTTCTAATATCTAATGTTCTCTAATGAGAAAATATTAGACAACAAAATAACTTGTTACTTCCCCAAAATCCTATAAATCTAAATCTTTTTTTGATAGGGCACACCTAGAAGTATTCAGGGCTTCCTCCTGGCTCTATGCTCAGGGTTCGCTCCTGGTGATGCAGTGCCATGAATCAAACGGGTTAGCTGCATGCAAGGCATGTACCCTACTCCTTGTACTGTCTCTCCAGCCCTAAATCTGCTTTTTAATTTATGGCAATTTATATGTCATAAATGCATCATCATTGGTCTCTTTACTAGCACTTAAAAACCTGAAATTTTGTACCTCATCTTCCTCATTGCCCATAACTAATGTTTTTGCTATTCATTTTACTTTATAGGACTAGCCTACTGACAAACCAGCTCTTTCTTTTTAATTACACCTTTCTTTCTCCCATTCATAATTTTATAATCTAAGACTTTACATTGCACGGCAGAGCCTGGCAAGCTACCCATGTTGTATTTGACATGCCAACTACCAGTAACAATTATAGACCTCATTCCCATGACTTAATGGAATGGTTTGAGGCTCGTTATGTTCCTGGAGCAGGCAGATGCCCTTGGGCTATCTCGCATGTGGCGGGACATATTAATATGTTCCTGGTGCCCGCTCTAGCAAATCAATTATCTACGGAAGACAGTGATACAGTGACAGTGAAAATTTTACATTATACTTCAACTGAAAAGTCCATTTGCATTCTTCATCTTTCCTAACCCATGATTTCAGCCTATATAACTGTTACTGCCTTTTAAAATAAAGTTCACTTTATTTCCTACTTAAATCAATACTTTGCAGTTGCCTGCAGAATCAAATAGAATCTCCCCTAAATGGCATCTGAGAAATTATGCTGTTCCAATCTATCTATACTCAATTCACTATATTTTTTTCAATAGCCTTTTTGATCCTCTCTAGCTGTGATCTTTGCTCCAGTCCGACTAAATTATTTATAAATTCCTACCCATATTTATACCTTTAGTAACTATAAAATACTTATATTGCTCCTCTTTTCCTCAAAGGAAAACCCATTGTTACTTATGTGTGTATAAGTATGTTTGTGTGTATGTGTTTGTTTGTTCATATATATTTATGTATAAATATATATTTATATACACACATAGGTATACACTTATATACATATACTACAACACAGAACTATGGTACTATGCAAATTAGAATTTTTTGAGTGTTCACATTGGTAAGATGGTAGTTCCTGTATTTGGATCAAAGGGGTAAAGGACTATTTTTCTCCAGGAAGATACATCACAGTATCTGATGCATGTCTGAGTGAACTAGATTTTATCTGTATTTGTTCCCATCTCACAGAGTTCAAGCTGTACAAACATGTCTATAGTTTAATATACAGATCAATAAGCATCTTTTCCCAACTGTTTTTCTAGTCTAAATAGGTCCCTCATCTTAAGATGCCTTCATAGTACTTTATTTAAATCTCAATTCTAGCAGTTGTCATAGAGGGCCTTAGTTTATGAAGTTCTTTATAAGAAAATGTGGGCTATCTTTCTATTCTAGCACCTGCTACAGTAAGCAATTAACCTACTTAAATTTTAGTTAGCAAATTTTATTCAATAATGATTTACTGATGAAAATAGCAAAAAAATCCAGTAACCACTATGACCCACTTCCATTTCCATTTGAAGGTTCAATTGGAACCTTCATTTCCACCTTTTTCCAATTAAGGGACAAAGTGGTAGGTGAGAAAAGAGATTTGTAGATGTTAGAAGATAGTGGATGCAAACTTTAGAAAGATATCTTCCCCACAGACACAAGAAGTTATGATATTATTAGTTCAGATATTATCAAGAAGTTATTAAGATAGCAAAACAAGAAAATCTATCTCTAAGAAAGGACGGACTTATAAGACTGGTAGACACCAAGGTGTTCATAACTACCTTTGTGGGCAGAGGTCTTCTGAGGCATTCTCCACTTCTGTAGATCTAAACAAAACTTTTTGGTTAAGGATTATATTTCAACTTTGTCTTACTTATAAGTTTTTATTTTTTTGTGGGGAAGGACAGAATATGGAAATTGCTCCCTACATTTTAACTCCCTGCTCAGAACTGTTTGTTGGTTTTAATTTCTAATTCATTTTTTAATTTCTCCTGGGCCAGATTTAATCTCAGTTGTTAAATTAGTAATGGGTGTATATAAGTCAAAATGAGTCATATAATAGCATTTAGGAAGGGTGATAGTTGTTATATATTTGTACATAATATTTAGGCCCTCGTCAGAACTCCACCCAGCAGACCAGCCTATCACAGCCTGGCTCTCAGGCCGCTTGCGCCATGCGGTTCATCAATAAATGCTGGATTTTGAGATGACTACAAGAGTATACTACCCGCTACGGCAGAGCCTGGCAAGCTACCCGTGTCGTATTTGATATGCCAGATACCAGTAACAATTATAGACCTCATTCCCATGACCTGATGGAATGGTTTGAGGCTCTTTATGTTCCTGGAGCAAGCAGGTTCCCTTGGGCTCTACTTGCATGAGACAGGTCATATGGAGATGTTACTGGTGCCCGCTCGAGCAAATCGACGATAAACGGGAAGACAGTGATACAGTGACAGTGATAATATTTAGGCCATGGGAATGAGAAACAGTGATTACATAAATAAGACATATAATTATTAAATAGATACCAACATATGATTACTCAAGCTATTAAAATAGCTTTGCTAGTCTTTAGAATAATATCCATCCAAGGGGAAGTGTTTATTTTATGGATAAATAAATTAGTCTTACATGTCATTTTTCATTCAGTCTATGACTATTGGTATTTCTGCTTAGGAGTACTTTACTCCTCAATTCAAATCATTCAAGGGCTGGAGCTACAGCCCTAGATATATACAGAGGCTACGGTAATTGCCTTGCATGTTGCTGCTCATGTTCTATCCCTGTCATCCCATATGGTTCCTGAGCACAGGAGTGATCACTGATCTCAGAGCCAGGAGAAATTGCCATTTGTGGCCCAAAGACAAAAACAAAAAAAAAATCAAATTATTGAAATAGTTTACTTTTATCTCAAAGATTCCTGTAAGAAACTGAACATCTTGGTGAGAGATAAATCATCAAGGTAATAGAACAAAAAAAATAGTATAAGAACCATCAAGAGAGAGAGTTACATTTTCTATTTAAATCTTAGAACATGAAAAAATAATCTAGAAACCTTAAAAAAAGAATTTTCTAGTAAATATAAATGTGTTGTTAATTTCCATTTCTCCCTTATATTCCCATATAAAAATAAGTAAGATACTTCTTTATCTTATAAAAACTCATAGTCAAATGGCAAATATAAGCATATACTTGAATTATTATTTTTTGGAGGGTCACACCCAGCAATGCTCAGGGGTTACTCCTGGCTCTGCACTCAGGAATTACTCCTGGCAGTGCTCTTGGGACCATATGGGATGCCAGAGATCAAACCCAGGCCGGCACAGACCGGCCGGCGTGCAAGGCAAACGCCCTACCTGCTGAGCTATCGCTCTGGCCCATGAATTATTACACTTTGTATAAGTATATACTTATACAAAGTATAATAAGTATATACTTTGTATAAGCATATAAGTATATATAAGCATATAAGTATAATAAGTATATACTTTGTATAAGCATAAGTATAATAAGTATATACTTTGTATAAGCATATACTTATTAAATAAGTATATACTTTGTATAAGTATATACTTATTAAAAGTATAATAAGTATATACTTATTTACTCACAGACTAACAGACATGGGGCAGAGCTGCTACTAGCTCTCCCTGTGCCCAGATGCTCAGGAGGCACCCAGGAGGGATGGTGGGTTCTAGCCCTGGCCTGCTATCCCAGCAGAGCTTCACAACAAGCGAGATGACCCCCGCCTCCATAAGGGACACCATTTTCCACATTCGGATTCCCTCTCGTCAGAATTCCACCCAGCAGAAGAGCCTATTACAGCCTGGCGCTGCGCTGTTCATCAAGAAATGCTGGATTTAGAGGTGACTACTAGACTATGCCACCCGCATGGCAGAGCCTGGCAAGCCTCCTGTGTCGTATTTGATATGCCAAATACCAGTAACAATTATTGACCTCATTCCCATGACCTGATGGAATGGTTTGAGGCTCTTTACGTTCCTGGAGCAAGCAGATGCCCTTGGGCTCTACTAGCATGAGACAGGACATATAGAGATGTTACTGGTGCCTGCTCGAGCAAATAAATGATGAATGGGAAGACGGTGATACAGTGAAGAATATACTTATACTTTTTGTAAGTATATACTTATTAAAAGTATATTACTTTTATACAAAACCAAAAAAGTTTTGTCTTGCTCTCCCTGTGCCCAGCCGCTCACAAGGAGCCCAGGAGAGATGGCAGTTTCTAGCCCTGGCCCGCCACCCCAGCAGAGTCTTGAAACAAGCCAGACAACCCTCCACTCCATGAGGGCCTCCATTATCCACATCCGGACTTCTCTCTCGTCAGAAATCCACCCAGCAGACCAGCCTATCACAGTCTGGCTCGTGCGGCCGCAAAGTGGCCACGTGGTTCATCAATAAATGCTGGACTTAGAGATGACTGCAAGAGTATGCTACCTGCACGGCAGAGCCTGGCAAGCTACCCGTGTTGTATTTGATATGCCAAATACCAGTAACAATTATAGACCTCATTCTGGAATGGATTGTGGCTCTTTATGTTCCTGAAGCAAGCAGATGCCCTTGGGCTCTACTAGCATGAGACAGGACATACGGAGATGTTACTGGGGCCCGCTCGACCAAATCGATGAACAACGGGAAGACAGTGATACAGACAGACAGTGATACTTATTAAAAGTATAATAAGTATATACTTATACTTTGTATATATAAAGTATAATAAGTATACACTTATACTTTGTACAAAATATAATAAGTATATACTTATACTTTGTATAAGTATATACTTATTATACTTTATATATAAGCATATACTTGATTATTATACAAAGTAGAGGAAATAAGTTATGATTGTTGATTCAAATTTGTAAAAGAAAAAGCTGAGGGGAAAGTGTGAAAGTCAGAGATAAGAAGATATGTACCCCTGGGTAAATACAGAATAGGTAGCATAATCGGAAAAGGAAGCTGTGAACATTACTTATGACAAGTTTATAGAAATATGTCCAATTGCTTTAAACAAACTAGATCAGAAAAGGGCTCTATCAATTGACAGTTGTATGGTAAAGACAATTAAGAATTCTAACACACATACACACACACACACACACAAAGATTTTGATCACAAGACCTTCTTCCAAAGAAATATCTTAGAAATTTTCAACCTTTCAGAATTCAATTTGGACGAAGCTTCCTCAAACAAATGTATTTTTTTAAAAAGCTCCTCTAATGAGTAAAAAAAAAATTCTAAACTAAACTAGTGCAAATACTATCAAATTTAGTGTTGACTCAAAAGGTTTTAACCTATGTTTAGCAAATTTTATTTTTATTTTTTTTGCTTTTTTTGGGTCACACCCGGCAATGCTCAGGGGTTTCTCCTGGCTCTGCACTCAGGAATTACTCCTGGCGGTGCTCGGGGGGACCATATGGGATGCCAGGGGATCGAACCGGGCCGGCACAGGCCAGCCACGTGCAAGGCAAACACCCTATCCGCTGGGCTATCACTCCGGCCCAATGTTTAGCAAATTGTAATTTCATTAGTTCTCAAGGGTGTTTATAAGAACATAAAATTGTGACTCCTATGAATAAGAATATATCAAGGATTTTAATTTAATTAATGAACGAACTAATGAAGTATTATAATCAGTTCATACTCAAATTCTAAAAGCCTTTATTATTATGATTACTACCTTTTCTCAGTGGGAACTACAGAATTTGTCATAATAAGGATTCCCTTGGTGCACTTGTCACTTGTCACTTGTCTTTCCATTGTTCATCGATTTGCTCGAGCAGGCACCAGTAAAGTCTCCATTCATTGGGAATGAGGTACATTATTGTTACTGTTTTTGGCATATAAAATACACCACAGTAGCTTGCCAGACTCTGCCGTGACTCTGGGTTCATCCCAGGGGCCTCAATCTTTTTCTACATCATGCCATCAACCATCTAGGGTCTACAGGGCAGAGCCCTGGGTGTAGGCAAGCCTGCCTCCTGTCTGCCACCTGCTGACACAGCCGGGCACCAAAACCACACCTGCAGCACTTCGAGGGGCATGTCCCTTGGTGCAAGCACATTAAATTACAAATCTATCTTATGTGCCTTTTCTGCTGGGCATCACAAGTGGCAGGACTCTCCTTAGTGCCTGTGGCAGCTCTGGGGATTTGAACACATGATCTTTTTATTAGCTGGGATATTGTCTGAAACCACTGAGCATCCTCTGGATCTTTATTGTAGAAATATTTATTGATGTTGTTTTCTTTTACATTTTATTTATTTTTTTCCTGTCACTATTTTATTGTATCTTTTTTAAATCTAATTAATTAATTAATTTATTTTCCCCCAAATTTTATTATACCATTTTAGACATACAATTGGAAGATGCTTATGTAGAGTTTTGGTTCTACAGTGTTCCAACACCAATCCCTCCAACCAAATCCATCTCCCATCACCAATGTCCCCACCTCCCTCCCCCCCCCTCCCACACCTCAACTACTTGGTGGGTTCTGTATGTCATTTCTCTCCTCTCTATCTCTCCCTCCCGCCAAACTTTCCTGCACATCGTGGAATGCAGTGCATTAAAGGACATTACTGTTTCCACTATTTTAATGGTTCGCGTGGCGCAAGCAGCTGCCTACCTGGGCTCGAACTGGTTTTGTTCTGTTAATCTGGTCATGAGGTAGTATCCCAGCATCAGGACAGCGAAGGTGGTGGCTAGTGTGGTGGGCAAGTCTCATCCGGCTGCTTCGGGACCCCCCAGAGGTGATGGGCTCACTCCCAAAACCCATCTGTCCTCCCGGGGCCCCATGGTCAGCTGGGCCCGGGCGAGCCGAGTTCCAGCTTCCCCAGCCACTTGTGAGGCTCTTCATGCTGTGGCTGGTGGCCCCCTTCTTTTACATTTTAAAATGTACCAATATAAGAAAAATTGTACTGGAAATGGGTGTTAAATAAGAAGAGCATTTGTTCAGCTTTAGTTATGAACAAGTAAATTATTGAATCACATTACATAAAATGTTCCTAAGCATTAAAATTTTATATTTTTTCGCCTCAGGTTTATAAACATTACTATATTTTTTCTTCTATGTGTGTTACAAAAAGATAGGAGAAAGAAAGAGGCAGCAAAGTTTGAGATAAAGAGATAGAGAAAAGAGAAAAATAAGTAGGGCATAGAATAAATAGAGAAAGGGAAACATTTTATGATTTTTGCACAATACTATAATAAAAATTCTTGGCTAGGGAATGAAAGCTTATGGCATATCAAATATAAGTTTAGTGCAAATAAATGTTAGATAAATCTAATTAGCTTTGACAACGTGAGTTACATGACTCGCCATCTTTAATTTGGAAAGGATACAAAGTCAAGTGAGCTTCCCAAAAGATCATAACTGCATTATCTTCTGTTGTAAACTACTGAAAATATATTATCCTTGAAAGCACACACAAATAAAGCAATGTTATGACCATGTGTGTTATAAAAGGTATTATTTTTAGTTTAAATTATTTCACATAGATTATCAACATGCAGAAAATAGCCTTGACAAAAAAAGTAAAATGCCCCGAGATCTCAGACGTTTTCTAGTGCTTTTTTTTCCTGCTGGTTGAATCTTTATTAACATACCCAAAACTTGCGATAAATGTATTCTAAAGAATCTCAATAACTGGTGAAATCTTTACTAAGAATGTAACCCCTTTATCTTGTTTTGGAATGAAGAAAATTGGGGGTGTAAAGTGAGGAAAACCTTCATATCTAGTTTTGGATAGATATAAAGGACTCAGAAAATTTTAAGAATAAATTCATGGAATTTGAAAGAAAATAACCAAGTAAATGCAAGTTTATGAGTGTCCCAAAGTATTCTTGTTAATATTCAGAAGAAATGCTGATTCTCAGGGCAAGAACTGCAGTGTGACTATTAAAGGGGAGAATCCGTCAAATGGAGTATCTGCCATATGATGTCTTCTGCTGGTCCTTATGTTGTTTCTTTGAGAAATTGCGTATGAGAGTCTCGCTGGGTAAATTTTTTCTTGATCATGCATTCATTTCATTGATATTTTTCACTATATCCCATTACTGTCTTTGGGCCCAGAGTGTTTTATCTAATTTGTCTGATGTAAATATTAAGGATGCTGCTTTGCATATAATTTCCTTCTTGATCTTGCTGTTTTTAATGTTCTATCTATATCTATGGTGTTTGTCATTCTGATTAGGATGTGTCTGGGAGCATTTTTGTTTGAATTTCTTTTAGGTAGTGTTCTTCATATCCTCCTGGATCTGGGTGCAGGCAGTCTAATTCTGGAAACTTCTTAGCAATGAAGTCTTTGATTGCTGCTTCTTCATCAAGGTATTCTTGGGCTCCTGGGCCCCTGATGATTTTTAAATTGTTCTTCTTGATATCATTCCAAAGTTATCTTATCAGCTGTTCTTTGATTTTGAGACATTTTCCATTTTCTGCTGTTTGGCAATTTCTGAGCCTTGTATTGTAGTTCACTTACACTATCCTCAGCAGCTGTTACTCTGTTGCTGAGGTTTTTCAGTGAGATTTCCATTTAACCAATCAAGTTTCTCAGTTCTGTTATTTCTTTGTGTAGATTCCTCATTTCTACTCTAACCCTCTTGTGTTTTATTAATAGTCCATTCCATTGTTTCTTTGAACTACTTGTGCATCCCCAACAATTCCTCCCTAAATTCCTTCTCAAATAGATTATATGACCCATTATTACTTGTTGAGTCTGCTAGACTACCATCATCACTCACTAAGCATGGTGGAGTTCTGGATTGCTTTCACATTGTGTCATTTGCAGTAATAGTTGTTTTTGTGTGACTAAATGACTACAGTTAGGTTGTCTTTGTATATCACAATGAGCTTTAAAGAATACTGTCTTATTTTGATGATAATTTGACTTCCTTTATTAACCTCTTTATTTACCATGGTCTTTTTTATTCTGAATTATAAAGTTTTTCTTTATTCAATTTACATGCTAATCACAATTTCCAAATTCAAGAACACTCCTACCTTGGAACAATATATTCATTTCTTGTATATGTTAGGTAAAAATGACATGGCTAAAAGCAATTATAAATATGTAGCTCTTTATATTTATTGTATGCCTTGTGAGGGATAGTGTCATCATATCTTGTCCTCTTGGTTTATCTTGCAAGCAAAATATCAGATTAACAGAAGAAACAATAAAAAAAATATCAAACCAGGTATATCTCCTGTGTAAAGAGGAAAAACAAAGCTAAAAACTGGTGAACTCAAAAATGTTTATATAATCATTATAACTGAGGATAGTGCTGAAGGTATTTGGGAAAAGTTAGTTATTAGAATAGGAAAGACAGTAAAGGAAGTACAATAATTGCTAAATTTTATTAGTTATCTTTGACATCATAAGAATAAAATGTATTTGAGAGGAAACTATCTTTACAAATAGCATTTGTTTCCTTATACAAAAAAGAGTCATCACTTAAGTACATCTTCTGCCCAGATTTCACTGCCTTTCTACAAGTAATCATTATTCCTTACAAATATATTGTGGTGATATTTGTTTCCATTGAACATTCAGTTATTTTTAGTCTGTTTCCTTAATTTCTTCTGTTTTCCATTACCTAACTCTTGATTTAATATCTACACTATGCTTAAAGACAGTTCTATCCAGATATCACCCCTGATCTTTTCTCCATAAGCCACCTATTTCCCTCCAAATTTTAGGTCATCAATTTGAGATACATTCAACTTTTTATATTTATGGTCAGAAAATTTTACATATCTTATATTTACCTTTATTTTATTCTCTACTTTTTCAAAATTAAGTTTCCATTTACTTCTTAAAAGTTAATGATTCCTCTACTTATAATCTTACCATACCTTGAAGTTGAAAGCCATCTATGGTCTGGAAAAATATTATCCCAAAAAATAATTAATGCCCTAATCCTAAGATTATGACTCTACTAAAAGGTTACGCTCTACACCCTAAACCTTTGGCTATGATATCTTACATTATATATTATTTGTACATGAATAAAGGGTGTTAATTAGTCAACCCTGAAATACAGATATTGGGTAAAGGGAGAAAGGATATAGCTCAGTGGTAGAGCATATTCCTTCTATTGTTCATACGTGGGCTCAATCAGCAGAACACAAATAAATAAATTTAATGAGCAATTGAATTAAATAGGGAGATATATCTGGTTGAGTCTAAAGAATCATGTAGCCTTCAACTGTAGAAGCAAATGAAAAAGACAGGCGTTTGATTTGCATTTGATTTTTTATGAAACTACTGACTTGAAGATAGAAAGGCCCATGTTAGAGAGTGAGAAGAAAGTGAATTCTGAGATAAGTGATGAGTCTCAGAAAGGAGATATAATAAGGTATGATTTTTATTCTTATTATATCTCCTTTCTGAGATTCCTCATTGATCTGTGAAACACTGATTAGAAAACCCTGCTTAGTCTTGGTATGACTAACATTTTGACACCCACTCTATGAGATAATGTTTGTTATTAAATCAGTATTCTTACTTCAGTTTGACACACAACAGAAGTAGAACAGAAGTAACTTACTTGACTCTTCTCTTCCTAAGATTACTTTTATCCAGCATCTTTTCATATATATATATAAAATTAACTGGTAATAAATACAGGATAAGTCAAATAAGTAAACTTATAATGAATCTATATATTAAATCCTATTTATATTTAAATAATATTTAAACAATTATTTAATATTTTAGCACATTAATTGGTATTACATTGAATGTGTAGACAAATTTAGGGATAGTGACATTTAATGTTTTATAATCTTTGGGCGTGGTATAATTCTCTATTAATTTAGGAAATTTATTTTTAATCATAGTTTTTCTTTTATTCAGATTACTTTTTTTTTTGCTTTTTGGGTCACACCCGGCAATGCTCAGGGGTTACTCCTGGCTCTGCACTCAGGAATCACACCCAGCGGGGCTCGGGGACCATATGGGATGCCGGGCAAATGCCCTAACCGCTTGGCTATCGCTCTGGCCCCTTTTTTTCAGATTTTTACCAAGTTTATATCTGCAATTTTGTGAAGTCTTTACGCCATTGATAATAGAATCATTTCCTTAATTTTATTTTCAAATTTTAAACATCAGATTATATGAAGATTGATTTTTTTAAATTATTTTAATTAATTAAGTATTTCTTTTCATTTTGTTCATAGTTTTTCATTGTTTTCTTGTAGGAGGGATATTTTGATATATTTCTTAGATTTAAATAGTGCTTAATTATCACATGCTAAAACCCATTGCCATAATTTGTACTCAGTATGTGTATGTGTGTCCAGACATTAGCCTTCTAAATTTTAGTCTCATGTACATATATATGGGACAATGCTTTGACCTGATATTGTTTCTCCAGGCTTAACTCCCTTGCTCTTTCCAGAACTAAGTAGCCCAGACAATTAGACTGTTGCCACATTAAGTAGCATGCCAAGCAGTGCTACTCACTGCCTTTTTTTAACTATTCATAGCATTTAAGCAAACAAGAATAGACAAAATGTTCTTCTCCGCTCTATCTTTCCTGGAATACGCAGATATTTCAAGATTAAGTAAATTCAAGGATTATTTCAACTTTGTAGCTTTTCTGATTTTGCCTCAATCATTTTCCAAGTTTATTTAGCTTTATTTTTTTAATCAATCCTCACATTGCTTTATTACATAGCACTCTCTCACTATTATACTTTAACATCTTTTTATATATTCTTATTCGTTTATTTATGGAAAGGCCTTCTAAGCAGAGATCAAAGGTCTTAGAACCACACCTCGCCCAACACCTGTCAGTCTTGACAGTTCAGTGTTGGGACCCCACAATGCTGTGCTTCTGGACTCTGTGGTGCTGGTGATCACAAGGGTTACATTGTCACACAGCATTGACATAGATAATGGACTATGCTTAGCTGGGAATTGAATTCAGGGTCCAGATGATGCAAGCATTTGCTTCAGCTCTTTGAGCTAGTTTTCCAGCATTTAGTATATTCCTCTTGATGTTTCAAAAATATAAAATGCTAAACATCAAAACACTTAACTATTGGATGATTTGAAAGGAATGGATTAATTTTCCTAAGGCTGATAAACAATGTTCACCTTTGACAGAATGACTTGGTTTATCTTTCTATAACTTAAAACCTTCATTAGTCTGCTAGAGCTACCTCAAAAAAAAAAAAAAAAGCGCTAAGTGGTTGGCCAAACACGGAAATGTTAAAAATCTATTTTCTCACACTTCTTCAGGCTGAAAATCTAAGGTCATGGCATTAAAATAGTTGACTTCTTCTAAAGCCTCTTTCTCTACTTGCAAGTGACTGACTCCTTGTTTGTGCTCATAATAGCATTTGCTCTGTGCTTACACATTTTTGATAACTCTTTTAAAGACACCACTCCTTGAATTAAGTACCATACATATGGCCTTATTTAAACTTAATTGCCTCTTAAAAGTGCTATCTCTAAGTCACACCAATGAGGTATGCTAAAGAATTAGGAGTTATGACTTCAACTTATTAATTTGTGAGGTGCACTATTCAGCTCATAATAGTCTTAGATGAGGCAAATATTTATCGACTTAAGCAAAGTTTGAACATCATGGCATGGTGCAGTTTAGATGTCTCAAACTAAATAAGGGTAGAAGAAAATCCTGTTAGTCAACTGAAGTCTTAGACCTCTTAGCTTAATATACATATTATTAAATGATATACTAAGTTTCAACACAATAAATGGTTTTTTTTATTTGTGTATCTGCTTTGTAAATCCCTGATTATCATTACTCTGATTAATTCCTACAGTTTTAAATAATTGACATATGTCTCATTGTATTGTCTTTTTAAAAATTTTTCTCTAGGGCTCTAGAAGCATATAGAAGACACAATGAAAATAAATCTGTCGATGATATTATCGCCACTCAGGAATATTGTGAGAACTTCCATGATGTTAAAGCAAATGGTGCAGTTTCAAAAAAAAATTTAGTTTTTGACATTCCTGATGGTTTAACAAAATGAAATGATGCCAAATCACATCCTGTGATCACTGTGAAGTATTGCTATTTTCCATTGACCATTAAGATAACACATGGAAGAAGAAATACATGATAATCTATGCAATCTCCTCAAAATACAAAGAAAATTATTTATGTTTGTTTCTTAGGTTGATTGTTCAACGTTAATGAAGTTGTATTGGCATCTCCAAATGATTCCCTGTATTTCATATGTCAAGGATGAAATAAAACTGATTTCATTTATTTCACGAAAATTTGCAAAGGCAACTCTTATGTTCTGTTTCATTTATTTGCTGACAATAGGAAATTAAAGCTAACTTAAGTTTCACTGGCAACTTTTGCACAAGAAATTAACTCAGATGCTGACTTTACCCATGACACTGTGTACTCTGATTACTTTCATTACCTGCTTTCATGTATTTAATTATATATCCTGTATATTTTGTTCAATTCAAAGTAAATTCTTCACCATTCAACAGAAATTTACACTTTTATTATAATTCAGATAATATGAAATATAAAAGGAAATTAAACATTTCTATTAACTTATTTGAGGTTGTAAGATTGTCATTTATGTTTGTTTTTCTACATTGAAATCTTATTTTTGATATGTTTTCCTTTTTATATATAGGCAAGAAATAAGGACAAAGAAGTTATTATGTAATTGTTATTATAATCATAATTAAATAACAAATTTGTCCTAAATCAATTTAATACATACAACATAACATTTAGAAAAAGAAGTATAATGTAAAAAATACATAAACAATGAAATTTTATTCTCCAGTAATATGTTCAGATATCTAGAAATATGAATGGTCAATATGTTCATTTCTTAAGAAAAAGTATTATTTAAAGATGTTTAATATGCTTAATTATATGTAATTTTAGTGTTTCTATTTTAAATTATCTAATTTCATTAGTCTCATGAAATTGCCAAAAAATTTAGTATTTTACAAAATCATTTCCTCAATTTTTCCTCTGAACTTCTAAAAAATCTATTAGTGTTTCTTTCCCCAAATTTCTATAAACTAATAGCTATATTATAAGCCAGTCTTTTTTCACAAAATAAAAATAAGGAAACTAAAATGATTGGTAAAAATCATGACATCATGACATATATTGATTTCCATAACAAGTTAGAGAATCTCTGCTAGTCCATTTTTCATTCTCAAATGGAATGATAGGGAGGTTTAATAAAACTAATAGCATTATATAATATTATTAATATAGTTAAAAGACGAAAATCCAGGATGGAACAATAGAACAGAAGGTTGGGTGCTTGCCTTGCACATGACTAATCCAGGTTCAATCACCAGCATCACATATGATTCCACGGAGCCCTTTCAGGAGTGAACCTTTTCTGAGGGCTGAGAATGAGTAAGCCCTGAGTACAGTCATGTACACCACCCCTTAACAAAAGGAAAATGCATAAAGCATCACACAGTAAATTATTAAAAGGTAAGTATGTAGCAGCAGAGGCAGAAATACTCCCTTGTATTTATGAGAATGTCATGTATGTCAGATTTGAAGAACACTGTCAAGGAACTATAGGAATTCTTCTGTGTGATATATTTGAATTTAAATGTACATTTTTCCATCTAAATGTCAGGTTGTAAATATTTTAGACTATGTAACTATTGTTTTTGGTTTTCAACATAACTTCATTTGCAGAACACATTCAATCATAGATAATATACAGAATAAATAATTATGCTTGGTTAAAACTTCATTTACAAAACCAAAGTTTAGCCAGTTTTCACCCTTTGGGACATAGTTTTCCAGCACTTTTTATATTTGTAAGCATTTAGACTTGCACTTTTTTAGAATTTATACATGTAGCAGTGCTAATATTACTTCATTGCAATATAGTACAAATTTTAAACAAATTTCCCAAATGAATTTCTAAAAGCTTTATTTTTCAAAACAAAATTTAAATGTTTTTAAATCCTTAAGTGTGTTAGAGCTCTTTAATTTATGCCTTATATTCAGATAAGAATAACTTTGTTTATACATCCAAATAATAATGATTTAGTTTATGTTGTTAGGAGAAACAACCAAAATGCCTCCTTTTAATTTCTTATAAAAAATTAGGTACCTGAGGGCTTGTCAGTTTCCTGAATTTGCAGGACTTCTCTTTAGGGAAACATTTCTTGATGCTAAAACATGATCACTGAAGACATTCACATACCTTGCATTCCTCCATCATGAGCCACATATTGTGGATAAGACATGAGAATTGTCGAACACTTTTTCTGCCTTCTGTATTTTAAGGAATTTTTTGCCAATTTAAACTTCCATTCACTAAAATTCAAGAATTGTTATGTTCCCACATTAATATATGTACATGCATTCTAAATTTTAGTACCTTATATGGTACTCAGTAAGATTAGATAAACTAGAAAATTTGTTCAATGTCACATGTAAAACAGCTTCAATCTGAAGTGAATTTTCATATGCTGATTAAAGTTTGAGAATTGAGTGAATGCTTTCTTACATTTCTTACAAGCACAGCATTTCAATACAGTATGGATTTTCCTATGTGAATTAAGGCTGGGACAGTGAACGGATACTACACCACATTACTTAGAAGCATAAGTTTCTCTCCATTGTAAATTCACATATGATTAGTAAGGTTTGAATGGTGAATGAAGGCCTTCTTACATTCTCCATAATTTAATGTCTCAATGTAGTGTGAATATTTATATCTGTGAGGATTCAGTAAAGGTTTACCTATATTCCTTACAAGTATAGGGTTTCAATCACTGTGAATTCTGAAATGACTCATGATTTTTAGAAGAAGCATATCCCTTTTTGTATTTGCCACATAAGACTCCTTTTCAGTCTGAGTTCTCAATGCACAGTAAGGCTTGAAGAATGAGTGAAAGCCTCCCCACATTTCGTACAAAAATAAGGATTCAATAAGTGTTAATTTTCATATTTGCACTAAGTTTTCGTAAGTGAGTGGAGACCTTCCTACATTTCTTATATTAAGAGTTTCTCTCCAGTGTGAGTTCTCATGTGTAGACTAAATGAGGGGAACAAATCAATGCCTTTCTGAAGAAACTCTCATACTCATGGGGTTTCTCTCCATTATGAACTCTATAATGAGATGTCAGGAAGAAAAGGAAAAGTTTTCTACATTTGTTGCATTTACTTTTTAAGATTTCTCTTCAATTTGCATTTTCATGATTCAATTAAGTTGTAAAGAACAAGTTAAGATCTTCCCTCATTAAGGAATGCATAGTCCCCCTACATTGCATATTCTCTCTCTCCAGTGTGAATTATAAAAGAATTTATGTACATTATACATCTAATAAGTTAGTACCCAAAGTATGTAATATATATAATTTGATCTAAAAATGGACAGAATATTTTAATAGAAACTTTTAAAACAAATGGTCAATAATCAATGGCCCTTTTGGTCCATAATGGCATGAAAGATGCTAATCATAGTTGTCTACCAGGGAATGTATATGCAGAATTTTCAAGAAAATTATAACCATACAGCAGCCTATTAAAATACATATTATAATATATATATTATACCATTATAATGTAGGATTTGTTCCTGTAGTGCATGAATGGTTCAATATATAAAAATAAATAGGATAAGTGATAAATAAAATAACTGATAAAGATATTCTAATATAATCTTGATATATGTAGAGAAAGCATTTGACAGGGTCATAGTGATAGTATAGTGGTTAGGGTTTGCCTTGCACACAGCCTACCTGGGCTCAATCCCTGGCATCCCAATTGTCTCCCAAGCACAGCAAGTTTTAAGTCCTGAGTGCAGTGCCAGGATTAATACCTGAGTATTGCCAGATATGGCCCTAAAAGCCAAAATATAAAAACGAAAAAGCAAAACAATTTGGCAAAAGTTTACGTCCTTTTGTGATAAAAACTCTTTCTATAATGGTGAAATAATTTTAGCTATTGGAGGAAATTTTTACTTTTTATATAGATGAGAAACTAATTTGGACGTACACTTTAGTTTACGTATGAGAATTTCTTTTTGTACACATACTTGCCAACATTTGATTCCTCTCTTCTTGACATAGGGTATTGCCACAAATGTGAGCTTGTATTTCATGTGGTTTTGATATTCACTTCCAAATAATAAATGAAATTTGGCATTTTTACATGCTTTTTAGCCATCTACAAAGTGATGGCTAGTGAACTTTTATCCCAATCTTTAACGTGTTGTTTGGTGTTTTGTTATTTAGTGGTGTAGGTTTTTTCTGTATATTTTGGATATTAAACACTTGGCACATGATTGCATTAAATACATAAATATCTTTGGTAATATCAACAAAAGTAATTTTCCAATGACTGAATTCTTATGAGTTATCTTTCCATTTCCTGTGTCTTTTATTTTAAAAAGATATTGTTTTCTTCATATATACATAAATATATTTCCCTCTTTGCTAATTGTGTCTGTAGTTTGTTACTTTTGACTCAACTGTAAATGGGGTTTTTCCTGTTAATTTTTCTTTCTTCTAATGTGTTTTCCATAGAAATGCAATAGAGTTTTTCTATCAAATTTGTATCCTGTTAGTTTGATGCAAGTATTTGTAACCCCTAAGCGTTTTGGTGATCTATAAATCTTACATAGATATTTATATATTATAGGTATTTTGTGAGTCTTCTTTTCCCATTTGGATTCATTTTATATATTCCTTATATTATTTCTCTGGCTAATACTTCTAATACTATATTAAATAATAGCACTAGTAGTGCAAAATCTTTGTCTTGTGATTCCCTGATTGTAGGGAAAATATTCATTTTTCATCATTTAGTATATTGTTAGCTGTATGTTTGCAATATATAGCCTGTATAATGCTGAGGTTTATGCAATTTTCAACTTATTGTGATTTCTTTAAATAATAAAAAAGATTTTGGATCTTTTAATGTATGGCTCAGGATTTACTGATAAGATAATGGGTTTTATTTGTTTACTTAAAATACTATGAAAGAGTATAAATACTTGTGTTTTGAGGATGCAATGTACCAGACCACACCATCAACAAAATCAGAGCCCTCTGTCACTGTCCATAGGACTGTCACTATTCATAGGTTTCTTCATTTATTTCCTGTATCTCCCTAACTCCTATTCTGCTATAGGCTCTAAAGGATAGTTTTCAAAGCACCTTATTGTTTCCTTGTTTTCTCTTTTTATATATCACATATACATAAGATCATTCAGTATTACCACAGAGATTGACACACATCCAAAAGAGCGAGAACAACCAGTCCTGGTGCAGATATGGTAAAGGGACTCTGATACACTGCTTGTGGGAATGTTAACTGGTACAGCCTCTTTGGAAAACAATATGCACATTCATCAAAACCTAGAAATTGAGCTCCCATCTGACCCAGCAATGCTCTTCCTGGGAACATACCCTAGAGACCCAAAACACTCAACAGAAACACCATCTGCACTTCTATATTCATTGCAGCACTATTCACAATAGCTAGAATCTGTAAACTCCTGATTGACCAAGAACAGAAGACTGGATAAAGAAACTTTGTTACATCTACACAATGGAATACTATGCAACTGTCAGGAAAAATGAAGTCATGAAATTTACCTACAAATGGAAGGACATGGAGATTATTATGCTGAATAAAACTAGTCAGAAGAATAAAGACAGATATAAAATGACTGCATTCATTTGTGGGATATAAATATATATCAGTTTTCTACTAATTGTTGGAAATGATAATGCTAGACTAGAACAGAGCATTGAGTGTAGGTAATGGATTTACATAATCCCTTAATGTATGTAGGCAAGCAACAATGTATAAAAGAAGGGGGACAGAGGAGAGGAGAGAGAGAAGAGGAAAAGTGTCTGCCATAGAGATAGGCTGGAGAAGGGGTGAAGGAAGAGGGAATCTGGGGACATTGGTGGAAGGAAATGTACACTGATGGACAGATGGGTGCTGGAACACTGTATAGCAGAAACCCAATAATGAACATTTTTTGTAATTGTATAACTCACAGTGGTATAATAAAATAAAATTTAAAAAAAGAGTCAACCAAATATTATTTTCCTCCTCTGACTTACTTTGCTGAGCATGGCATCTTCTAATTCTATCCAAATGGCACAATGTCCTTTATTGCTGAATGGTCTGAATGTCAAAATTTCCTTGTGTCTGTTGTTGGACACTTAGGTCGTTTTCAGATCTTTGCTATAGCAAATAGCATGTAAATAACATAAGTGTGTATACATTTTTTTGAATTTGTGTCTTTGTGCTCTCAGTATTGATTTCAAAGCATAAAATCACATGGGGATTTTTATTTTAATTTTTTTTCCTAAAATCTTCATACAATTGTCCATTGAGAATAAATCTGTTTACACTCCACTAGCAGTGAAGGTTTTTTTTTTTTCTGAATACATCTTCACAATAATTTGTTATTTTTCTGGCCTTTGTTAATATCAGACATTCTCACTGTTATGATTAATATTCATTTTGATTTACAATTTTTTGATAACCAGTACTGATGAACACTTTCTTCATGTGCTAGTTTATGTATGTTCTTTGTAGGAATCTCTGTTGAGTTGTCTCAGATATTGGATATGAGCACTTTTCCAGACATGGAATATATAAATATTTTCCCATTTGGCTTGGATTTCTTTTAATTTTTTGGAATTTCTTTTCTCATAGTGAATAAGTATTAAGTTCACATAGCAATTTTTGTATTATTTTATAGCCAATGGACTTGGATCATCGGAAACACCTCTGACATCAGAACAGGTGGTTCAGTTAGATCTTCATTGTACAGTACCAGTTTGATCTTAATAACAAGGTTATTCATCTGCTTTAAGTTAACTTTTCTGTATAATGTGATATAGTAGTGTAATTTCATTCTTTTGTAATAAAATGATGTGTTGAATGGGTTTCCTTTTTTCCATAGGATATTATTGACTTCTTTGTAATAAAATATCCACATATATGAACATTTACTTCTGAGATCTAAATTTTATTACATTTATCAGTTGGTATTTATTCCAGTATCACAATTTTGTACCATTAATGTTGCTTTATAATGCAGTTTAATGTTGGGGAATGCAGGCTAGAGCGCTATTACAATGTATAAGGTTCTTGCCTTGCACACAGCCAGCCCTAGTTCAATATCTGGCACCATATCTGTTCTCTGAAGAACTGCTAGGGGTGATCCCTGAGAACAGTGCCAGCAGCAAACCCTCGGCAACAATAAGTGTGACACCACTCCAAGAAAACCCAAAATAAAATAAAAATGAAGGGTGCAGTGCCTCATATCTCATATCTCTACCTCTTTTTCCTTTTCTTCTTCATCTTCCTCCTCCTCCTTCAATTCTCCCTCCTCCTTTTCATTCTTATTCTCCTCTTCCTTCTCTTTCCCCTTCTCCTTCTCTTTCCCCTTCTCCTTCTCTTTTCCCTTCTCCTCCTCCTCCTCTTCCCTATTGTCTTCCTCCCACTTCTCCTCCTCCTGCTACTTGTTCTTGTTCTTTTTCTTTTTGTTCTTGTTCTTGTTCTTTTTTTCCCCTTTTTTTGGGAAAAAAAGGGAAAATTTCACATTGTCACACCTGGAAATGATCAGGAATTACTCCTGGCTCTGCACTCAGGATTTACTCCTGGTGGTGCTCAGGGGACCATATGGGATGCCGGGAATCAAACCTGGGTCAGTCACAAGCAAGGCAAATGCCCTACATGCTGTGCTATCACTCCAGCCCTGTTCCTGTTCTTGTTCTTCTTGTTTTCTTGTTCTTCAAGTTCTTGTTCTTGTTCTTATTCTTGTTCTTGTTCTTCTTGTTCTTGTTCTTGTTCTTGTTCTTGTTCTTGTTCTTGTTCTTCTTCTTCTTCTTCTTCTTCTTCTTCTTCTTCTTCTTCTTCTTCTTCTTCTTCTTCTTCTTCTTCTTCTTCTTCTTCTTCCTTGTCTTCATCTTCTTCCTTCATCCTCTCTCTTCCCCTCCTCTTCCTTCTCCTCCCCCTCTGATTTGTTCTTCATTTCAGTTCCACACCCACTTATGCTTAGAGCTTTTCTGTGACTCTGTGTTCAGTGATCACTCCTGGAAAAGCTTGGTTGACTGTGCTGTCAGTCATCAAACCAACATCCCTCTGCCTGTCCCACTTCCCCTTCGGACTTCTGTCTCTGAAGTCCCTATCCCATAAGGCCAACAGTTCTCCCTTCTAGAGACTGTTAGAGACTGTAAAACAAGGGCTGTTTTCTGAAAGCCATGCATCATAATCCTTGCTCTTACCATGTTTTACCCCTGGAACTGTACTTAGAGTTCCACCTGATGGTGTACAAGGGACAATTATTCATTTACCTATTGTTGCATATGTAGGTTTTTTCCACACCATGGCTATGTAAGCATTTAAGTACAATATGCTTAAATCAACACAGGTACACATAGATCTTTTTAGATAACAATATTTTTCGTGCTTTGAGTTAGATAAGAATAGTGTATTATTTGTTTTTATGGTATTTTGTTTTAATTTAATATCATTGGGCTTTGTGAGTATATGTATCACAAAGTGTATGTCGTACTGCAGATATCTTTGTGAAAATATATCTTAGATGAGTCTTTTAGTAGACACCTGATATACAAATATTTTATCCCACTTTGAAGACTATCTTTATTTCAAACTATATTTCTTTCACAGTTCACGATATTTTAGTTTGATGATCTTCATTTTTTTCATTTTTACCTTTATTTTATTTTTAATGTAATTGAATTATTTATGAGAGATGCCTCTAATATTGATAGCCTTAAAAGTTCAATTTATGTTTAGCTTGGTGTATTTTAAGGATTATGATCTGTTATCAAAATATTGCCACATTTTAAGGTACTTTTTGTGTATAATATAAGATATAAGTCATACTTTGTTCTTTTCCATGTGATTTTCATAATTTCCAACACACCATTTGTTCTTTCTCCAGTTAATATACTTGTTTCATTGAATACCTTTGTATTCATTAACTCTCATTATATCTGAAGTTCTACTTCAGGGTTCTCTATTCTATTCTTTTTGTTCTGAAAGGTTATCATGGTAGGCATACTTTTTAATTTTTAGCAGTGCCATACATTTTAACAGTGCCATACTTTTTAATTACTATAGTTTTATAGTATATCTTAAAGTCAGAGAATGGACTGTATACCATATTTTTTTCTCAGAATTGATTTTTGTTATTTGGGGATCTTTATGATTCCATACATGTTTTTCATAGTTTTATAATATTTTTCTTTAATGTATATTAATGTATTTTGGCCCAGGAGGAGTGAAAATGCTGTATACTTGGCCTAGGTCAGTTTTTTGAAGCACAAGCCCATTTCCCAACATGAAATTTAGAGGGATAAAATAACATTTTGCTATAACTTCTATTTTGTAGAACTTTTAATCTAAAAAGAAAATTACAAGGACCAAAATAAGTTAAGAAGTAATTGACAGTGACATTAAGAGTTCAAAGAAAAGCACTAGCAAATTTACATGTTAGAAATTGTAAAGGACATTTCTAGGCAATGTGAAAGTTGATTCTTATATTAACTTCCTTGATGTCTGCCTGTATTCTGGGTTTCATCTTGAGTCTTTCATTGACTCAAGATGAAATGTTAGGTAGTCTAACATTTTCCCAGTGAGTACGTTAATGATTCCTACCAATCATGACCTCTGTTGCATGTATGAAAATAGGAATTATAATATACCTAGTATCAGTAAACTTACTTTTCCCCCAATATATGTTAAGATTTAGGTTTTATTTCTCAGTTTTGAGGTCACATCTAGAAATGCTCTTGGCTCTGCAGTCAGGAATTACTCCTGGCAGTGTTCTGTAGAACATATGGGATGCATTTGGGTCCAGCCCAGGTCAGGCACCTGCAAGGAAATTGCCCTTACCATTCTACTATCTCCTCGGCCCTTAGAGCAGTTCTTGATCACTTGACATCCCGTTATTCATTGATTTGCTTGAGCGGGCACCAGTAATATTTCCATTTGATCTTATCACGTGCCAATGTAGCCCAATGGCATCTGGTTGTTCCAGGAATAAGAAGAGCCTCAAACAGTCATTCAGGGACTTGACAAGGAAGTCTCACCATCTTGTAGGTGGGCGGCCACATGACCTTTTGATATCCTGTGGGATCCAGTCCCTAACGGCTCTAGGCCAGCGGTCTTCTCCAAATCGCATTATTTGTCCAGCCCATCTAATTTTAGATGCTTAGGCAAATGAGACAGCGTCCTTGATTTTGGAATAGCAATGGAGGTCAGAACTCCTTATTCCTTCTCTCACTTCAGTGAGGTGTGCTATTCCAAGCAAGTCTCTTTTGATTCCTCTTTGGGGAGACCTGAATAGCATTATCATCCTGCTTTCCTAGGGCCCAGGTCTCTGAGGCGTATGTTAATGCAGGAGAATGATGGAGTCAAAGAGATGTGCCTGGAGCCAGACATTCTTTGTCTTTTGAGCTATTTCTTCGATGCTTTTGAAGGCATTCCATGCCACTCTCTTCCTCCTGCGCAGCTCAGGTGTTAGGTTGTTCATCATGTTGAGTTCTCGACCTAGGTACACATAACTGCTGCATTCAGAGATGTTTGTTCCAATTAGTCAATGAAATTGACATAGTAGCTCCACATCTAAATTATTGGTCAAATAGTACAATTGTACATTAACATTAGTATACATTTCCTGAAAGGTTGTGGAATAAAATTAATGCAGTTAAGTTTTTATTACTGTAACTGCTTTTCCATTTTGATCTTTTACCTCAGGGAATTTGAAAGTGGATGTTAGTCACTGCTTGCCATTAAGCTCATCAACTAGAAAGTATGTCAAGGTGATACTCATTTTATCCTGCCTTGTAGCCTGAACACCCATCTTCCTGTTTAATTGCTCCACTTACTTTTATAATATTTGATATTACAAATGTGTGTTGCCATCTTTATGTCTCCAAAAATTTCTAGTAAATTCATATATGCCACTGTAGAGGGGCCTCAGTCATTATTTACTCTCATTTTCCTTTTTCTGTGATTTAGTGAATGCTCCCTGGCATAACTAAATTGAAAGACTTTATTAAAAACTAAAGCTAAAAATGAATAGAAAAGCCTCATATATATATATCTTTTTAATTTTATTTTAAGTATAAATTGAATATTACTGAAATAAACACATAATAATTTCTTCCTTATTACAGTTTTCTATTTTCCCTCGTGTTACCTTTCTTGATTCCTTACCTTCTAAATAAACATTTAAACAATTTAAATCTTATTTAAATAATAAAACATGTTGGGGCCGGAGCGATAGCCCAGAGGGTAGGGCGTTTGCCTTGCACGCGGCTGGCCCATGCCGGTCCCAGGTTCGATCCCGGCATCCCATATGGTCCCCGAGCACCGCCAGGAGTGATTCCTGAGTGCAGAGCCAGGAGAAACCCCTGAGCATTGCTGGGTGTGACCCAAAAAAAAAAGCCAAAAAAAATAATAAAACATGTGGTTATGTGTTTTACAGATCAAACCTATAAAATCACACTTATAAACCATTCTGTAACAATTCAGAAAACACTTTCAACAAAATTACTAAAAAAAAATCTCTTATGGGCTAAATCATTAAATCAACATTTTTCAGTTTTTATAGTTTAGCATTTGTGGAAGAATCAGGTATTTTTAAATTCTCTCTCTTTGACACATATTTATCCAAATCAATTTCTATAACACACCACATTTTGTCCTTCACAATTTTTTACTTATCACATTTTCATTCTTAATTTTTTCTTAAATGTTGTTATTGTTTATGCTTATACCTGTAATTTTCCCTCAAGATGTGTGTATTTCCTTATTTGAGAGTATGCAGGCTTAAGATAGCTAGTATGTTTTGTCAGGTTGTAGCAGAATCTCTTCTGAGTTCCAAAAACATTTATAACCATACACTGCATTTTTTCCTTGGAAATCACTTCAAGGTACTCAACATTCAATGGACTAAATATGCAGTGCTTCACCTATTATATCTTGTTCAGTATATTATCTCTACCATCCGGCACTGTTTAACTACAAATATTCTAGTACTTATTTTTTTTCATTTTGTTTGTGGCCACACCTGGTGATACTCGGAGCTTATTTCTATCTGTGCACTCAGATAATCACTCCTGGTGGTATGAGTTTATTCCTGGCTCTGCATTCAGGAATCACTCTGGGACAAGGGGATACTGGGGATCAAACTCTGGTTGACTTTGTGCAAGGCAAATGTCCTACCTACTATAATATCTCTCCAGCACTATGTCATATTTCTTAAATTCACTATTCAACTCTTCTCTAATATGCATTAATACAACTTTCTTGCAGTTTTTCCCATAAATATATCTTGCACATGCTTCTAAATGCAAATCTACATTTTGCATTTAAAATCAAACATTTTAGACTTAGCATAAAAATAAATCCTTAGTGAGTTTGCAGCTTTAACTCTTCCAATTATTCTGGCATCAGAACTCTCAATGCCATTGTTCCATGTATTAGACTTGTCATAATTCTCAAATGTCTCTGCCTCCAGTAGTATACATATCTCCTTATTTGCCTATATTTTAATTTTTACATCCAGAACACATCCAGGAGGTTGATGGACCCCATTGGTTATTTTTGGCCAACCAGTCTTCAGTTCAATGCAAAGATCCTGGGATATGATGCTTCTTGGTTCAATGGTGCAAGGAATTGTGTGAGTAACCATGGGAATTCTACGGCCCTTCAGGCTCACATCCAGAAATGCTGAATTCTATGTGGTGGCAGGAATCAAAACGAGATTGTGCACATGTCTGATAGGCTAGATAGAAACCAGTGAATATTTCTTGGCCCTCTCCTCCCATCTTCCAATTCTTTGCCTGCTTGGAGAACTTCTGATTTTCTTTCAGAGTTAAGATACATTCTCTGGAAGATTTTTCTCACAGTACTTCTATAATAGCCCAATTATAATACTTACTACATAACAGTATAGCAATGACTTAAAAATTCCACTCCCCTCTCTGACCCATCCCAGAGGCCTGGTGGCCCCACCCACAAACTGCCTCAGGGCTCTTGGCCATGATTCAGAGACTCAGACACATGGGAGAGAGCTGCCATCCTGCTGTCCCCTAGCTCAGCTGACCATGAGGCTCCCAGGAGGCAAGATGGGTTTTGGGTGTGGGCCTATCACCTCTGTAGGGCCCTCGGAAGCAGCGGTATGGGACTCACCTATCATAATAACCGCCATTTTTGTGGTCTGTACCCTATACATCAAACTAGTGGAACCAATCATGTTCTAGAATATATATTACAATCTACAATGTGTAAGAAAGGGAAGTGAGATGGAAAGAGAGAGAGAGAGAAAGGAGATAAAGAACCTGCCATGGAAGCAGGCTGGGTGAAGGGTGAGGGAGGTGGGGACATTGGTGATGGGAGAGTGGCAGGGGAGGAGGGATGGGTGTTGGAACACTGTAGAACCAAAATTCAAACATGAACATCTTGTAATTGTATATCTAACTGTGGTATAATAAAATATTTTAAAAAATAAAATAAAATATTAAAAATACTGTTCCATACATTTCACTGTGGATTTCCTGTATTAATTTTTTATCTGAATGAGAACTAAAAAATCAATGAGATGTTTAAAACACTTCTATATATTATTTTATCCTTGTAATATTTTGAAGAACAAAGGTTTAACATTTTATACAGATAATGGTTTCATTAAAACCTTCTGATATGTGCAGGAACAATAGATTAATGTCTATATTCTACACACTGATGCAGTTGAGATTCAGTCATTTAGTACTGCTAAATTTTCAAGAAGAAAATGCCTCAACCTTATTCTTTTAATTAGTTATCACAACTACTCTGTTGAGAAATAAGTTAAAAGCCGCATTTAAAGTAATTTTAAAAACCTCTCGCTTTCCCTTCTCTCTTAGATTTAAAGAAGAAAAACAAACTTGAAAGTTGACAACACTTTTTTAAATTTCGCTTCCTCTAAAAATGTGGTTTTTCAGATAAAAAGAAGAGTGATTATGGGAGTTTAAATAAAGAATGGAGTACTTTATCATAGCTTTGGAAAGAGTTCCTACAACACTACCTGCATGCTTAATATTTAACTATACTTTTGGGGGTGTCTGCTTAAAAATTATAGGTAGTAATCAGACTAGGAAGATGTTAGCCAGCTTTATGCCACAAACCTCATGGTTCATAATATAGAGTATTTTTAAAGAGAAAATCACCTAGTTATCACATAGAAATGGCTTTCTTATATTTAAGAGGTATTGGACTGAGGTTTTGCCCCCAACCAAAAAAAAAAGTTTAAAAGTTTCAACTTTAAACTAACTTTAGAGATGAGCTAGAAGGTTCACTCTAAAATAACTGAGCTATACATTAGAAACTTGCACCCACGGATAAGAGGAAAAGGAAGAAAAAGGAGGATGAGGAGGGGAGGAGAAAAAGAGGAGGAGGAAGAGGAAGAGGAGGAGGAGAAAAAGAAGAAGAGAAGAACAAGAACAAGACCAAGAACAAGAACATGAAGAACAAGAATACAAAAAATAAAAAAATAATAACAAGAAGAACATGAAAAACAAGAATAAGAAAAAGAACAAGAACAAGAAAGAACAAGAAGAAATTTGTAAACAGTAATATAGTAGTAGGAATATATTCATAGTCATGGAATAAAAAGCACTCACTGCATCAAAATACACTTTCTATGTATGTTCCTAAATCTGTAAATGTGTCTTTGTTTCTGTGTGCATGAAGTTTCCAGTCTTTATTGGAATCATTTCCAATAATTATTATTGGAAATGAGTGAAGCAAAGAAAATAAATGACTTAAACATTGAAACCAAAGGAAACACCGTTTTTCCTTGAATGGGGAAAAATTTGCATGCTATCTTATGCCACTGGGAGAGAAGAAACCTTTTTATCTGGTTTACTCTTGGAGAGTAATATAAATAGCATTAAACAAACAGAAATATTTCTCAGTGCTACATAAGTGACAGTAGTATAAAATTCAGGTAGTGTTGGATATAAGTTTTTGTGAGAACTGAAGCTTTTCAACTTGGAAAATTTTTTTTTTTATAAAACTCTGAAACTACAAATATAAAGTTACATAGAAGAGCTTGGAGAGGCCTATAAAAATAGGCACTAAACAGCCTGAATAGCATGAAAATCTGAAGCATCTTCAAGGGAAGAAAAATAATCTACAGGAAAATGTTACTATCAGAGATGCAGAACATTCTTTCATCTTTTACCAACAGAACTAGTCATCAACCACAGAACTGAATGTTACATTTGCATAATGTGCAATACCTCTGAATTGATATCCTTGGTTTTTTGAAGTTAAGAAACTGTCTGAGTTGATAAACTATGGCCTTTATATTTCAATCAACACTTCCTATATCATTTCAGAGTAATCTCATCATGCTTAACAGCACAAAATAGTCAAGCTAGAGTAACAAACATTCAAATATCAATGGCTTATCCTAACTCAGTTCATTTCTTGCCGATATTACATGTTCGGCATTGGTTACATGTGGCCTCTAAAATGTCATGACTAGGAAAGATAATGCCTGGGGAAAGATATAGCCCAATGGCCTTGGGCTTAAATACCTTAGCTACAAAATGGTATATTTATATCATATTTGCTTACAGTTCTTTGCCCAAAACTTTTCCCAGAGTCTTTGTTAATGCAAGACTTTGAAAAATATAAGATAGCAGGTAAAATGTTTTTGGTCCATGCAGAATCGTACTAAACACAATACAGAAAATAATTGTATTATCTTTGATTCATAAAAACTTAAATTTTTGTCTTTAGACAGTTGTAGAAACTTCAGATGCATTAATATAAATTAATATAGATATGTATAGTGTGTTTTTGAAAAATTTTTTGGTGAATGAACAAGAAAATGAAGAAATGAGCAGCACTCATTATCATAATTTTAATTTTGTAATATGAAAGCACCTACTAGAAAATATGTAAAAATAGGTCTGGGAGATGAATTAGGGAGTTTGAGTATATGTTTTATATGTGGAAGGCCCAGATGTCAGCCCCAGCACTTCCAAGCAGAAAAAGAAGAAACCCCTCAGCACCTAGCCTGGAGTAGCTCTGAATTCTACAAAGATAGGATCCCAAACCAACCAAAAAACCATATTACCAATAAAACTTAGTTCTGTACTTAATTTGGAGATTTTTCCCCAGTTCCGGTCTAATTGGAGCTTTTACTAAATAAAATTTTCTGCATACAGAAATAAAATTGTACATTCTGTCTAGTGAGTTAGGCTTCATAAATAATTTGAAGTCTTCATAAAGAATTTTAATTCTTACATTAGGTTTTCTATTTTTAAAATATAAACCCAACAAAATGATCTTATATGATTTAATATAAAGTTAGAACCAGAGCTTTTGGTCTATTTACAAATCTATATAACACGTGCTTCAGATGCAGTTGATAAAGTAGGATGAGTGCATAGGAATTTCCTATGAAGGAGATATTACTTAATTGTAATTACTATATTTATATTATTATTTTATTAATAATGTTAGCCTTAAGATGATATATAGACTTACTTTCTTATCATTACATTTATTTTCTTATGCCAAATTTTAACATTTATAATACTATCAATATCAGTTTTTATTTTGGTTTTGGTTTTTTGGAGTGTGATGATTAATCCATCACACCCCTTAAACTATCACAGGATTAACACCTATGATGTTCAGGGGGTTAATCCTGCCTCTTCACTCAGGAATTACTCCTGTCAGCACTCAGGGGACCATATGGGATGGTGGGGATTGGACAAATGAACTACCCTTTGTGTTATCTCTCCAACCCCTCAAAAATCAATTTTGTCATGTAATTTTTCAAGATATTTCCACTTAAATAAATTTATCTTACCAGAATTGGACCGGAGCGTAGCCCAGCGGGTAGGGCTTTGCCTTGCGGCGACGCCGGCCTGGGTTCAATCCCGGCATCCCTATGGTCCCCGAGCACTGCCAGGAGTAATTCCCTGAGTGCGAGCCAGGAGTAACCCCTGAGCGCCGCGGGTGTGACCCCAAAAGCAAAAAAAAAAAAAAAAATTTATCTTACCAGAATAGATTTTGTTTTGTGAGATATTTTAAATAGCATATAGTTGTACAGCACTACTTGGGTTTGGGGGTTATTCTTTTTTATAATCTCCTATGAGCTAAGGTTTAGTATTAAAATATTGCAAAGGTCTGTTTTATGTTTCACCACTGCTTTCCAAAGAATTGCAAGATCCAGCAGAATTTACCTGATTTGTCTTTTCCTTCCTCTTATAAAGTATAGGCAATAGCTCTGCTCTAAAGTTCAGACTTTTCTTTAAAAAGACTAGCTTGCACTCTTATTTCATGGTATCTGAGTCCATCACCAACTAAGAACCTTGGGGAACCATTTCCACAAATGGACTGCGAACTCCCTAGGGTAGTTAATTTTACCCTTGAGGTCAGAAAGAGTTAATGTTCTTTGTTACAGGATATACCAGAGATTGGGAGATGATGATACCTTGTATTTTTCCAAAATGGACATCTTTACAAGTCATTACCAATGACATCTCCTCAAAGCTTCCTCTACTTTTTTTGCTTTGTTAGTTTTTCCCCAGAAAATTTAAAATTACACAATAAAAAGTATTACTCTTTGGAAAAAGCATTTTAACAAATTTTTATTTTCTTATGTATATATTGTTTCCTTTTGAAAAACCTGGTCAATCAGCTTCATTTATCTCTTGGTCCCCCAGCTGTCCTTCATCTAGCATATTTATCAGATGGGAGTAGATTCATTCAGATAAGCAGAGAGTTACAGAAACCACATACAAATATATCACAGTGATTGCAAGCAAGGATGCTTCATAATTATCAGATAGTAAATGCATGCATATATATTTCATATATATTTATTATTAAATTTTGGCTTCATAATTTATAATTGTGGTAGGTATGATTTTCAACAAATACATACTATATACTATGAAAATACCTAGGGACAAAACTGAGTATAAAATAAAGAAATCTAAGTTCTAAAAAAAAATAAATAATAGTTTCAATTATTTCAATTATTAGCTAGCGAGTATCCTGCCCACCTGGCAGAGCTGAAGAACTGTCTGTCTTGTATTTGATCTGCCAAAACCAGTAAAAACAATGGGTCTCATCCTCCTGACCCTGAAAGAACCCTAAATATGGCATCACTAAGAAGAACGAGCAAGGAGAGACTTATAAAATCTCAGGGACAAACTAGGCTGTCAAAATAATGAAGGACTAAAAATGACTGTCTGTACTTTCAATGCATGTACATTGACATCAACACATATATTGAGAACCTGAAGGTGCAAGTGCAAATGATCAAGTACGACATCACTGGTCTGACGAGATGAGAAGGCGTCAATCACATCACGCTGTTTTCAATGCTGGAGAAGAACTGTTCCTCTGAAAATGTGATGAAAGAGTTATCTGTGGTGTCGATATCCTAGTCAACACAAAACTGGCCATAATGTTGATTTATTTGAATGCAAAACAAACCAAATTGAATGATTACAATTGAATAGATGTGGCTCATTGCCGGCAGCTTCTATCTTCATTGTCTATGCACCAACATTCACATACAAGGAAGAAAAATTGAGAAATTCTACATGGAACTGGAGTAGCTCTATAAAGAAGACCACACATTCTGCAAGATCATAGTTGGTCATTATAATGCCAAGATAGAACCTAGAAGATCGGCCGAAGAACTCCACATCCGGGCCCATGACATAGAACGGGATGAACAGGGTGAGAGACTGAGTCATGTCGACCAAGACCATTCAGTTACTCAGAGTTCCAGAAGGCTGAATCAAAACCTTAGACATGAGACTCTCCTGGTGGACAATTCCACAATGAAACTGATCACATCATATTCAGTCAACGGTTTTGCCTCACTGATGTCACTGTTCTCCCAAAATCCAGACAGGAATGGACCACCATCCCCTTCTTATAAAATTCTACTTTATAGAACAGAGGGAAAAGGTTGCAAAGTTTAAGAAGAGAACTCCCATAATGACCACCAAAAGGGAGTTCTTTGGCACCATTGTGGCAACATAGAAAGATGCCATCATTGACAACATCAATGAAGAATAAAACCAACTGGTTCAGCACCTCCATGATTGTGTGAGGAATGTGAGGAACACTGCAAGAGAAAAAGTCACAAAAGACACTTGTCTTCAAAAACTCTTGAGCTCATTCACCAATGTGGGAAGGCAAAAGCCTCAGGCAACCATAAGCTAATGTCCAGGCTCACAAAGCAGTGCAGAGAAGCAATAAAGGAAGACCTCAAAGAGAGAAGAGCAGCAATACTGGCCAATGCAGCAGAAGCCTGGAAAAGCATTCACAATGCCCTACTGTCCTTCACCAACTATAAGAACAAGATGACTGCCCTTGATGTCCTGATGGATTTATCACATCTTCCAGAAAGACTATGGAGAAGATCATCCATGACTTCTACTCGGATCTCTTTGATAGCCACATCCACCTGCCCACATACTAAATTCCGCAGAATGGATATCTTGTTCCCAATGTTCTCCTTTCTGAAATTCGACATGCCATTTTGTCGATAAAGAAGCAAACAGCACCTGGCCCAGACAAAGTCAGACCTGAATACCTGAAGAATGTGCCATCAGTACTCATCAATACATTGGCACAGTTCTTTACATGCTACCTATCTGAATGCAAAGTTCCCTCCCAATGGAAAACCAGCAGAACGGTTCTACTGTTCAAAAAGGGAGACATCCACAACATTGGTGACTATCACCTGGTCTGCCTGTTGTCCATCTTCTACAAGCTGTTAACTTGAGTCATCCTGAACAGAATTGGCAGAACATTAGATGAAGGAACACCATGTGAGCAAGCTGGCTTCCGAAAATGATTCAGCACAATTGATCATATCTGTACAGTAAAGCTCACTGAGGTTTGTAAAGTTCAAGATGCCACTCTGTCTCACTTTCATTGATTTAAAGAAAGCCTTTGATTCTGTGGAGACCTTTGATTCATCGTAGCCCTAGCCAAATAGGGCGTTCAAACCCAATACATGAATATCCTTCGTAAGCTGTGTTATGGATTCACCACCAAGATCTCTCCATTCTACAAGAATGTGATTATTGATGTAAAAAAGAGTGTTGGCAGGGTGATACCATTTCACTGAAACTCTTCAGCACCATCCTCTAGAATATCAAGCGGCAATTAGAATGGGAAGGAATGGGAGTAAAGATAGATGGTGGGCAACTACAGAACCTCCACTTCACTGGTGGCATCGTTCTAATAACACCAAACATTAGCCAAGCGGCACTAATGCTGGATGACTTCGACCAAGAATGTGGAAAGATAGGTCTACAGCTGAATCTCACAAAACAATGTTTATGAAACATGAACGAGTTCCAGATGCTCCATACAGTCTCAATGGAACAAACATCTCTAAATGCAGCAGTTATGTGCAACTAGGTTGAGAACTCAACATGATGAACAACTTAAAACCTGAGCTGTGCAGGAGGAAGACAGTGGTATGAAATGCTTTCAAGAGCATCAAAGAAATAGCTAAAAGGACAAAAAAGCCTCCTACCCCAACCACATCTTTTCTACAAAACCGTTGTTCCTGCATCAACATACGCCTCACAGACTTGAGCCCTGCAAAAGAATGATGAGAATGCTATTTGGGTCTCCAAAAGGGGAATCGAAAAGAGCTATGCTTGGAATATCACACCTCACTCAAGTGAGAGGAGTCCGTAGTTCCGACCTCCGTCCACGATCAAGAGTCAGGGATGCTGTCTCCTTTGCCAAGGCATCAAAAATCAGATGGACTGGACATGTAATGCAACTTGGAGATGTCCACTGAACAAGAATCGACTGAATCCCATGGGACATCAAATGACCACGTTGCCACCCACCTACAAGATGGTCAGACTTTTCGTCAAGACCCTGAATGAATGGTTTGAGGCTCTTCGTAGTCCTGGAGGATGCAGATGCCATTGAGCTACACTGGCACGTGACAGGGACAAATGGAAACGTTACTGGTGTCTGCTCGATCAAATCGATGAATAATGGGATGTCAAATGATCATGTGATCTGAGTATTTATAATATACATAAAAATAGTATTGGTCTTAATGATATCCTGATTGCACTCTCCTAACGATCATCTAAACTTCATTCATTTTTGAAGAGTTCTAAAAAAACATTATTCAATAATTTAAAGTACAATTGTATAGGTATTAGAGATATCTTATAAGGATTATTCCATGGTCAAGGAAACAAAAATTTAGTAAACTCCCACACTCAGTAATTTATGCTTGGTCTGTAGTGAACACAGATGATTCTAAGACAATGTCCCTTCTTCTTTGAGAAATTAAAAGTAAATTAATTTTACTTTTTTGGATAGAGTATAAGTGCTCATTTATGGGTAAGTGACAATAAAAGATAACATGAGACATATCAATTCACTTTCACTTCAGTGCTGGTTAGGCGTGACCATTTGAAAATGTGGTAAATGGAACGGGAGGCGACAGCACAGTGGGTAGGGCATTTGCCTTGCACGTGGCAGACCCAAGTTTGATCCTCCACATCCCATATGGTCCCCAAACACCACCGAGAATAATTCCTGAGTGAAGTAACCCCTGAGCATTGCTGAGTGTGACAAAAAACGAGAATGCGGTAATCACTTTAAAGTACAACAGAATGCCCTCTCTCTCCCCTTTCTTCTAACAAAAGCAGCCCCCACACAATTTCTATTTTCCACATCAGACATCAATCTGAATTCCACTGCTTCATGGTCATCTTCTTACCCTTCACCGTAACATTATCTGTAGTTTGCTTCTCATTTAAATATTATATATATATATTGAACTCAAGACATCATTTCTCATTACTAGTTCAGTTATTTCTCATATTTCACTCAGATATAGCATAGTACAGTCACTGGTTCTTGTCCTTTCAGATTTTCTTTATCCATGCCTCAGGCACGTTGATTTTGTAAAACATCAAGTCTATACTTGCCATTTTTTAGCTAAAATAACAATCTAATGCATCATCATTGCCTTCAGGTTAAATCCAAGCAATTTAGCATGACTTAAAAAGCCTTTTAAAATTTATTTCCGTATTAGTCAATCAAGAGGTGTAAGGAAAGGGGTTGAGAGTGGAAATAAATCAAACCCAGGTGACCTAAGGATGTAATGATAGGTTGTGGGCATTTTGGTGGTGGAGGTATGTCCTAATGCTGTAAAATGCCTTAAATGTCCTAATGCCCTAATACTAAAAAATTGAACAATATTTTAACTGTATTTCTAAACTAAGATTATTTTTTTTTTTTATTTTGAGTCACACCCAGCAATACCCAGGGGTTACTCCTGGGTCTGCACTCAGGAATTACCCTTATCATGTTCAGCAATCATACAGGGTGCCAGGATCTATACCAGGCCAGCATGTGCAAAAGCAAACACCCTACTCAGTGTGCTATTTCTCCAGCCCTTAAGATATATATTTTAAATAAATAAAAAGTAAAATTAATATTTTTCCTTCCACCTCCAGCTCTATCTCTACTAGTTTTTATTACATTATGTTTCAGTCACAAACTGTCTCCTCTGAAGATGGTGCCGTCTTACCATTCCTTTTAATTGTGAATTTCTATATTCACAATTAAAAGGGAATGCTCTATATATGTTTTGTGGGGGTAGTTTTTTTCACACTCTATATTTTCCATTCTACTTCTGAATCTAGGGTGACACTCCCATATGTGCATATGGCCCTGTACATAGCTACTATATTTATAAGGTGATATTTTTTTCTTATTGTTAGATTCTTAAAGGTTGAAATCTGCTCTCTTAGCATAATCCACCCATTTAGTTCCTGATATTACACACACAGACATATACACATATGATATATATTATATATGATATATTATTTATTTTATATTATTGGTATATATTTCCTGCCCGAGGTGTTGCAGGTGTGGCTGCGGTGCCCAGCTCCATTGGCAGGTGGCAGACAGGAGACAGGCTTGTGTACACCCAGGGCTCTGTCCCATGGGCCCTGGATGTTTGATAGTCCGATATAGAAAAATACTGGGCCCTTGGGTCCCTGGTATCAAACCAGAGCCACGGCAGAGTCTGGTAAGCTACCCGTGGTGTATTCGATATGACAAAAACAGTAACAATAATGGACCTTATTCCCAATGAATGGAGATGTTACTGGTAACCGCTCAAGCAAATTGATGAACAATGGGAAGACAAGTGACAAATGACACTCAGTTTGTTGAATTGTACAGTAAATAACCATATATCCTTAGAAGAGTAAAAATTATCTTAGACAAAAAAGACTAACTGTAAATAAAACAAGGTAAGCTTTATTGTGTTGGAACACAATATAAAAGTTTTTTAGGATTGGAACAAGAAGTTCCAACACTATTATTTGTCAGGCACAGAAGCTCCTCATTTAATGTTAATTTCCTTTTTCTTGTGTTGTTTCTTATAGTCATGTATCTACTAGGGTTATGCATTGTCTCATTTGTTTACATAGTGCTATATAGTCAACATATTACTCTATAGTCCATATAGTAGAAAAAAATGATTGAGTGAAAAAAAATTTGAGAGGCTGTGTAGGGAAATAAGGGAAATTTTGAACAATGAACTTACAATAATTTGTTTACAACTCTGCCAATTACTTGCACTCTGACTGACTGAAATAGTAATTTCTCTATACTTGGACTAACTTTGGTGGAAAATGGCGATACATTCTGTAGGCAGAGTTGTCATGAGGATTAAATGAAATTATTTGTATAATGCTCCAGGACATACTTGGCATTTATGAAGCATCTGTAAAATTCCCACATCATGTAGTTTGTGGAATTTTTATTCAAACATATGTTTTTATTTAAATTTTATTTAAATAAAATTTATTTTGGCATTTTTTCAAAATGTTATTCAACCATATATGTTGTTTTCATGGTGCTGAAGTAGGTAGATGGTGGTAGTAGTATGAATTTATCAATTAATTTCATAAAATAATAACCAATGGGGCTGGAGCAATAGTCCAATGGGTAGGGTGTTTGCCTTGCATGCAGCTGGCCTGTGCTGGCCAGGGTTCAATCCCTGGCATCCCATATGGTCCCCTGAGCACCGCCAGGAGTAATTCCTGAGTACAGAGCCAGGAGTAACTCCTGAGCATTGCCAGGTGTGACCCAAAAAGCAAATAATAATAATAATAATAATAACCAGTTTGAGGTTATCAAGGAATGATAAGTGAATGATTTGGCAGCCACTACAAGATAAGGTACAACAGCCTGGAAAATCAATCCTCGATAGATCAGTTTTAAAGAAGCAATCTGTATGTCATATCTGCTCAGCGTGAACTGATTCTCTTTACTTTCTGGTGTACACTATCTTTTCTCACCTACAACCCACTGTTCTGGGTGTCTCTTTTTCCTTTACCTTTATGGAAAGGTACCCTCCATTCCTGGAAGTAGCCTAAATTACAACTCTAAGTGTAATATATTTTATGACTGTATACATATCTATCTCTCAATGGTTATCTTCTCTCCCTCTCTCATATTTCCTAAATAAAGTGGCTTTAGTTGCTTATTTTTCTTTTCCTTAAATTCTTTTTTTGTGAGAATAGGCAGTGAGCTCGGAAAATCTTGATAGAGTTCAGTATTTTATTGTCTACCTTTGTGTATGAGTTTCTGAAGTCTTTTGTGAGTCATAATCTTCCCCTCACTGGTAAATCAACCAGGAAGTGGGTTGAATAGGAGATTGGTAATTGCACGCACTGGTGTTCCTTTTCCTCTGTGATTCCCCATACAGGCATTCATATATTGTTGCAGGCAGATGATAGGGGCAGAAAGAGCTGGCAATATGCGTTGGGGCACTGTCAGAACCCAAGTTCAACCTAAAGATATTAAGGCCTTTGAAATGTAGATCCCATATGAGGATCCTGGAAAGCCTTTGAAATACAGAATTCAAGGCTCAGATCATCAAGTATTTCCCCTAGGGAGAGAGACCCCAAGGCTGAAATAAGCATCTGTAAGAGAAAAAAAAAAGACACAATGATAATTTTCTCCCTTAAATACAACCCAGCAACAGATTTCTGAAAAACTATAAAAACTGGTTTTACAGAAGCAGATAACACATTTTCCTAATATAGTGTTGTCTGCATCTTTGACTGAGATGTGTAATTTTTTTTCTTTTACTTTATGGCACATATTCTCCATACTGGGAGTTGACCCACAGTTGTACTTGCGGTGTGTACTTGACTCTTCACTCTGAAGTCTGTTATCTCCCTTGAGCTCATAACCCTCTTTCTTTCTCCTCATATTTATCAAATAAACATATCATTTCTCTATTTGTCTCCTTCTTCTAATTCTTTTCTTCAAGGGACTGCAAGGAACTGGAGAAGCAAAAGAAACTGGTCAAAAGTTAGGATTGGTTCTCATTTTCATACAAAAGCGAAATTCCTAGCTCCAACCTGAATCCCAATGGTGATAGAGAAATACCAAGATGGTGGGGATTAATTCTCTTGCTGAAGATCAATGGGGCTTGGATATAGTTTTTCAGCTGCAATGTGGAGTGAGTAAGAGGCAAGGTCTATACCATGCAGGTACAGTGTTAGACCATCACTTCAGTTCTCATCTTGCCCAGGCACTTCGAAGGTAGCTTGAGACTTTTACCTTTTCTCATTTCATATAACCCTCCTGCAACATTGAGAACAACAGAATCCCAGGGAATAGCTTTAGTACAAAAGATACAAATGTGTATTCTGTGGCAATCTTGCAAATATTGATCTTTTAAATATTTGTAATTTTTTCTACTATAACTTAGGATTCAAAGTATATGTTATATGAATTTCATTTGATTTCCTTCCATTGAGGGCAGAGAAAAGTATTCATCATTTTATAAATATCCATAGTACATAATACAATCTGATGATTGATTAAATAATGTTCAATGATTCACGAACAATTGATGACTGTTGTTAATAGTAGCAGCTGCATCATAAATTGATGTCTTGCCACCTGTAAGTTTTCCAAACTGGAAATGTGCAAAAACAGAAAAATGAAGCATAAGAGAGAAAAGCATTTCTGTTTTTGAGATGAATTTTCCAACTATGAAAAATAACTAAAACAGGTAAACAGTAGGAAATAAATTGTGTCAGTTCAAGTGTGAAAAGGCAACACTTGAATAAACATTATAAGTAACTAATATTGTTTTCTTTTTAACCTTAGCTAAATGACTCAGATAGAAATTATTGCAAGAATAATTTTTAGATAATGCTGGCTTGCTTAAAATTGTGAAAGCATCTATGGAAATTTTTGTTTTCAGAAGGTCACAGTAGTACATTTTTTTCATCATTAAAAATCAGCAATCTTATTGTTAAAAGTAAATCTGTAAACTTAGATAATGATCTGTTTTCTGATCAATTGTTTTCTCTCCATTGTTTCCAAAAGTAGATCATTTGCAGAGGAGTATAATTGTGTTATCTTTTGGCAAAATTAACCAAATATCAATATTTGATCTAAAGAGACTTTAGCTCAGAATTTCAAGTGATCTTCAAATGAAAATACAAAAACATATTTTAAATGTAATACTAACAGAACAATGATGTATAGGTTTAAAAATTTTCTCAATTTCAGTGACATATAAAAAAGTGTCTATGAAAAAAGAATTGGCTTGCTTGAATATTGTGTAAAAATGAGAAAGGAAATGGGATTCTTTGGAGCTATCAATCATGAAAGTAACTATAAATTGAATTAGTCACTACAGTGAACTGCACCATCCATGTAAGGTATGTTTTATTCCTTTTTTTAAGTGAGTGAAAAATGGAATATGCCATTTGTTTACTTGTTGGCAGATCGAAATATGCCAATGACTCTGCTTTGTTCATTTCTAGAGTCACATTTTAGTTAACTTTAACTCTGACATGTCGTTATTAAACAAATAGACTAGTAATTCTTATAAATTAAATGTTTCTATTTATGTAATAGGACCATCAATATCAGATATAATAAAATAAAGACAGCAAATGATTTTTTTTCTAAGAGAGCAGTGAAGGCTATACAACATGAGAATATTTATAAATGATCACCCTGTCAGAAGAATGGTTAAAATGATCTCCAAAATATTGCTTCTCATTTTTTAAATATTTAATCATTTTAAGAATCCTTTTAAAATTAAGATTAAATAGTATATGCAGACTCTTGCTTTCATGGAGTGTGTTCTACACAGCAGTGAGGAAAACTCTGTGCAGCTACTAAGGTTACCTATATCTGTAAAAAATGGGATTTGGAAAATAGCAAACACATCTTTCCCTTCCTTGATTCCCAAATAATAATTTAGTTAAAATTTCATGAAAGTTTTGGTGATTAGCCATGATTAACAGTAGGAAAATAAGAGTATAAGATATAAGATTATAGGTTCAAATTCAGAGGCTGAATTTAGCTGAATTTAGCCTCCAGCACTTTACTTTTTTTTTTTTTTTTTTTTTTTTATCAAACACAGGCAATGTTCAGGGGTTTCTCCTGGCTCTGCACTCAGGAATTACTCCTGGCGGTACTCAGGGGACCATATGGGCTGTAGAATTGAACCCGTGCCCGGCCAGCCCTGTGCAAGGCAAACACCCTACCCGCTGGGCTATCGCTCGGGCCCCAAGCACTTTACCTTTTGATCTGTATAGTTGGAGGATAGAAAATGTAGCTATATTCTATGACATCGAAACGAAAAGTATCTTTAAAGACGACACACCATTGACCAAGCAAATGGAAGCAATGATAAACAAATGGGATTATATAAAATTGAAAAGCTTCTGCACCTCAAAAGAAACGGTGACCAAGATACAAAGACAATCCACAGAGTGGGAAAGGATATTCACCCAATACCCATCTGACAAGGGGTTAATATCCAGGATATATCAGGCACTGGTAGCCCTTCACAAGAAGAAAACAGCCAACCCTATCAAAAAATGGGGAGAAGAAATGAACCCAAGCTTCCAAAAAAGAAGAAATTCGAATGGCAAAAAGGCATATGAAAAAGTGCTCTTCATCTTTAATCATCAGGGAGATGCAAATCAAAACAACAATGAGGTACCATCTCACCCCACAGAGACTGGCACACATCCAAAACAGCAAGAACAACCGGTGCTGGCGTGGATGTGGGGGGAAAAAGGGACTCTCATGCACTGCTCTGGTGGAGTGCCGACTGGTCCAGCCCTTTTTGGAAAACAATATGGACATTCCTCCGAAAGCTAGATATTGAGCTCCCATTTGATCCAGCAATAGCACTCCTGGGAATATACTTGAGAGACCGAAAAACACATAGCAGAAACACTATCTGTACTTCTTGATTCATCTCTGCGCTATTCACTATAGCTAGAATCTGGAAACAACCTAAATGCCCGAGAACAGAGGACTGGCTAAAGAAACTGTGGTTCATCTACACTATGGAATACTATGCAGCTGTCAGAAAGGATGAAATTATGAAATTTACCTGCAAATGGATGGACATGGAGTCTATCATGCTGAGTGAAATTAGTCAGAAGGAAAAGGACAGATATAGAATGACTGCATTCATTAATAGGATATAGATACCAGTGTTTTAAGAAATATGGGAAATGGTAATGGCAGATTAAAACTCACCACTGAATATACACAAAGAGACTTAAGTGATTAACTCTAACTATCTGCAGGGCTAGCCACAATGTGTAAAATAAGAGGGAGAGAGATGCAGAGACAGAGAGAGAGAGAGAGAGAAAGAGAGGAAACTGGGGTACCTGCTATTAAGGCGGGTGGGGGAGGGGAGGGGGGGTACATTGGTGGTGGAAATGGGGCACTGGTGGAGGGATGGGTGCTGGAATACTGTATTACCAAGAACCAATTATGAACACCTTTGCAATTGTATGTTTCACGGTGGTATAATAAAAAAAAATTTAAAAAAAAAGAAAATGTAGCTATTATTAAATATGTTTTTTTGAATAATAGTAAATGAATAAACATCCTCATTTGTAACATGATTATGGCATTTTTCATAGACTTATAATATTTGAGGGGTATTTTATGTACTTTCTCAGGGTTTGTATCATATTAAAAATTCATAAATAAGTTATAATAAGGGTGGTGATATCCATCATAAATTACCTAGGAAGGTACTCATATTTTTTGTTTCTTAAAATAAATAAGCAGAGTAATTGTTCAGAGGTTGAATTAACAACTTACTAAAATTGGCTTGCATGGAATTCATTACCAGTTAGCCTATTCTCAATACATACATTTCATATTGGATGTATGAATTACACAATTTCTACTGTTAAGAAAATGCCTGGAGTTATTCTAGAATTTTTCCAAAAAAAGTACTTAGTATGCTATTAAATCAGCCTGCTAAAATATAAACTTTTGAAGTTAGTGAAGCTTGACCTTGTCCCCAAATTAATAGTTCTGAAAATGCACATAGTTTACTAGAATGTCATCTTTAGAGGCTCTTGGAGACATTGTTTTCAGATTACTGTTGGTTCTGGCCCTCAAAGAGATGCTGAAAAGGACTCTTTCTTGGGTAATGCATTGTTTGTGTGCAGATGCAAGCTGTTAACTCACTTCTGCTGTCCTTTCCTGGCCCTGAGGAAGCCATTTAGAAACATGTCTTTTACCACATATTCAGATAACTTATTTTGTATTTTTTGTTCAGTTTCCTGTGACAAGTCTTCTGATATCAGCAAAGCAGTAAGGATTTCCCATCTGATGCTCCTAAAACAAATAGATTTTTTTCTTAGGTGACACTTTCTAGATCCTATTTTACTTATATGTGAATGAGCATTCTTTCATTATATGATGACACTTTTTAAAATA
>JAJIBD010002322.1:0-31288 GCA_021461705.1 Cryptotis parvus
CATTTGATATGCCAAATACCAGTAACAATTATTATAGACCTCATTCCCATGACCTGATGGGATGGTTTGAGGCTCTTTATGTTCCTAGAGCAAGCAGATGCCCTTGGGCTTTACTAGCATGAGATAGGACATATGAAGATGTTACTCGTGTCCGCTCGAGCAAATTCATGATGAACAAGAAGACAGTGATACAGTGATATAGTGATGTGTTTTTCAAGAATTTAAAGTATACTTGCTCTGGCAAGGAGTGACTTATTAACAAGAACTTAGGTCTGGTTGTAATGCATCAGTTTATGGATCCTGTCATCATGTGTCGTGCTCTCAACTTCACGGGGTGTTTATTAAAATAGGTTTAAGGAGGACTATTTTCAAAAGAATAAATTGGATGAAAAAGCAGGGACATCAGGATTTAAGAAAGTATGACTACAATTACACAATTTTTATGTATTCTCTCTTCCTACTTAGTGCCCTAGGAATCACAAAATACTTTATTCTTTAACAGATCTTACCCATCTTTGGATTATTTTAGTTTAAAAGAAACATGTACTTTTAAGGCTAGCATTTAATACTGTATCTTTCTTCCATTCTGCATCTTAGACTCAATTTGCTCAGCAGGCAGTTATCTGTATGGTTTTCAGACCAGCAGGAGGCATCATTATGTTGCATTGAGTGAAACTTTAGCTATGTGCAAGAAAGTAATCTAACACAGTGCTAAAATAAAGTACAGAGGGGACTTTAAAATTATCTTCCTGAACTGAATAAAACAAGTTTGATAGGTGATACAAAAATGTAGTGGTGATACATAAGCCTAGAGCTCTGTTTAGTATAGTTAACTTTAATGAGCAAGCTATTACCCAATAAATTAAAAGGGTATACCGACTCTCAGTGCTATACTTTATTCTAATTTGTCTCTGTCTCTTTTTCAAAAAAAAACACTTTTAAAAAATAAGCAAACATATACATACTTGGGGAAAATATATAAAATCTTAGTGGTACTGCAGAAACAAACTATATGAAGGCATGAATAACGTGTTCTTTAAAAAAATAATAGCATGGTTTTAAAATATTCTGAAGTTTTGGCTACAAGAAATTAGTCAGAGCAGGTTTTCTCAAGGCGGAGTTCAGTCAAGATGTTATAGCCTCTTGAGAAAGATTTTATTACTTCCTTAATTATAACTTGTACCACTGGTATCACTTGTCTGCCCGTTGATCATCGATTTGCTTGAGCGGGCACCAGTAACATCTCCATACGTCCTGTCACATGCTAGTGTAGCCCAAGGTCATCTGCTAGCTCCAGGAACATAAAGAGCCTCAAACCATTCCATCAGGTCATGGGAATGAGGTCTATAATTGTTACTGGTTTTTGGGATATCAAATATGACACAGGTAGCTTGCCAGGCTCTGCCATGCAGATGGGTTACTCTTGTAGTCACCTCTAAGCTTGTGGCTGTGTGAGCCAGGCTGTGATCAGCTCTTCTGCTGGTGGAGCTTTGACAAGAGGGGAGTACAGATGTGGAAAATGATGGTCCTCATGGTGTGGGGGGTCTTCTAGTCTTGCGAGGCTCTGCTGGGGTGGTGGGCCAGGGCTAGAACCTGAATTCCTCCTGGGAGCCCTATGATCAGCTGGGCACAGGGAGAACCTGCTAAAGCTCTGCCCCATGTCTGTGAGTCTCTGGATCAGCGTACCTGGCTGAGCTTGAAAAGGCTGCTGCAGTTGGGTCTGTGACGAGCCTGGCTATGATCAGCTTTTCTGCTGGGTAGTGCTCTGACGAGAGGGAAGACAATATCCACCATAGTAGATATTTTCTGCTCCTGAGAGCAGAAAATGGCTGCTCTCATGGTGTGGGTGTCTCTAGCTTCTTGCGCTGATCATGAGGTACCCGGGAGGGAATGCACGTTCTAGTCGTGGCCCACCACCCCAGCAGAGCCTCACAAGAAGCTAGAGGACCTTCCACACCATGAGGGCCGCCATTTTGCACATCCGAACTCCCGTCTCGCCAGAGTTCCACCCAGCAGAAGAGCTGATCACAGCCTGGCTCATCAAAGACCCACCCTGTAGCAGTCTTTTTCAAGCCCAGCTCAGGTAAGCTGATCCAGATGCTTACATACATGGGGGCAGAGCTGCTACAGCCTCTCCCTGTGCCCAGCTTCGTTAATTATAGAAAAGAAAATTGGGGTTCAGATAGGTAGAGGTAATTATCATAAATAACCTTTCTATGTGAATAATTTATATGGCAGGCCAAACACATAATTACAGATTATTTGGTTTTCATATGAGTCAGCCTGTCCTACACATGGGTATTCCTCTCTTCTTGAAGCTCCAATTCACCATCTATTCCTAATCTTATGACATAAGCCCCATTTTCCTCATGGTCTTTGTAATATAAATGTCTTATATAGATTCTCTATTTTAAGATAATTATGTTTTCAGATAAGTACAAGGCCTGCCCAAGAATTATTGAGAGGAAAAGTTTGGAATTATCTCTTTTCCAATGTAATAACTCACTTTGGACTAGAAGTTAAAGAAAATATAAAATAAAAGAAAATACCAAAAATAGATAGAAAATTAAATTTTAATAGGAATATGCAGTTTTAATAGATTTATCTTGAAAATATATTAAATAATTGAAGAAGTGAAATATTTGTGTAATATCAATATTAAAAAGCTAACTTTAATCTGAATGCAAACAATTTAAAAAATTAAAAGCCATACTCAAATTTTTTCACTGAATCATGAATAAATGCTTTCAGTTTCCATATGGAAAATCTGCTTATTCATAAGCATGCCCACTCTAACTCTGGCAGTGACTTCTTCCTTCATATGTAAAAGAATGGTTTTAACACCGTAGTAGATATTCCATGATTAGATATGTTTAAGTAGAAAAATAAATCTCCTCTAATTAAGTTTATTAGCTGAAAATCCTTGTTAAGGAGTAAAAATAAACTTAATAACTGGTGTACCTTATATATATGTATGAGAGAGTGAGAGAAAGAGAGAGAGGAAAACTAAGTAACTCCGCTAAATGGCCAAATTTCAATACTATCTTGAGATAAAGGCAAGAGAATGTGTTCTGGAAAGTAGAGGTCAGTAAAAAGAATTATTTTAAAGTACTTAAATAATGGATTAATAAATATGTGGTTTTTTTGCAGACTTACCTCAGTACCATCTCCATTGATGAGTTCTTAGAGACTTGCTAACCTCTACTTCCTAGTACAAAAGTTTCCCTTATATTAGTACATGCCTCTCACAAAAAAAACCTCCTTTTTCTCAATATTTTTCTGAAAGCTATTTCTTGAAAGAAATCAGCTGAGGGTAATCCTTATGAAATGAGGCATGTTTAGGGAGATACATTTTGTTCTACTTCAGTTTTTCTATGTAATCCTAATAAAATATGAGATATTTTTGGTATATTTTAATTATACCAATCTACGATATATGTTTAATTATTTCTCCTTCAAAATGTGATACAAACTAATATATTTTTCCTTTGGTGCTGAAGGATCTTGAAGGCTATAGCCAGCATACCTCAGGGTAAGAAAGTGGCAGGAATCTAACTCAGGGCCCCCATACGATAGGTCTGGACTCTAGCCTTGTTACAAAATGAGACAGAGACATATGAGAAGACAATCTATTCTTTTTTATTTTTGTTTTTTTGGGCCATACTCTGTTATTCTCAGGGTTTATGCATGTCTCAATGGGTTTTGGGGGCCACGTTGGCTGTTAGGGATTGACTATGAACTGCCGTGCAGAAAAACAAGCCTTGTCCATTCCACTTCATTGTTGGACAAGTTTGAAACTATTCTCACCTATTCAACCCAAGAAACAAATATAGGCCTTTCAATCACACAGTATAAAATATATATAACAATAAAATAAAAATATATAGATAATAAAAATATATATAATATGTATAACAGCAATCTTGAATAAAATAATATCTTGCTCCTCTCCCTTCCATGAATCTGCCTCTTCTCAGGTGATGGTGGTATCCCTCAGATATAATGGTGAATGTTGACTGAACGAATTTAGCCTGATTGGGTGACTGTCCTCCAAAAATGGTTTTAAGCTGGTAAAGGGGAAGTTGTTGCCATCAAAGTCCATTTTATTGATCTCAACTGTATAATCCGTATGTTTTAGTATGACTCATCCCTCCTCCAAGTTCAATAGCAAGACAAGACTGAGGACAGTAAGCTTGTCATCAAGGAAATGTTTGTCTCTCCATTTTTCAGGAGCTAGATTCCACAAATATCAAATGGGATGAAGCTATTATTAAATATATTGTCCGGTCCACTGGTGTTATGACTATCCTTGACAAGACAAGTGCACACTTGCAGTATGGAGTCAAAGTGTCATTATCATTATTTTTTTCCTGATATAACCATATTTGTGATGAGTGTAAACTGTGAGAGTGTGATACAAAAAATATTTCAGCTATGCCTTCCCCAACAGCAACTGCTTGGTCCCTGGGCCTAGTATGACAGTTTTGACATTATAGACCTGATCCATGATCAGTCTACATCACCATGCAAAAGATTATGTATAACCTCTCCAAGAAGCTGTAGCATTCTGGTCAAGGAGCTCCCCAAACATTTGCCCTACTTCCACTGGCTCTACTAAAACTCCTAAGATCGGCAAGATCATCCCTGGGGCGTGATGGAAGCTGCTTGATATAACCTTCCATTTCCCTACTCCTAGCGTGTCTGTGATGTATTTGACCTGCTACATGGAGAAAGTTACCAAATGTATTCAGAAGATAGTGAAGCAGCTCTCACAGGACCTCCCCAAAGGAATTCTGCTGTACACTTGGAACCAGATCATCCCCTGTGACTTTAACCATGATAGTCATGGCTTCAGTTTGATGTTGGAGTTAGCACAGCTTTTAACAACCACTTCATAAAACTTTCTGTGTGATATGATAATGAGCTTAACCATAGCAACAGAGAAAAGGAGTAAGAACCCAAAAACACAACCAGTCCTCCCAAGAGTACACGAGGAAGAGAGAGACTTTAGCTGCTGGGAAGTCCTTCTCCCACATTGAGAATATCCTGACATCAACAGTTTCTATTCCAGAATCCCTGAAGAAGGACATGGGTTTAGAGAGATCTACCTTTATTACCTCATCAATAAATTAACTGTACCCTGCCAAAATTTTAAAAGAAATGAAAGCATATTCTTTTCAAGTTTACATAAAATGTTTACAAAACATTTCTAATACATTATTTTTTAAATTGGTCAAATGTCCTGGATAAAATATAAAACATTTCACTTCTCCTTGATATTGGGCCAAACTCTTCCCATATGAACAGACACACAAAGACACAGAAAACTAGTTCTCTTAATAGAACAAAACACCAGATGGTCTATAATTGCAGGAAAAACATTTTATCATAACCAGTCATGAAAATAGATATATAATAAAGGTACAGTTGGAAACCAGTTCTTTTGCTGTTTTTAGGAAACACCAGGCAGTGCTTGGAGCTTACTCCTGGCTCTGTGCTTCAGGGGGACTATATATCATGCTGGGGGATAGAACCTGGGTCAGCCCTTTGTGCAAGGAAAGAGTTCTGTCCATACTACTATTTCTCTAGCACAAACAATTTCTATAATTTAAAATCCTAAAAATTGAAAATAATTATAATAGGAATATATCTACACATGTACACTAAGAGCAAAAATGATATCCTTTTTGAAGATGACTGGAGATTTATAGTAAATATATTTGAAGTGCATATTCCTTATGCACTTCAATTCAAATTCAAATCATATGAAACCTTACAAAATTAAAAAAATAGAGTTCAAGTTAATACACCGCATTTGGTGGAATTTAGAGCTTACTCTGGCTGTGCTCAGGGATTACTCCTAGAGGGATTTGGGGACCATACAGGGTGGCAGGGAAAAAACTCAGGTCGGCTGGGTGCAAAACAAGTGCCCTACCTACTATATTATTGCTGCAGTCTCTGCATGCTAAAATTTATTTTCACAGTTTCACAAAATAACTTTTAATATAATATTTGCAGAAACTTTATTTATTTATAAAACCCATAATGACATAACTAGAATTAACAATTAATATTGTCATACACATAGTACCATTTAACAATACTGGAATATGGGTATATGCAATATGAATAATTCTCAAAAAACTTACATGGAAAAATTGAAAATAGATAGTGGAATACACAATTTCATATAGGTGTTACATAAGCTTAAAAATAGGAACAATGTTTACTTGGTTGGAAGTCCTTTTTAGCATCAGAATGAAAAATAATTTTATGTGATTTTGTATAATGATAAACATATTTATCTCAAAAAGAGAGGCATTTAGATACATTCTTTTTTACAGTTGAAAAATAATACACCTAGACTCTAGAGAGAAAAAGAGGCAAGACACTTGCCAACCCTGGTTTGAATCCCCAGCACAAAATTATTCTCCCAGCAGTGCTAAGAGTGATCCCTTGGCATAGACTTAGGAGTAATCCCTCATCACCATGAGATACAGTGTTTAACCACCCCCACCAATTGTAAATTCATTAGTACATTAAAAGTGTTTAATGTTCGTTTGCAACATAGTTTTTTTTTTTAAATATGTCCTTTCCTACCATCAGGACCCTGAAGATCCCTCAAGACCCTGGAGGAACGGTTTGAGGCTCTTCATATTCCTGAATCAACCAGATGCCATTGGGCTACATTGGCACGTGATATGGTCCAATGGAAATGTTACCGGTGCCCTCTTGAGCAAATTGATGAATAACGAGATTCAAGTGATCAAGTGATCAAGTGATGTCCTTCCTAGTAAAAGTGTAAAGTTGTAATACTTAAGTGATTTAATTCCCTTCCAATAAATAACTTTGCAATGATAACATACACACTTGCTAACTAGAAACCCATTTGGATACCTAAATGATCAATGGAATTCTACTATCAATTTCCTCCCCTCCCAATTACAGAACAGGTGTTATTACCTACTTAACAGCATTTGGAATTTTATGTGAGAGATGAGATCTGTTAAGGACTTTGAACAGTTCGGGTCAATTTTCACTTGGTAATTGACAAATTAGTCATGCTATACACATCAACTTCAATGGAGACATGTGTATAATCACAAATGTTAATATAACCATTTGGATATTTTTTGCAATGCATTACTATAAAGTTGTATATCACAGGTGTTTAATTGTTGGTGGATATAATATCAAAACTGAGAGTATTAGGACAAAAGAATAAAAAAGTCCATTACTTTCAAAGACAGTAAAGTATGGAAATAGCACAGATTTCAAATCTGCTTCTAATAGTATCATAGGAGAATATTAAGTGAAACCAATCTCTGCATCATTTCTGGATTTAGAGATAGATATTTCTCTCCAGATTGCTCTCTCTCTATCTCATTCTCATTTGGCAATTATCCAAGGAGCCAGTTTATAAATATGATGTCAGTATTTTGACAAAAGTTTTATTTAATTTCCATGATAATGAATTTTATTTTTTTGCTTTTTTGGGTCACACCCGGTGACGCTCATGGGTTACTCCTGGCTCTGCACTCAAGAAGTACTCTTGGTGGTGCTCAGGGGACCATATGGGATGCCGAGGATCGAAACTGGGCCAGCATTGCCCAGCTGCATGCAAGGCAAACACCCTACCCGCTGGGCTATTGCTCCAGACCCTGATAATGAATTTTTATGTCATAAATTTTGCAGGGCTCCCAAACTCCTAGTTTTAGTTGTTTGAGCCCAAATAATCTGTTCCTATTATATCAAGAATAAAATACTTTAAATACACTTTGGAACATTATTTAGGAACAATGAATGATTAAACTTTTATGATACACGTTAAGTAAAAAGACTATTATCTTGTTATATATCATATAGGCTAAGATCGGAGAGATTTGGGTTACTTTTAGTATTACATTTATTCATGTGGTGACCTTTCTCCCTTTTTTTAATTTTGAAATTGGTACAATTTATTGCAATACTGTACTTTATAAAGTAAAATAAAAGTATAAAATAAAAGTATAAAATAAAATGCTATACTTTATTTTAAAGTTTATAATTTTTAAATATTTTATTAGAAGATCATGATTTAAAAAGTTGTTAATAAAGCAGTTGTTATGGGCTTTTGATCTTCTAACACAAATGCCTCCAGCATATTGACCTTCCTTTCACCATTATCTCCGTTCTCCCAACCAACTCCTAAACCAGTCACCCCAGCAGGCACACAGTAAGTTATTTTATGTTGATTGTTATAACACAACTATCATGAAATGTTGTAGTACACTGTTGCCCAGAGCCTCTGCATCTTGCCTGGAGTTGCCTCCTGCAGTCCACTTTGTAGATAGGGGGAGGACAGTTTGTATGTGGCAGTATATCTTAGCATGTATTCTATGTTGGCTGGTATACATATTTTCTCTCATGCAACTTTCTCTCTTTCACAGTAAAATAATTGTGCAGATACAGCAAGACATGTGACAACATATCTTAATTACTCTAACTGCAATTTTACAAGAGAGTAATGTAATGTATCAATATAGAATTTACTGTTTCAGAATTTATTACCTATGCTATCATATAACATATATCATAGCACAAAAACTACCTTGAGAAATAAATGTTATTGCATTATTTATTTTTATTTATCTGGGTTATTATAGTCATGTGCAGTTCATTAATGACAAATTTCATCATTTAAGAACTTTTTAGATTATTATAAGCATGACCAATATGACACCGGTAGCTTGCCAGGCTCTGCCGTGTGGGTAGAATACACTTGTAGTCATCTCAAAATCCAGCATTTATTGATGAACCATGCTGCCGCAAGTGGCCGCACAAGCCGGGCTGTGATAGGCTGGTCTGCTGGGTGGAGTTCTGACGAGTGGGAAGTCGGATGTGGAAAATGGAGGTCCTCATGGAGTGGGGCTCGTCTGGCTTGTTGTGAGGCTCTGCTGGAGTGGCGGGCCAGGGCTAGAACCTGCCATCCCTCCCGGGCACCTCATGAGCGGCTGGGCACAGTGAGAGCCAGTAGAAGCTCTGCCCCATGTCTGTCTCTGGGTCAGCATACCTGGGCCGGATTAAAAAGACTGCCGCAGGGTGGATCTCGATTAGCCGAACTGTGATAGGCTGGTCTGCTGGGTGGAGCTACCAGTGTCGTATTTGCTATGCCAGATACCAGTAACAATTATAGACCTCATTCCCATGACCTGATGGAATGGTTTGAGCAAGCAGGTGCCCTTGGGCTCTACTTTCATGAGACAGGTCATATGGAGATGTTACTGGTGCCTGCTCGAGCAAATCGATGATGAAGGGGAAGACAGTGAAAATCATGACCATTAATCTATAAGATTATTTATTCTTTCATAAGACCACTCTCACAACTTATTCTAAACCAAATTACTTCCAAAGACTCTGCAACAAAACATATGTTCACAACATATTTATAAGATATATGTATATATCTATACATATATATCTATATATATACGTTCAGAAAGTACTTAAATATTTTAAACTAGTTTTTATAATTAAATGTCTAATTAGTTTAGGAAGGTTATATATATTAAACAATTTTTAGTGTTAGACTCACTGTGCAGCAAAGGCAAAAAGAGTAAAAAGTGAAAATTTATAATATACAATAGGTATCAAAGCAGTTATTTAATTAATACAGATTAATACAAAAGAAAATTCTGACTCTGAGAAAGCTCATAGATGAAGTGATATTTTTGATTTCTTGTACATATACAGAGAATATTCCAAATGAAGAAAATTACATTTATTGCCACTTTTTCATCAGAGAAAATCCTTTTCTAATTGTTCAAGACGTGTAAGAGGAAACACTGCAACAGAAATTTGTTTATTTGGGTCTACTGAACCTGAAATGCTCATGTGTAACCTAAGAGCAATCTTAAAATAAAGGTTTTTTTTATCAAATTCTGCACCTCAAAATAGGTTCATGGCTGGGTTTGTTGAACTAATAGATATGGAGAATATTGAAAGTTATAGAGGGAGAGTTTAGATATGAATTAATAATTTCTACAAAAGTATCTGTGTAAATAATTTAGAATTTAAGGAGAAATAGTCTCTGTTACAATCACTTTACCATGCCTGTGCAAAATAATGATGACCAAATACAATATGTAAATTAAAAAGCAAGGGGTTTTTCAATTAGATTTTATTTATAAAAACAGAGATACCAAATTGGTCTATGTGTCTTAGTTTTCTGACTTCTGGTTTAGATGACATGTACTTAGTGAATATAATTATCAGCTTTTGTTAGAATAGAATAGAATAGAATAGAATAGAATTCTTATTTTCTACCTTGTCCAACTATGATTAACTTTATTTAGTTACCATCAACCTAAGTATTGGCAAATTATTGAAAATGATAAATATAATTTCAATGCCTCTTAGCATTTTGGAAACAGTGAAGAAAATTTCTAGTTTAAGGGAAAGTTGATTTTGTTTTGAATTAAAAGAGAAAAAATACAAAGTGAATGATTAGATGTATAAAGCTAAAATCTTTATTGGCTGAATCTATTCTCTAAGTATTAAAGATTAAATGAATCAGCTAGTTCAGATTGTATAAAAATAGCTGTTAAATTAATTTGTGTCATAGTAAGGGGAATAAATCAGGACAACAAAAAAATACCTGTTGATATCACCCATAAGTAGTAAATAAGGAAAGGATAATAGAAAATGTCCATTGAAGCCAAACAATCAGACACTTCTGCTTTATGAAACCAGATACTTCTGTTTTGCAATAACAAAACAGAAGTTACCTAAGACAGTGAGTATGGCAGAGAGTGGTAAAGAAGAGTCTTATGATCTGTGTAGGAAGGTTATGGGTACTTAATGATGGGTATGATACTATAAAATTTTACTCATAAAACATATATGCTTGTTAGGTGACAGGCTTAGCTAGTTTGGGAGCTTTGCTTACAGCTTAATCTATTCACATGTTCTTAAGCAAAGGTTCATCCTAATGAGATCTCTCTTCTATGTAAACACTGATAGAGGGTATGGCAGTTACAGAATTCAACTTGACTCTAAATAACATCTGAATTATTATATATCTACTAAGACCTCTAAGTTACCTAGATTGGGCACAGCTCCTCTTTATACCCACTGGACCCAGCATGGGACAGTTAGAATTTACCAGGAGACTGCTACCCTGGCTACATTGAGACTATCATTTAAGATTATAGGAAGGATCATACTAGTTTGCCCTCAAGCAGGCAAACTAGAGTGACCCTTTCAGTATACAGAGATCAAGATAATCAGAATCACCCTGGTGCAGAAAAAATGAGAAGGACCTTGTGGGCATCATCTAGATTATATGGAGCCCATGAAATTGACATGTATTATTGTATAACAGTCCCTCACTCTCTCCAGTGTTTTACATAAGAGATAATCTCAGAGGAAGGAATTAGTCCTTGGCATAACCCTTTGTTTATAAAAGGGAGTGTGGCACCACCCTTGTACACTCTTCCACTATCTAGAAGCTGTTTAGGGTTCTAGTTGACAGGACCCTCCCCATCAACAGTTAGGATTACTTTGGTGTATATAAGGGGACAAGGTCTAAGTTGGCCAGCATTTGTGCCGCTTGGCTAATGTTTGGTGTTATTAGAACAATGTCATCAGTGAAGTGAAGGTGGTGTAGTTGCCGACCATCTATCTTCACTATCGTTCCTTCCCATTATAATTGTCACATGACATTCTCGAGGGTGGCACTGAGGAGCTTTGGTGAAATGGTATCACCCTGCGGAACCCATGTTTTGACATCAATGCTCATTTCCTTGTAGAATGGTGAGATCCTAGTGGTGAATCCATAATACAGCTCACGAAGCATCTTATGTATTGCGTTTGAACGCCATGTTTGGCTAGAGCTTTGATAACTGCTTCGTTCTCAACAGAATCAAAGCCTTTCTTAAAATCAATGAATGCTATAAAGAGCAACATCTTTAACTCCCTTCAAAACTCAATGAGCTTGGTTACCATGTGGATATGGTTGGTTATGCTGAATACTTTTCAGAAGCCAGCTTGCTCGCATGGTTGTGCTTCATCTAATGTTCTTCCAATCCTGTTCAGGATATCTCCATTGAACAGCTTGTAGATGATGGACAATAGGCAGATGGGGCAATAGTTGCCAATGTCGTGGATGTCTCCCCTCTTGAACAGTAGAACTGTTCTGCTAGTTTTCCTTTGGGAGGGCACCTTGCATTCAGATCAGTAGTGTGTGAAGAGCCATGTCAGTGTATTGGTAAGTACTGATGGCAGATTCTTCAGGTGTTGGTATCTGACTGTCTGCGCTTAGGTGCTGTTCATTTCTTTACCAAAGAAATGGCATATTGGATTTCAGAAGGGAGAACATTGGGAATGACGTATCCATCCTGCAGAATTTGATATATGGGCAGTTGGAAGGGGCTCTCAAAGAGATGGGTAGAAGTCATGAATAATCTTCTCCATTTCCTTTTTGGAAGATGTTATTGATCTATCAGGATGTCAGAGGGCAGTCATCTTGGTCTTATAGTTGGCGAAAGAGAGGCGTTGTGAATGATTTTCCCGGCTTCTGCTGAATCTTCCAGTATTTCTGCTCTTTTCTCTTTGAGGTCTTCCTTTATCGCTTCTCTACATTGCTTTGTGAATTCGGACATTACAATTGTTGCCTGAGACTCGCGTCTTTTGGCAAATGAGCTCAAGAGTTTGTGAAGAAAGCCATCCTTTTGTGGCTTTCTCTCTCTGGGCATTCTTCGCACATTCATGGAGGTGCTAAACCAGTAAGTTGTATTCTTCGATGTTTTCAATAATGGCATCTTCCAATGTTGCCACAATGGTACCAAAGATTCCCATTTGGTGGTCTTCCTGGGAGTTTTCTTTTTAAACTTCGCAGCCTTTTCTCCCCATTGCTTGATAGCATTTTGCACCGAAGAGAGGCGGTGGTCCAATCCTGTTTGGAATTTTGGGAGGACAGTGACATGGGGCAGGCAAAATTTGATGGATTGAATATGATGTGGTCAATGTCTCATTGTGGAACTGTCCACCAGAGGATTCCCATGTCCAACCAGGAATGTGGAAAGATAGATCTACAACTGAATCTCAGCTAAACAATGCTCATGTAAAATGAACTAGTTCCAGAGGCCCCACTCCGCTCCAAAAGAACAAATATCTCTGAATAAAGCAGTTATGTGTAACTAGGTCGGAGAGTCAACATGATGAACAACCTTAAACCTGAGCTGTGCAGGAGGAAGAGAGTGTCATGGAACACCTTCAAGAGCATCTAAGAAATAGCTAAAAGGACAAAGAAACTGCGACTCGGGCACATCTCTTCGATACCACCGTTCTCTCTGCATTAACATATTCCTCAGAGACCTGGGCCCTATGAAATCAGGATGAGAACGCTATTCAGGTCTCCCAAAGAGGAATCTAAAGAGCTATGCTTGGAACATCATGCCTCACTCAAGTGAGAGAAGGAATCCGGAGTTCTGACCTTGTTGATGATCCAGATTCAGGGACACTGTATTGTATGCCAAGGTGTGGAAAATCAGATGGTCTGGACATGTAATGCGATTCGGAGATGACCACTGGACTAGAGCCATTATCGATGGTATACCACAGGACATGTAAGATCACATGGCTGCCCACCTACCTGACAGTCAGACTTCTTCGCCAAGACCCTGATTGAACGGTTTGTGGCTAATTTATTACTGAAGCAAGAAGATGCCATTGGGCTACACTGGCACATGATAGGGTTAAATGGAAACATTACTGGTGCAAACTCAAGTAAATCGATGAAAAACGAGATGTGAAGTAATCAAGTTATATAAGGGGACTGACTTGAGGCACTTGTCCCCCTTGCCCTTTTTTTGGTAAGACTCTTTTCTGGTTGGATTCTCTTTGTTTTTTGTTTTAAGTAAAAAACATCCAGCCATTTTTATTTTATTTTATTTTGTTATTTTTTAAATTCTTTATTATACCACCGTGAGACATACAATTACAAAGGTGTTCATAATTGGTTCTTGGTAGTACAATATACCAGCACCCATCCCTCCACCAGTGCCCCATTTGCACCACCAATGTACCGCACATCCTCCTACCCACCCCCAGGCTGCCACAATAGCAGGTACCCCAGTATCTTCTCTTTCTCTCTCTGTCTCTCTCTCTGTCTCTGCATCTCTCTCCCTCTTTTTTTACACATTGTGGCTAGTCCTGCAGATACTTAGAGTTTACCACTTAAGTCTCTTTGTGTATATTCAATGGTGAGTTTTATTCTGCCATTCCTTTTCCCACATTTAGTAAAACACTGGTATCTATTTATATTCTATTAATGAATACAGTCATTCTATATCTGTCCTTTTCCATCTGACTAATCCACTCAGCATGATAGTCTCCATGTCCATCCATTTGCAGGTAAATTTTATAATTTCATCTTTTCTGACAGCTGCATAGTATTCCATAGTGTAGATGAACCACAGTTTCTTTAGCCAGTCCTCTGTTCTGGGGCATTTAGGTGTTTCCAGATTCCAGCTATAGTGAATAGTGCAGAGATGAATAAAGAAGTACAGATAGTGCCTCTGCTATGTGTTTTTCAGTCTCTCGGGTATATTCCCAGGAGTGCTATTGCTGGATCAAATGGGAGCTCAATATCTACTTTTCGGAGGAATGCCCATATTGTTTTCCAAAGGGGCTGGACCAGTCGGCACTCCCACCAACAGTGGATGAGAGTCCCTTTTTCCCCACATCCACACCAGCACCGGTTGTTCTTGCTGTTTTGAATGTGTGCCAGTCTCTGCGGTGTGAGATGGTACCTCATCGTTGTTTTGACTTGCATGTCCCTGATGATTAAAGATGAAGAGCACTTTTTCATATGCCTTTTGGCCATTCGAATTTCTTCTTTTTTGGAAGCTTCTGTCCATTTCTTCTCCCCATTTTTTGATGGGGTTGGCTGTTTTTTTGTTTTGGAGTGCTACCAGTGCCTGATATATCCTGGATATTAACCCCTTGTCAGAAGGGTATTGGGTGAATAGTCTTGCCCACTCTGTGGATTGTCTTTGTATCTTTTGTATCTCTGTATCTTTTGAGGTGCAGAAGCTTTTCAATTTTATATAATCCCATTTGTTTATCTTTGCTTCCATTTGCTTGGTCAGTGGTGTGTCGTCTTTAAAGATACTTTTAGTTTCGATGTCGTAGAGTGTTTCTCCAATGTTTTCTTCGATGTACCTTATAGATTCATGTCTGATGTTGAGATCTATAATCCATTTTGATCTGACTTTTGTGCATGGCATTAGAAGGAGGTCTAAGTTCATTTTTTTTCAACGTAGTTGCCCAATTTTCCCTGCACCATTTGTTGAAGAGGCTTTCTTTGCTTCACTTAATATTTTTTGCTCCTTTATTGAAGAATAAGTGGTTGTATATTTGAGAGTGTTTCAGGATATTCAGTTCTATTCCATAGGTCTAAGGGTCTGTCTCTATACCAGTACTACACTGACTTAATTACTACTGCTCTGTAGTAGAGCTTGAGGTTGGAGAAAGTGATATCTCCCATTTTCTTTTTCCCAAGGATCACTTTTGCTATTCATGGGGGTTTATTATTCCATACAAATTTCAGGACTGTTTGTTCAATTTCTTTGAAGAACATCATGGGTATCTTTATAGGGACCACATTGAATCTGTATAAAGCTCTAGGGAGTATGACCATGTTGATAATGTTAATCTTTCCAATCCATGAGAGGGAATGTGTCTCCATTTCCTCAGGTCTTCTTTATTTCCTGAAGTAACGTTTTGTAGTTTTCTTTGTAGAGATCCTTTACATTCTTTGTCAAGCTAATACCTAGGTATTTGATTTTCTGTGGCACAATTGTGAATGGGATAGTTTCTTTAATGTCCCTTTCTTCTCTTTCGCTGTTTGCATATAGGAAAGCCATTGACTTTTTGGTATTGATTTTGTACCCTGCCACTCTACTATAGGAATGTATTATTTCTAGGAACCTCTTGGTAGAGAGTTTTGTGTTTTCCAGGTATAATATCATGTCATCTGCAAATAGTGATAACTTGGCTTCTTCCCTTCCTATCTGGATGCCCTTAATGTCTTTTTTCTTCCCTGATTGCTATGGCAAGTACTTCCAGTACTGTATTGAATAGAAGTTTGAAAGTGGGAAGCCTTGTCTTGTCCCAGATATTAAGGGGAAGGATTTCAGTTTTCCTCCATTGAGAATGATGCTCACTGTGCGCTTGTAGTAGATGGCCTGGATCATCTTGAGGAATGCTGCCTTCCTCAAGACAGCATTACAACAATTGATTGAAGGAAGGTTACTTCAATCCCATTTTACGGAGAGCTTTTATCATGAATGGGTGTTGAATCTTGTCAAATGCCTTCTCTGCATCTATTGATATGATCATATGGTTTTTATTTTTCTTTTCATTGATATGATGTATTATGTTGATTGACTTGCGGATGTTGAACCATCCTTGTATTCCTGGATGAATCCCACTTGGTCATGGTGTATAATCTTTTTGATGACTCTTTGGATTCTATTTGCTAGTCTACTTTGTTGAAGATCTTAGCATCTGTATTCATCAGGGAGATTGGTCTATAGTTTTTCTTTTTTGTGATACCTCTGTCTGCTTTGGGTATCAGGGTGATATGTGCCTCGTAAAAGCTATTTGGGAGTGTTTCTGTTTCTTCAATTTGCCGGAAGAACTTGAAAAGAATTGGGAGTAGGTCCTCTTTAAAGCTTTTGTAGAATTCACTGGTGAATCCATCTGGACCTGGGCTTTTGTGTTTGGGGAGACTTTTGATTACCGATTCTATTTTCTCGATGGAGATAGGTTTGTTGAGGTATTCCAAATCTTCTTTTTGCAGACTTGGGAGGCTATAGGAATTCAGGAATTTGTCCATTTCTTCTAGGTTCTCTTGTTCCGTGGCATACAGGCTCTCATAGTAATCTCTGATGATCTTTTGAATTTCTGTGGTTTCTGTTGTTATGTCCACATTTTCATTTCTGATTCTATTTATTTGGGTTCTCTCTTTTCCTTTTCTTACAAGTCTCAGTTTGTCAATCTTGTTTATTTTTTCAAAGAACCAGCTTTTCATTTCGTTGATCTTCTGGATTGTTTTTTGACATTCCATCTCATTGATTTCTGCTCTAAGTTTTATTATTTCTTTCTTTCTTTCTTTCTGGGTTGGGCTCCTTTTGTTTATCACTCTCTATGATCTTAAGTTTTGATGTCAGAATGTTTATGATGGCCTTTTCCTCCTTTCTGATGAATGCTTGATGAGCTATGAACTTGCCTCTTAACACTGCTTTTTGCTGTATCCCACAAGTTCTGGTAATTCATGTCTTCAGCCTCATTTGTTTCCAGGAATCTTTGGATTTCCTCTTTGATTTCTTTTATGACTTGCTGGTTGTTCAGCAGTGAGCTCTTTAATTTCCTGGTACTTGGTATTGGTCTCTGTTTTTGTGTATAATTAACTCTATTTTCAGTGCATCATGGTCTGAAAAAATGTTGGCACAATTTCTATCTTCTTGATTTTATGGAGGTATGATTTATGGCTCAGCATGTGATCTATTTTTGGAGTATGTTCCATGTGCACTGGAGAAGAAAGTGTATTCAGCGTTTTGGGGATGAAATGCCCTGCATATGTCTACCAGCCCCTCTTTCTTCCATTTCTTCTTTTAGGGCCAGTATTTCCTTGGTAAGTTTCAATCTTGTTAATCTATCCAGGGTTGATAGAGCAGTGTTGAAGTCTCCAACTACAACTGTGTTGCTGTCAATGTCTTCTTTGAAGTCTATTAGTAGTTGTTAGGTATTTTTCTGGCCCCTCCATGGGTGCATATATGTTTAATAGCGCTATTTCTTCCTGATATATGCATCCCTACACTATTAAGAAGTGACCTTCACTGTCCCTTCTGACCTTCTTCAGCTTGAAGTCTATGTTGTCGGATACCAGCATGGCCACCCCAGCCTTTTTGGATGGGTTTTTTGAGTGAAGGATTGTTTTCCAGCCTTTTATTTTGAGCCTGTCTTTGCTCTGATTGTTCAGGTGTGTTTCTTGAAGGCAGCAGAATGTAGGATTCAATTTTTTGATCCATTTTGCCACTCTGTGTCTCTTAACTGGTGCATTTAGACCATTGTCATTGAGAGAGATTATTGTCAAGGGATTTTGTGCCATCTTTCTGTATTGGTTGGTTGGGTTATGTCTCGTCTTATAGTAGATCTTTCAGTCCTTCTTTTAAGGCTGGTTTTGATTTTACAAAGTTCCTAAGCTGTTGTTTATCCAAGAAGTTGTATATCTGTTCTTCAAATCTGAGTGAGAGTTTAGCTGGATAAAGAATTCTTGCTGAGGCATTCATTTCATTAAGTTTTTTTTTTCTATATCCCACTACTGCCTTCAGGCTTGGAGGGTGTCTTCTGAGAAGTCTGCTGAAAATCGAATGGATGCTCCTTTGTATACAATTTACTTCTTTGATCTTGCTGCCTGAAGAATTATGTCTCTGTCTATGCATCCATTACTTTGACTAGGATGTGTCTTGGGGTCTTCCTATTAGGATCTCTTCTTGCTGGTATGCGTCGGGCTTCTTGGATCTGGATGCCTTCGTCCTTTAACTCGGGGAACATTTCAGCCAGGATGTTTTTAACTGTTTTAATTTCCTTGGGGTTACCTTCCTGTCCCTCTGGGACTCTGATGATTCTTATCTTTTTCCTCCTGGCTTCATCCCATTGTTCTCTCTTCCATTGCTGATACATTTTCCGGTCTTTTTCCATCTTATGTCGTTCTCTGAGTGCTTTCTGCAGCTCATCTTCGGTCTCACTGATTCTCTCTTCCGCTCTGTCATCCTACTGTTGAGAGCCCCTATTGTGTTTTTTCATTTCATCTACTGAGTTTTTATGCAATGATATTTCTATTTGCATGGTTCTCATTTCTGCTCTCATTTCCTCCCATAGTTTATTGACTGCCCTTTCAACTGCTTCATTTATGTTCTCCTGTATTTTATTGGACATCTGATCGATTTTTTCTTTGAACTCCTTAAACATCCTACCTATTTCTTCTCTAATTTCACTGTCAGAGAGATCTTGCACATCTGTATTCTTTTTTGAGTCTTCAGGCTTGATTCCTTCATCTGTTCTTCGAGCCAGGGATCTGCGTTGTTTCCCCATGGTGTTGCGGTGTTCAGGGATAGATTCCTCTAGTGTACTATTTCTTTTTTCTTGAGGGTATTAACTTCCCTTGGTGTTGATTTCCTAATAAGCAGCACCGTGTGCTGGCCAGCCGCATACCCCCAGGGAGAATACCTGAGGCGGAGACAGGCTTCTGTGAGAGGTCGCTTACTTCCACTTCTGCTTGGACTTCTGGGGGTTGTAGTTCCACCTTCTGCCCAGACCTGGGGCTCTACCATGGCCCAAGGTGACTGCTCGGCCAGCTGCACACCCCAGGGAGAATACCTGAGGCTTGGTTCCTCTTTGGTGAGTCTTGTGCTCTCTTGTATGGTCTAAGTTCTGTTCAGAGTTAGAGTTCTTTCATTATATTGGAATTCTGTGGTAGAACTGTTGTACTATAAAAACCTTTTTTGGAACTGTGCCGAACTTTTGAGTTTTCATCCATTCCCCGGTGGCCGAGAGGAAGAAGACAACTTCTTCTGTCCTGATACTATTGGGTCCCCCAGTGGCTCCCTGACATATGCCTGCTCATTTTATTGAAAATAAATGTAATCACTGTCAATTAATAATTTAAATTCCTGGCAGTTAAATATTTTTATGGATACTAATGAATTAAATTTCATTTCATTTATGCTTTTTGTTTTTGGGCACACATGGCTGTGCTCAGGGCTTGTTCCTCGTTCCACACTCTGGGATCAAATCCATTTTAAGCAAAAACAATTCATTAAAATATTTTAAAATACAATTTATAGTTGTGAGAAAAATTAGAATTTTGCTAATTAAGAAAATACAAGGGGGACTGGAGCTGTAGCCCAGCAGGTAGGGCATTTGCCTTACATGCAGCTGGCCTATGCCAGCCTGGGTTTGATCCCCGACATCCCATATGGTCCCCCAAGCACCGCCAGAGGTAATTCCTTAGTGCAGAGCCAGGAGAAACCCCTGAGTATCTCCAGCTGTGACCCAAAAAGCAAAAAAAAAAAAAATACAAGAAATGTATTAATAATCAGTAAAATCAGCAAAATGTTAGTATTTGGTATAGAAGTACTAATATACTTCCATATTAAAGAAGATCTCACATCAATGCATTGTACAAGCAATTATATTTGCCAAATATTAAAGTATTGCTATGCAGTTAGCAAAATGTTAGTATTTGGTATAGAAGTACTAATATACTTCCATATTAAAGAAGATGGATATGCCAAATCCAGTAACAAAAATGTTTATTTTCCTGACCGGAAAGAGCCCTTAATACGGCAGCAGTAAGAAAGGCAAACAAGCAGTGCCTGATAAAATTTCACGGCTGTCCTAGGCTGCCAAAACGAAGAAGGACTAAAATGACTGTCTGTACTTTCAATGCACATACACTGGCATCGGAAGCATATATTGAGGATTATCCATGACTTCTACTCAAATCTCTTTGATAGCCATATCCACCTGCCCACATACCAAATTCAACAGGATGGATATGTCATTCCCAATGTTCTCCCTTCTGAAATCCGATATGCCATCTCATCAGTAAAGAAGGGAACAGCACCAGGCCCAGACAAAGTCAGACCCGAACATCTGAACAATCTGCTGTCGGTACTCATCAATACACTAGCTCGGCTCTTCACATGCTACCTGTTCCGAATGCAAGGTGCCCTCCCAATGGAAAACCAGCAGGACAGTTCTACTGTTCAAGAAGGGAGACATTCACAACATCAGCAACTATCGACCCATCTGCCTGTTATCTGTCATCTACAAGCTGTTTACACGAGTCATCCTGAACAGGATTAGCAGAACACTAGATGAAGGACAACCATGCGAGCAAGCAGGTTTCCGGAAAGGATTCAGCACAATCGACCATATCCACACAGTAACTAAGCTCATTGAGGTTTGTAGGGAGTACAAGATGCCACTCTGTCTCACGCTCAATGATTTACAGAAAGCCTTTGATTCTGTGGAGACTGAAGCAGTCATCGAAGCCCTAGTAAGACAGGGTGTTCAAACCCAATACATCAAGATCCTTCATGAGCTGTATTACGGATTCACCACCAGGATCTCACCATTCTACAAAGAAGTGATCATTGGTGTCAAAAGAGGGGTTCGACAGGGTGATACCATCTCACCAAAACTCTTCAGTGCCACCCTCGAGAACATCATGAGACCATTAGAATGGGAAGGAACGGGAGTGAAGATAGATGGTCGGCAACTACACCACCTCTGCTTCGCTGATGACATCGTTCTAATAACACCAAACTTTAGCCAAGCGGCACAAATGCTGGCTGACTTTGACCGAGAATGTGGAAAGGTAGGTCTACAGCTGAATCTGAAGAAAACTATGTTCATGATTAATGAACTAGTTCCAGAGGCCCCATTCACTCTCAATGGAACAAACATCTCTGAATGCAGCAGTTATGTGTACCTAGGTTGAGAAGTCAACATGATGAAAGACCTAAAACCTGAGCTGCGCAGGAGGAAGAGAGCGGCATGGAATGCCTTCAAAGGCATCGAAGAAATAGCTAAAAGGACAAAGAACCTCCGGCTCAGGGCACATCTCTTCGACTCCACCGTTCTCCCTGCATTAACATACGCCTCAGAGACCTGGGCCCTATGAAAGCAGGATGAGAATGCTATTCGGTCTCCCAGAGAGGCATCGAAAGAGCTATGCTTGGAATATCACATCTCACTCAAGTGAGAAAGGAATCCGGAGTTCTGACCTCCATTGCTATTCCAGAATCAGGGACGCTGTCTCGTTTGCCAAGGCATCGAAAATCAGATGGGCTGGACATGTAATGAGATTTGGAGACAACCGCTGGACTAGAGCCATTACCGACTGGATCCCACGGGATGTCAAAAGATCACGTGGCCGCCCACCTACAAGATCGTCAGACTTCCTTGTTAAGACCCTGAAGGAACGGTTTGAGGCTCTTCATATACCTGAATCAACCAGATGCCATTGGGCTACATTGGCATGTGATAGGGTCCAATGGAAATGTTACTGGCGCCCTCTCGAGCAAATCGATGAATAACGGGATTCAAGTGATCAAGTGATGCAGTTAGCAAAAGTAAAGTATTCTATTCCTTCAGTGTATGTTGTTAAAATCTTCTTCCATTAAGTATAAGCACCCCTCTCCTCTGTATAATCTGTCAAAAGAGGAATACTATAAAATAGAAAACTGCTAGTCCCACTCCCAACTGTATTTGTATTTTTTTCCAAAATAAATGTAATTTCTTTGAAATGTTTAATTATGGAACGAATTTCACAAAGTTGCTGTTACTTTCTCTAGATGAGAGCCTTCTATTGAGAGTACATATTGAGAGTACACCACTTACACAGCTGAGCCTGGCAAGCTACCTGTGTTTTATTTGATATGCCATAAAACCAGTAACTATTATATACCTCATTCCCATGACCTGAAGGAATGCTTTGGGACTTTTCCTTTTCCCATTCCTGGAGCAAGCAGATGCCCCTGGAGTACACTTGCTTGCAACAGGACGTATGGATATGTTACTGGTACCCACTCGAGCAAATCGATGAATAACGGGAAGGCAAGTGACACAAGTGATATAAGCTGATACTTGAGCCTCATGCTTGTAATGTTCTAACACTAATCCCATCATCAGTGTCAACTTTCCTCCCACCCCTAGCTTACTTACCCCCTTTATAGGCACATTTTAACATTGGTGGTTTGAATTTGAATCTCATGTTCTCAGTGTTGTTGAGTTTATGCTTTGGATATATAACATACCATAACCCCCACATTACCAGTGTTCCAGAGGCCCCTAACCAACTCTAAATTCTGTCCCATTGGTGGAGGGGTCAGACAGATAACACAATAAGTAATATGCTTGTTTCACATACAGCCAACCAGGGTTTGGTTGCCCAAACCTGACCAGGAGTGATCCCAAAGCACAGAGTGGGAAGCAAGCATTGTGCATAGTTTGATGCCCTCGGCCCATTAAACCAAACCAAATAAATAAATTCTTTAACATTTCAAAGTATTTTAGTTAAATATCATTTTGTATATTATTTTTATGTAATCCGTGATTTGTCCAAGTAGATGGACTAGTGTTACTTATAAAGCGAATTTGAGTAAGCAACCAAGAGCACTGTATCACTGTATCACTGTCTTCCCATTCATCATCTATTTGCTCAAGCGGGCACCAGTAACATCTCCTTATGTCCTGTCTCATGCTAGTAGAGCCCAAGGGCATCTGCTTGCTCCAGGAACATAAAGAGCTTCAATCCATTCCGGAATGAGGTCTATAATTGTTACTGGTATTTGGCATATCAAATACGACACGGTAGCTTGCCAGGCTCTGCCGTGCAGGTAGTATACTCTTGTAGTCATCTCTAAGTTCAGCATTTATTGATGAACTGCGTGGCTGCTTGCAGCCACGCGAGCCGGGCTATGATAGCCTGGACTGCTGGGTGGAGTTCTGACGAGAGAGAAGTCCGGATGTGGAAAATGGAGGCCCTCATGGAGTGGGGGTCGTCTGGCTTGTTGCAAGGCTCTGCTGGGGTGGCGGCCAGGGCTAGAACCCGCCATCCCTGCTGGGCACCTCGTAAGTGGCTGGGCACAGGGAGAGCCAGTAACAGCTCTGCCCCATGTCTGTGAGGGCTGGTCCAAACTTAGACCATACAAAAGAGCCTAAGTCTCCCACCAAAAGAAAGGATCTCACCCGAGATGAGTTCTACCCAGAAGAAGGAGCAAAAAGGCCAAAGAGCAAAAATCCAAAAAGCCGCACGAGCCAAAATCCAAAAGCAAAAAGGCCAATAGCAAGAAATATAAAATCTTTGATAACAGGTATCAGTAAAAATGATGACACTTGTGTAGAAGAATATAAACAACTTCAGAATTTGTAGCCTAGATAATATTATTCTTCTAACTACTCTGAGTAACTGGTTAATGTGACATTTATTAAAAGGGAGTCCAAAAAGTGTCGGGGCGCCCGCCGGGGCCCCCGACAGTGCCGGGAAGCGAAGTTCCCTTCTACCCCAGCCGGGCGAGGAATGGATGAACACTCAGAAACCGATGAGGTTTTAAAAGCTTTACTTATCACAGGTTCAGGCATACAAATCAGCAAAAAGGAAAAACCCGATGCTTAGGATTCCAGGCTAGAACCCCAGCCACGTGTAGGCCAAGATGGCGACCACCACGTGTGAAACTTCCAAGGGGAATAAACGCTCACAAGGCGAGATCCCACCGGGAAGAAGAAGCCCGGGAGAGTGGGAACCTGCAAGTTTATACCCCCCAGCAACTCAGACCTTCCTCCCATTGTTATGGAAAGCAGGGGAGGGTCCAATGCCCTTTAGGTAGTCCCCTCCCTGCATCTCACCTAGGGCCTTTACTGTGCTAATGTTTTGAGCCGGAATGCCTTTGAAATGTAGAGAAGGGGGTTTCTGAGATGGCATGTCACTGTACCAAAGATCAACACCAATGCCAGTTAAATATTTCTCCAAGCCTTCACAAGTCTCCTCTACTTCATTGTAGTTTTATATTTTATCAGGAGCCATGCTTGTTTGTTTGGAAGCAAACAGCATTTCTCTCTGGTCTAATTACTTAGGTGTCCTACGTAGCCAGGCTAATATGCTGGTAAGATCTAGCTAGTCCCACGATGATTGTGATAGCATGGGAGAATATTTATACCAGCTAGTACAGCATACATGGTCGGATAAACTGCCACATTTAGACTATCCCCCTTATCTACGGAGGTGATTTGCGGGAGGCAATCCAGAGCAGATGCAGCGCCCCTAGGAGTCCTGCAACAAAAAGAACTGCTGCAATTGGTTTTATCTATTACATGTTATTTACCTAAAGAATATCAAGTGAGAAGCCTGGGGATAGTACACGAGTTAAAGCACTTGTGTTCATTCAGCCAGTTGGATACTGGGTACTCTAGATTGCCCCCTGAGAACTCAGGTGATATCCCTGAGACTAGAGCCGGAATAATCCCGGGGCACTGCCAGACATATTCCCCAAACAAGCAAAATAAAATTAAGCAAAAATGGAAATATCAAGTGATAAATACACTGGATACTTTCTTCATGAACTCGGGGCCCAAACAAACACAGAAGAAACAGTTATGAATCACTTAACAAGAGGGAGACAGTTTTGAGTAGCACAGTGTTAAAATGGTTGTTTTGTGATATGAATGGCATAGTGTGATTACATGATGCTTGAGGATATAACCTAGCTCGAAGCAAAATAGTAATTATTCTTAAAATTGCCATTGTCTATGTATTCTGTCACTGACTGAAATTGTAGGCAATGCTTGAATTTTTTCTTAAAATTACTAAAAGTCACTTCCAGGGGAACCCAAACCTCCTTTTAATTGTATATCTTTGTAATTGTATATCTCACAGTGGTATAATAAAATACTTAAAATAAATAAACAAATTTAAAAAAAGTCTTTATCTAGAAAACTTGAAAAATATTTTCTTTCTTATATATCCTCCCAGACCAAAGCCTTGGAGAATAGAATATAAGCCTTGTTACTCTAGTCTGTGCCAAAAATTTGCCACCATCCTAAGACAATAACCCAAAATAACTATGCAGAAAATAAACATTCATATATGGTTACATAGATGAGTACCGATATCTTAAAAATTCAGATCAGTATTTCGCTGGAGTTGATTATATTAATGGCTCATCTTGACACAGGATCATCCAATCTCTATAATGCTCCAAAGAGCTGTGAAAAAAGTCAGGCTATAAAATTTAGTCTTTATAGCTCTTTCATGCAGCTTAACACACACAATTATTTATCTTATATACTTGGGGTTTCTACTGCTCTTAGTTTTATCCTCAAAATAAATGTAAGGGTGAATCAACAGACTTTAGGTTTTGGAGAGAAAATTTTAAAACTTACTTTTAAAGTTAAAATCTTTTACTGTACTTTTTCTTCCTCAGGTACTGTGAACTCACGGAGACTGTTTCTCCTATGCTCGTATTCTGCATTCATAAATCTCCTGGACCATAATCACACTTCATCTGTGCATTGTGTCTGTCCTTTACTGTAAGGTTATTTCCACTAAAAGTTAGCTAAGTATATATCACTGTCTTCCCGTTCATCATCGATTTGCCTCGAGCAGGCACCAGTAACATTCCATATGTCCTGTCTCATGCAAGTAGAGCCCAAGGGCACCTGCTTGCTCCAGGAACATAAAGAGCCTCAAACCATTCCATCAGGTCATGGGAACGAGGTCTATAATTGTTACTGGTATTTGGCATATCAAATACGACACAGGTAGCTTGCCAGGCTCTGCCGTGCAGGTGGCATACTCTTGTAGTCACCTCTAATCTCGAGCATTTATTGATGAACCGTGTGTCCGCAAGTGGCAGCGCGAGCCAGGCTGTGATAGGCTGGTCTTCTGGGTGGAGTTCTGAAGAGGGGGAAGTCTTAGATGCGGAAAAATGGAGGCCCTCATGGAGTGGGGGTCATCTGGCTTGTTATGAGGCTCTGCTGGGGTGGCGGGCCAGGGGTAGAACCACCATCCCTCCCAGGCGCCTCGTGAGTGGCTGGGCACATGAAGATGACATGATACTATATTTAGAAAGTCCTAAAGACTCTAATGACAAAACTCCTAGAACAATAGACTTGTATAGTAAAATGGCAGGTTACAACACTAAAATGAAAAAAGTTCATGGCTTTCCAATTCACAAATAATGAAACAGAAGAAGAGATATTAAAAAAAAACAACAACAACCAATCTCATTCACATTGAGTCACCAAAATCAAATATATATACTTGTACATGGCCATGTACAAGGCAAACACCCTACCCACTGGACTATAGCTCCGCCCCCTGTAAGTAGTGTTTGTATGGGTCTTTACACGTCTTAAGGTGGGTACTTGATTTTTGGTGACACAATTGTGAATGAGATTGTTGTTGTTGTTTTTCAATATCTCTTCTTCTGTTTTATTATTTGCAAATGGAAAGCAAATTTATATTGTGTAATTTATATTGTGTATATAGACATCTATATGTATATATACACACTATAAATAAAATGAATTATTTATGAACTTGAATCGCTTAAGATTACTGCTATTAGGAGTCATTGAAATCTCAAAATTACTAGGGAAAACAATTTTCTCCTTCAAATAAGCCCATGGCTGACTTTGGAAATGCAGTTTTAGATCTCCAAGACCCTGTGGAGATGTAACAATATATCATCAAGGAAATGATTCTCTGGTGTTGTATTTCAATATCATACTAGTACATTGATTTTTTTTAAATAAAGTATTGCCAAGTGTCACATATCAAGAGAACATTGTGAAGCAGCGAAGTCCATTATTAGTGCTATGTTTCACTAAAAATCACCAGCTGATGTTCAGGGTCATGAACCCAGATAAAAGAATCTGCATTTTTGTCATTATGTTAAAATATATTTCTGCCATGTTAATAAAACTAAGGTTGCCTTGAATATTCCCAAAGAGTAAGTTTGATCATCTTGATAGGAAGGCAAACATTCCCAATGTAGTAAATAATAAATTGGTATAAATTTAATTTTAACAGCATATAGGTGCTATTTATAATCCTATTTATACTCAAAGGCTATTAATTATATATTTGTTTCTAAATTGTGATATCATTATTTATTAAAGATTTAAATCAATATATTGATTTAAATTTTATACTTTAAGTTTATTAGTTGAATTTTAAATACATTAAAACTCAATATTAAATGAAAGTCACTTCTTCAATAATTGTAATTGTAGCATATTTTATGTGTTTTCAACAATGCATTATGAAATAATACAGATAATTAATGTTGGATGACAGGCCTAGCTAGCTTGGGAGCTTTGCTGTTTTATTCATTCACAGGTTAATCTATTTCCATAATCTTTAGTCAGATTTCACACTAATGCAATCTCTTCTATGTAAACACTGATGTAGGGGTGAGGCAGTTACGGAAGTCACCTTGACTCTGAATGAGTAAGTACCGACTTATAGATCTACTAAGACTTCTATGTCACTCTATAAATTTTTTAAAAGACATTTATAAATGTCTTTCAAATTATAAAATGATACATATATCCTTTTTGTTCTCCAAAATAATTTGATGGAGCTTCTTTTTGTCACATGTCTCTAAATATTGCAGTGACCTTAAGCAATATTACTAAATCTAAAACTTAATAACTGGCAAAATGGAAATAATTAGTAAATTCTCATAAACACTTGCTTTGTAGTAGCAAAAAGTTAACATGCAGCTTAAAACTATATACTTCCAAGTCACATCCACAGAAAAAATGTGTTCAACTCATGTATTACAGAAGTTGTTTAGCTGAAAGTATGTAATCAAGAAATAAATCCAGGTACAAAGAATACAATCCATTTGTACTCTAATGCTTTCTTGTTGCTATTATCATTCTATAATATGATTTTATATTTATGGTGATTCTGATGGTAATAATTACCATCAATTTAGTAACAGAAGTGCTTTGACAAGAAAAACAATCTTACAGGGATGTACCATTTAAAAGCACTCATCTGTCTGATTCTCTGAAAATAAATAGTTTTAACATAAGACATAATTTTCCTATCATTGGATATTGATTATTTATTTTCTTTTAAAAATATCATTTGTATCACTTGTCTTCCCCCGTTCATTGATTTGTTCGAGCCGGCACCAGCAACATTCATATGTCCTGTTGCAAGCCAGTGTAGCTCAAGGGCATCTGTTTGCCCAGGAACAGGAAGTGCCTCAAACCATCCTTCAGGACATAGGAATGAGGTCCATAATTTCACCTTTTTTGGTATATCAGATAAAACATGGGTAGTTTGTCAAGCTCTACCGCAGGTTATATATTCTCAGTAGAAGGCTCTCATCTAGAGCATTTTCCAGATGAAAACTCAAAGGAAAGATCAGGTTTTTATCCTTGGGTGGAGCCTCAGGAGCTGTGAAGTCTGGATGTGGACACTCTTCAGATATTTAAGATACTTAAGATACTTCTTTAAAAAACCCCATTGGGGCTGAGGATAGTACAGCAGGGACAGTGCTTAGCAGCGGCCAACCCAGGTTTGATTCCTAGTACCCCTAAGGTCCCCCAATCCCCAACAGTAGTAATTTGTAAGTGCAGAGCCAGAAGTACCCCCTGAGAATCTCCCTCAAAAACAAAAACAAAATTATTATTTCATGTGTCAAATGCCACATCAACATGTTAACCCCTCCCATTTGGAAAAACATTTTGTGATAACACACATCACACTCACACACACACACATATAGAGTATGTCTGCTATGTGTGATGGCCTGCGCTTCAACCCCTGGTACTGCAAAGAAAAAAAAGTTTTTTTTCATACATACACACAAAATATTGAGAGCTCAACATCAGGAAGCTTGTCCAAGTAGCAGTACATGCCATATACGGGCCCACAGAAAATCCCTGGTACCATAAACCCACGCCCCACAACACCCCAGTTATGACTCTTCCCCCCTCTCAGTACCACCAGGTAAGTTCCCGAGGCTTCTGAGCAGTCCCACTCCCCAGCCTCGATCCAGGTTCCCCAAGTTCCCTGAGAACAAGACACATCTAAAATATGCTGATCAGTAAATTTTAAAAATATTAAATGTATCAATTCGACTTATAGAACTTTATATCACACACCTTTATATATAGAGAGACAAATATATACTTTGGGTTATACTAAATGCTTTAATGTAGATTCTATTCAAATCTTATATATTTATGTCTATTTTAAATATATATTTTCAGGTACCAGATGTCCATAGCTATTGTTTATTTACATACATCATTTTAGCAGTTAGCTTTGAAATAAGGGGTAATTCCCATTGTATAAGTAGACACAATAGTTCTTCACATTTTATCAATTTTTTCTGAAGCTAACATATCCATCGTCAGAATTTCCTTTACCAATATACATAGCATTGCAATGAACACACCAAACATTGTATGGCACACTAATAAACTACACTGCATTTAGCTTTTGTGAAATGCAAAAGCTTAAAAATGACAGCAAAATACTTTTTAGAGCTGCTAATCAAATGATAGCCACTTTACAAATCTTACTAATTTTAATGATAAACTAATGCTGTATCTCTTAAAACTCTTTTTTTTAATTTTTTTAAAGAATGTTTTTATTATACCACCATGAGAACAACATTACAAAGATATTCATACTTGTCTCAGTCATATATTGTTCCAGCACCCATCCCTTCACCAGTGCCCCATTTCCACCACCGATGTCCCCACATTCTCCTCTCCCAGCTCCAGAGCAGGTATTTCTTCTCCCTTCGCCCCTTTCTCTCTGTCTCTTCTGTCTCCCATTTTCCTAATCCTTATTATACCATGTGAGATATAGAATTACAAGGATGTTCATAATTGGGTCTCTACAATACAGTGTTCCAGAAAAGCTGTATCACATTCATTTTGACTAGAATGATTTTGGACCATTTTTTAACTAAGTCAGAAGGGACTCTAATTACTCATAAACACTTTATATATCTTTATTACAAAATTTCAAGGTCAGATTATATTAAAAAAGTAAGAAATACATTCAGGTGAGAAAGTTGAAAGTTGCTTAATGCAATATGAAACCAAAGAAAGAAGCTGCTGCTATTCCTATTACTTTGAGATAAAGAATATATATTTCCAAAGGAGCTAAGGCAGGAAAAAACTGATGCAATTTAAATTATTATTTTATCAATTGTCTTCCCATTGATCATCAATTTGATCAGTAACATCTCATGTCCTGTCACATGTTAGTAGAGCCTAAAAGTATCTGATCACCCAGGAACATAAAGAGCCTCAAACCATTCCATCAGGTCAAGGGGAATAAGTTCTATTATTGTTACTCGGTACCGTATATTAAATGCAGCACAGGTAGCTGCCAGGCTTGTCATGCGGGTGGGATACTTTGTAGTCACCTCTCTAATCCGAGCACTCATTGATGAACAGTTGGTCTGTGATCAGTTCTTTGCTGTGGAGTTCTGACGAGCTGAGTCCTGATATTGAAAATGGTGGCCCTATGGTGTTGGAGTTCCTTTGGCTTCTTCCGAGGCTCTCCCGTGGAGCGGCCAGGGCAAGAACCCGCTGGCCCCTCCCCGCACCTTGTGATCAACTGTGCACAGGGAGAATGGGTAGCAGCTCTGCCTCATGTATGTGAGTCTCATTAATTATTTTAGTATATTTT
>JAJIBD010002323.1:0-24471 GCA_021461705.1 Cryptotis parvus
TCCCATATGGTCCCCGAACACCGCGGGAGTGATTCCTGAGTGCAGAGCACAGAGAAACCCCTGAGCATTGCCGGGTGTGACCCAAAAGAAAAAAAGTGCTAAATAAATATGTTATAATTCTATATTACTTGCTAAAATTTGGTTATCACTCTGTCCTCTGAAATATTTTACTAGCCATGCATAAATATGTTCAGCCATGGCCATTCTGAAATTAAACATCTCTTTCTCATGCCTCTTCTTTACTCTCTAGTAATACTTTTATTTGTCAGAGATTGAGATCAAAGAAAGGAGGGGGTAATAATTTAAATTTATTCTCATATGTCCAATAAATAATCTGATAAATGAAAGTGATTGGAAATGTTAATTTATATGTAATATTTAGAATAACTCAATGTTTTTGCTCTTTACTGTAACAAAAGGTGAATCATGTACTATTTATTCATACACAATTTTAATAACTTTACCTGTTTTGTCAGAACTTTTAAATATCTTGAGTAAAATAGTAATTAATTGTGAGTTTTCTAATCAATTAATATCTGATTAACTTTTAAGCCAATTACATAATTTTGCCTATTTCTACCTCATATAAATTATTTTTGCTAATTCATATAAGCATATTTGTTATTTATTTCTTATATTTACATATATCCTTATGTTTAATTTAGGACATTGCTTTGTATTTTGAAACTTTTTTAATAACATGATCATTGTCCTACATTATTGCTATTCAGAAACAGAGTTTTTAGGGTTTTGGTAAATATGTTAAATGTTTTTAAAATACCCACTTGAAATATCACGAGAACTTTTTTTCCTATATATCCAAACATTGAACATTGTCTTTAGAAATAATAACTTTTAGGTTAAAATTGATTCTTGTATATATTTGTCAGGAATAATATTTTTAAGTATATGGAGTACCACATATATTTTATCTTAAAGAATTATACTTATATCAGTCCAGACATGTTTCTAGTATTTTCTTTCATATAATTAAAGTAATTGGTAATAAGATATAATTTTCCTATTCAGATCTATAGTATGACACTGCGATTGTCTGCCTTATTTGAAAGTCATATTAAAAATATCATCTCTGAATATAAGTCAGCATTCCAGAGTCAGAAAAAGAGAAAACCGCGATATAGAAAGCGTTTAAGAAGCAGCAGCAGTTCACCATCTAGTAGCCGAAGCTCCGAGGTATGCTACATCGATGCAGCATTTTTGTGTTTTCAAAGCATTTTGTATATCTTTCTTTTTTTTTTATTTATTTTTTTTTATTTTTTTACAATTAAAAAGTTCATGTTTGGGTTTTGGTCATACAGTCTTTATCAGGAGGTCTTGTCAAAGGTGGAAATTATCACAAGCGTGTGGGGAGTCAGAGGTTAGGTAAGACAGAAAATTGTATATCTTTCTTAATAAATGAATGCCTTATTACAGTTTAGATAGCATTTTTATGAAAACGTTAATATTTATGTTACTGATGTACAAAGTTACCCCACCACCATCACCAAAAGTGCATTACCTCATCTTTTAAGTTTATGAATAGTTTGTGAGGAATACCAGGGTGCCCCAATTTCTTAATTCTAATTATAGAGGGTTTGGAGTAATAGTCTAGTGGATACAATGCTTTCCTGTACATGGACTACCTGCATTCAGTCCCCAGCCCGCATATGGTCCCCAGTCCCCTCCAGGCATGGTCCCTGAGCACTCTTAGGTGTGGCAAAAATATATAATGATTAGATTTCAACATATTGTAATCTGAAGCATTTTACTAAAACTTATAAGCTATTTCTTCTTTGGTGAGCTTAAGCAATTTGTATCTTACTACCTGTCATAATATGTTGCTAACCCAAAAAAAATACAATTTTTGAAATATATTTTCTTGTAGCCCCAAAGGGAAACAGAAGCAAATGAAGCTGCAACCTAAAAATGACCAGGATACCCTCAGTGTCTTGTGCCAGGACTGTCTCTCCTATCTCATCTCCCGGTACTCATTTTGCTTTTGATGTTCTGTATCTCATTTTAATAGTGATGTTCACTGTATCACTGTCTTCCGTTCATCATCGATTTGCTCGGCGGGCACCAGTAACATCTCTATATGACCTGTCTCAGGCAAGTAGAGCCCAAGGGCACCTGCTTGCTCCAGGAACATAAAGAGCCTCAAACCATTCCATCAGGTCATGGGAATGAGGTCCATAATTGTTACTGGTATCTGGCATATCAAATACGACACGGGTAGCTTGCCAGGCTCTGTCGTGCAGGTAGCATACTCTTGTAGTCATCTCAAAATCCAGCATTTATTGATGAACCGGCGTGGCCGCTTGTGGCCGTGGGAGCGCGGGCTGTGATAGGTTGGTCTGCTGGGTGGAGTTCTGACGAGGGGAAGTCCAGATGTGGAAAATGGAGGCCCTCATGGAGTGGGGGGTCAGACATGGGGCAGAGCTGCTACTGGCTCTCACTGTGCCCATAGTGATGTTAAAGGATAGAAACTACTTATATTATTTATAGTACAAAGAGTAGTACATAGATTCAAAAATGGTGTTTTCTTAGTTTTGTTTTTTTAGCTCTGTGGCCCTAGATAAGACATTAGTCCATTCAGTTTCTTCTTGGATTTTTTCAAATGGAGATATTAGCCTAGATGCATTTTCAAATCCAGTCTAAAATCCTTTAATTTTATGGCTTATAGAATCATTGATATCTTGTTGCACTCATCTGTATTGTCAACATAAAAACTGAGGATCAATCATGCTTGTGGGTGATTTCCTTACACATGACTTTGTGAAATTCTGATTTTAAAAGTTCAAGAATATAATAAGCTGTTTGTTCTGAATATAATCATTTTCTTCAAGCAACTTGTAATGTTTATGTTAGAGTAAAATAACTGAGATCTAATTTTTAAAACAATCTGTTTAACTTTCCTAAAATCATGATAAATATATTAGTATTGGACACTTTTTAAATATCAGTTTCAGATGCTGCTGAAGGGCTTTCACTCTATCTACTTGATGATGATTTAGACGGCCCATTCTCCTCATCGAGTTTCAGTGGATATAGCCGGAAGTGGGAATAGCCAAGACCCAGGGAAAGTCAAATCATTTTAATTAGAACTTCACCTATTAAACAAGGTAGGAAATAAATATGGACAGACAAGGAATTTATTTTTGGTTCCCTTGTGGTAGTAAACAGATTTTAAAAAAATTGATGTATTTATTATTGGTAGTAAAGGTTAGCATTTTCATTAGTTAATGAAATTTTTATATTTATATTTTTTATATTGTCAAAATTAAGTGAAGGGGGTTCCAGAACCACAACTATGAACAGATCTGTAGTAGATTTCCAATGACTATTTCCAATATATTTTAATCTTTTCAAATAAAATGTAAAATGAATAGGAAGGAAAAAAAACAAATGAAATGCTCTATCGCCAAGCACAATAAAACCTAAAATTCAACTCTGAGTAAGCGATGAGTAAATATAATTCAACTATGAGTAAATCATGGTACTTTAATATTTTAACTGTCATGTAAATCTAGGATATTTATATATTGAAACATATTAATAAGGGAAAATTATTCTCAACTAGGGCTTATAATGTTAATGGTTATCTCACCTTTTTTATAAGGGGTTGAGTTGAAAAGTGAACATTATTTCAGTATATACAATTCTTTTATATTCTTGTTAATTTAACTCATATTTTAGTCCTTTGGGTGGTACTGCCTTAGTGTTTTTATAGTGTGCTCTACCTGTTTCTGGGTAATCTTCAATGGCATGTTAAGAATCCTCAAGAGTCTTCTCCATTCAACTAGAACATGTCTTGTTTTTAATTTAATATAGTGAGATTACACATAATTGATATTTGAAGAAAAAGTTTTCAGTGTTTTAAAACTATCGTTGCCTTACTAGTTTATTATCCTGTGCATCCATTTCTTTCCAGTTTCAGAGGGCATTAGTTATAAATATTTAGAAATTATTGTTGTCATGGAAGTTTTCTTCTTACTTATAGTCTGATATTGTAAACTCTGAACATGTTCACAAAAAATTTCATTTGTTAATCTCTGAAGTCTGTGCATAATAGTTAATATGCTTTAAAAATCCTTATTATAAAATACATTTTTAATTTATATAAATTAAATGAAATGTGGAGTAGTTTATTCCTTAGGCATCAAATAACTTAAAAATAGACTTTCTAAGGTTGTATTTTATTTTGATTGTATAAGTATATTGAAACATCTGATTACTTTAAAATAATCAGAGACTTTGTTTGCTCGATTTGTATCTTTATTTTTTAATTTTTTTATTATACCACCATGAGGCGTGCAGTTACAATGATGTTCATGTTTGGGTTTCAGTCATACAATATTCCAGCACCCATCCCTCCACCAGTGCCCACTTCCCACCACCAATGTCTCCTGATTCCCTCCTCCCTCCCCCATCCTGCCTCTATGGCGGGCACCTTACCTTCTCTCTCTCTCTTTCTCTCTCTCTCTCTCTCTCTCCTTTCTCTTACACATTGTATCTTGCAATACATACATTTAGAGATCATCATGTATATCCCTTTGCCTACATTCAGTGCTCAGTTTATTTCCAATGATTATTAGCACACTGTTCCTTTCCCTGATCCAATGTGTATCTTTAATCCCTACTTTGTTCCTGATTCAGACTGCTTGCATTTTCTTACTTCGTTTCCTGGTTTTTGGGATCACACTCAGTGATACTCAGGGCTTACGCTGGAGATAATATCACAAGCGTGTGGGGAGTCAGAGATTAGGTAAGACAGAAAATGGAACAGTGTGCTAATAATTGTCGAGGGTACTAATGCCAACCTAGAACTGAGCATTAAATAGAGGCAAAGGATACACATGCCAACCTCTTAATGTATGTTCTGTAATCCATAGTCTGGAAGGGAAGGAAAGAGAGAGAGAGAGAAAGGGAAAGAAATAAAGAACCTGCCATGGAGGGGGGCTGGGGAAGGGGGGAGGGAACCTGGGACGTTGGTGGTGGGAGATGGGCACTGGTGGAGGGACGGGTGCTAGAACACTGTATGACCAAAACCCAAATATGAACTATTTAATTGTATATCTTTTTATTTGTATATCTCACGGTGGTATAATAAAATACTTAAAAAAATAATGGGGCTTTGAGGATCAAACCCAGGTTAGGCATGTTCAAGGCAAATGCCCTACTTGCTGTATTCTCTCTCTCTCTCTCTCTCTCTCTCTCTCTCTCTCTCTCTCTCTCTCTCTCTCTCTCTCCTGTCTCTGCTTTCATTTACTTACAATCCATTTAAAAAATGACCAACTATTTTCTCTACCTCCTTTTAGTCTGACTTTCACTCTTACTAAAACAGCTGTGTTTCACTCTTACTAAAACAGCTGTGTTTTTAGTCACCAACCTGTGTTTTTTCTTTGAGTGTGTCTTGATATTTTTTGTCAAGTTGGATACTTTTATTACCTCTCCTAGGAACTCTACTGCCTGACTTCTGTATTCTAATGATTCTCCTGTATTTCTTTTCATTTTCTTTCCTATTTCCTTTTTTTTCCTTTACCTTTATTTTGTTTTTTGCTTTTTTGGGTCAGACCCAGCTATGCTCAGGGCTTACTCCTGGCTGCATGCTCAGCATGATTTTTTTTTTTTTGCTTTTTTGGGTCACACCCGGCAATGCTCAGGGGTTACTCCTGGCTCTGCACTCAGGAATTACTCCTGGCGGTGCTCATGGGACCATATGGGATGCCGGGGGATCGAACCGGGCTGGCACAGGGCGGCCGCATGCAACACAAACACCCTACCCACTGGGCTATCGCTCCGGCCCCTCAGCATGATATTTATGGTGCTAGGATGAAATCAGGGTCAAGAACATGCAAGGCAGGGCTCTTAACCTCTGTATTATCTCTCTGCTTGATTTTTGGTATTGTTTTCTTTGCTCCAATTTTCTCTGTGTTTGCAGTTTCATTCTGTTTCTGTTTTGTTTTTATCTTCCACAAATACAGTAATCCTAATGGCTATGTCCATCATCTTTATTTTGATAACTCCCTAAATTCATATATTTATTCTTAACACCTCTTTCATTCTACCAATCTCATTTCCAAGTGCTTACTAAAAGTTTTCCTTTAAATGCTTATTACTTTTTCTGTCTCAAGCTTCATTTTTCTGTGCTTTTTTATTTTATGACACCACTACCTTGCCCAATTTAAAACCTTTGGGTGTTCTAGATGACTTTCTTTTTCCCCTCCATATCCTTTTAAGTTGCTAGGTTTTATGAATTCTACAACTCTTCTATACCACTTAAATCTCTTGACTACCATTTCTGTTGCTGGTTTTAGCCCAGAATGCAATCAACTCAGTCTCTCACGGTAAGATAATACTGGCTTAAACAACAGCTATTTATTTTGCAGCTTTAAAATAAGGTATCATTGACACATAAAAATTTTACACATTTAAACTATATAACTTGGTATTTCAACATATGTTCAGATCGTTGCAAGTATCACCATAATAAAAATAATAGATGCATCTGTTCCCTCCACATGGTTACTTTGTATATGTGTGATTAGACTTTGTTTATAATTTTCCTTTTAGCAGACTTCAGGTACACACTGTAGTATTGCTAATTGCAACTTCATTCACCATAGTTATGCTGAAATTTGGAGCTTACTCATTATGTATATTTGATTCTTTGTGCCTTTGACAGACATCTTCCTGTGTTCCCTTTCTCTGTTCCTGGAAACCACCATGCTACTATCTGCTTTTATGGATATGATTATTTGAGATTTCAAATATAGCGTATGTGCACACTACTTTTCTGCATCTTAGCTGTTGTGCTTAGTATAATTCTTCCATTTTTTTGCAGGTACCAATGTTTCCCTTTGTGAGACTGGGAAATATGTGTGTGCTTGACATATAGTCAGGCACACACACATTCCACTTTCCACATTTTCCTCAACCATTCACCTATAGAAAAACATTTCTTTATTTTTCTCTATATGGCTATTATGAATAATGCTAACATTAGCATTAGACTATACCATCCATCACAACTCTAACAACTGATTATGATTTTGATATGTATTTCCCTGATATTGAGCACTTTTTCATATACTTAAAACAGGCATTTTTTTTCTTATATTTAGGAAGCTCAAAATTTAACATCAGGTGCCAGCAGAGCTGGTGTTTCAAGAAAGATTGTTCCAAGTGTTTGGTAATGGTCACCTTCTTGCCACGAACTTCGTGGCTTTTTTCTGAGTATTCACATATGGGGAGAGCATTCACTGGTATCTCTTCTTATAAGGACACTACTCAGAGTAATGCATTCTTATGACTTCATTTACTGTTGCTGCCTTAAAGGATCTGTCTCCAAATAAAGTTACATTGGGTATTATCCCTTCATCATATATTTTGGGGTGGAGAAGGGATTTATATAATTTTATTCATAATATACAGACTATTAGACTAATATCGTAATTCTTGTTACTATACAAATCCTAAACTTGGATAATGAACACGTAAACAGAGTGTTCATTAGCTTTAAATGTTAGAGTGTTCTAGGTCTCAGTCCTTAGCCACCTTTTCTCTCTTTGCTTCATTTTTCAGTGAGCTCTTTCTGTTCTTAATACCTTAAATATTATCTCTCTACTGATAACTTTGAAGATTATACCTTCAGTTCTGTACAAATCTCCCTGAGAACTAACTTGCTATTTCCACCTGCCTTTTTCTTTCTTTATTAAATTTTTTTTAAATTTTTTTTTAAATTTATTTTTGACAATTACAAAAATGTTCATGTTTGGGTTTAAAACCATACAGTGTTCCAGCACCCATCCCTCCACCAGTGCCCACCTCCCACTACCAATGTCCCCAATATCCTCCCCCCTCCCCTAGCCTGCCTCCATGGCAGGTTCTCCATCTTCTCTCTCTCTCTCTGTCTCTCTCTCCCTCCCTCTCTCTCTATCTCTCTCTCTTCCCTCTCTTACAAGTTGTGGATTGTAATAGACTTTCGACAATCATTGGTCCACTGTTCCTTTCTCTGTCTTACCTAACCTCTGCTCCCACACATTTTTCTTTTTTATTTATAAAATGCCTTCTGTTGGATCATTACTGTTAACGACTGAAATCTTGAAATCTTGGTCTGCATGTTGCTCTGCCCAAACCTATTCTTTTTTTTTTTTTTTTTTTGGGGTCACCCCTGCAATGCTCAGGGATTACTCCTGGTTCTGCACTCGGGCATTACTCCTGGCAGTGCTTGGGGGACCATATGGGATACCGGGGATCAGACCCAGGTCAGCTACTTGCAAGGCAACTCCCTCCCTGCTGCTCCGGCCCCACTTATTCTTCCTTTAGTGGTTTTGAATTTAGAACACTCTCTACTGTGCACTGAATTGCTCAGGCTAGAAAACCTATGACCTCTGTGCTTAATATCTTAAATTCAATCTGTCACAAATTCCTGGAAGTTCAAACCTGAAAAATAAATGCTAACTGGTGACCTCTCTAGAAGGAAATAACCCAAATATAATCACTTAACCTTGGTGCATCTGTCATTGTGTCTTACTTATACTATTGCAGTGGGCTCCAAAATGTCCTCTACATGCAGTATTGCCTCTTCTTTGATATGTTCTCTATACAGCAAGCATAGAAAGCTCTTAAAAATTGAAATCAGATTCTGTCATTCTCCAGCCTTTAACCTCTACAACTGGCTGTGATCTGTTGATCTTTGTTTTCTCTCTTGCACTCCAGTTACTGATGCAATATTCTTAGATCCTACTTCACTTTCTCAAATACTACATCTATAAAACATTCTTTCTAATATTATATAGAGAGAAAGATACTTTTGTGTTTTTCTTTTTCTTTATAACATGTATAGTATCTGGAATTTAAATAATTTATTTGTTTCTCAAGCTTTCCCAACTAAAATAAACTCAAAGACTGAGGATTTTTTCTCATCTATTGCTGTATCTCAAGCCATAAGCAATGGCTGGCTCTTTTGAATGGATTAATGAAATAATTCTGGTACATATTATCAGGTAATTTTTCTGAAGTTCAGCATTGAAAATTACTGCCCTGCTGCATGACCACCCATAATTTCAGCTCTGCTTGCCTCCCTGCCCCCATCCCAGTCAGACAAAAATTAGTTTCCATCCCCAGCAGATTTTTTTAAGTATTTTATTATACCACCGTGAGATACACAATCACAAAGATACACAATTAAAAAGTTCATACCTGAGTTTTGATCATAGTGTTCCAGCACCCATCCCTCCACCAGTGCCTATCTCCCACCACCAGTTACCCAGTTCCCTCCACCCTCCCTCAGCCCACCTCCATGGCAGGTTCTCCATTTCTTTCCTTTTCTCTCTCTCCCTTCCTTCCCCTCTAGACTATGGACTACAGAACATACATTAAAGGGTTGTCATGTGTATCCTTTTGCCTATATTTAATGCTCAGTTCTAGGTTGGCACTAGTACCCTCGACAATTGTCAGCACACTGTTCCATTCTCTGTCCTACCTAGCCTCTGACTCCCACACATTTGCAACAATTTCCACCCCTTGACAAGATCTCCTGATACAAGGTCATGTTTCACTTGACTTTGGATATTGGAATCTAATATGCACATATATATCTATGCCATGCAAATAAATGCAGTCATTCTGTATCTGTCTCTCTCCTTCTGGCTAATTTCGCTCAACATAATCTTCTCCATGTCCATCCATTTATAGGCAAATTTTATAACTTCATTTTTCAGAACAGCTGCTTAGGATTCCATTGTGTAGATGTACCAAAGCTTCTTTATCCAGTCATCGATTCTAGGGCACTCTGGTTGTTTCCAGATTCTGGCTATTGTGAATAATGCTGCCATGAACATAAAAGTAGGGATGGTGTTTCTGCGTATTTTTGGCTTCCCAGAGTAGATTCCCAGGAGTGGTATGGCTGGGTCAAATGGGAGCTCAATTTCTAGTCTTTGGAGGAATGTCCATATTGTTTTTCAGAAAGGCTCTACCAGCCAGCATTCCCACCAACAATGGATGAGTGTCCCCTTTTCCCCACATCCACGCCAGCACTTGTTGTTCTTGCTCTTTTGAATATGTGCCAGTCTCTGTGGTGTAAAAGATATCTTATTATTGTTGTTTTGATTTGCATCTCTGATGATTAGTGATGATGAGCATTTTTTCATGTTTTTTGGCCATTCGAATTTCTCCCTTGTTGAAGTTTCTGTGCATTTCTTCTCCCCATTTTTTGATGGGGTTGTTTGTTTTCTTCTTGTAAAGTTCTACCAGTGCCTGATATATCCTGGATATTAACCCCTTATCAGATGGGTATTGCATCCTCAGCAGATTAATATTCACGTACCCACCATGATTTTATCCATCTGATTTTGGACACTATCTTTTGGTTTGACTTTTTATTTCCCTTTAATCCTAAATAAGTACTTTACCACTGTCAGGGTTTAACTTTTAAAACTCATTTTTTTTTATTTAGATCACTCTCTTGATGGATTGGATCAGTCCCTTACAAATGATGATTGCAGAGAGCCCCGGACAGGAATCAAAAGAAAACTGCTCCTTGCATCTGAAGAAGATGAAAGCATAGGACAAGAAGAGAAAGAGAAGAAAGAAACAAAAGAAAAATCACATTTATCCTCCTCCGAAAGTGGTGAATTAGGATCTAGTTTAAGTTCTGAAAGTACTTGTGGTTCTGATTCTGACTCTGAGTCAACTTCAAGAACAGATCAAGATTATGTAGATGGAGACCACGACTATAGTAAATTCATCCAAACCAGACCTAAAAGAAAACTCAGAAAACAATATGCCAATGGAAAAAGAAACTGGAAGAGGAGAGGCATGGGAGGAAGGGGCAGATGGGGCAGATGGGGTAGATGGAGTAGAGGGGGCAGAGGAAGAGGAGGCCGGGGACGAGGGGGTCGAGGAAGAGGTGGAGGTGGCACTAGGGGAGAGAGGGAGAGGAAGAGGAGGAAGAGGTTCTTCTAGAGGAGCCACCAGAGCCAAACGTGTACGTGTTGCAGATGATGAATTTGATACCTTGTTTTCAGGACGTTTCAGTAGACTGCCTCGAATTAAAACAAGAAACCAAGGCAGGAGGACTGTTTTATATAATGATGATTCTGATAATGACAATTTCGTGTCCACTGAAGATCCTCTGAATCTTGGTACATCCAGATCAGGCAGAGTACGTAAAATGACAGAAAAAGCCAGGGTTAGCCATCTCATGGGATGGAATTATTGACAGTTAATAAATGTATACTTATTTTAAAATATCAATGGCCTTCTACTGCAGGAATTTACCAGGAAATTTACAAAGCAAGTTGTGTGGGGACTTCTGATTCCTTTCACATTGGTGCTTTTCCATAATTCCAGTATACGTGTTTTTTAAGACTTTGGACCTCCACACTTCATTTATTCAAATAAGCCTTACTCATTAGGCCTTAAATGAAAAATTCTGCCCACACACACACACACACACACACATACATACACACACTACAGATTTACTATATAAAGGAGCATTTGGCTTCTTAAGAGTAGCATGACATTTTTATCTCAATGGAATATCCCTCTTTTGCTTTTGTAACATAGAAGTTTAGCACCTTCTTAAAGAGTTTTATATAGTTTGTTTTTGCCATTTTGATTCCTGTACCCAGTAATAACTTTTGCACAATACACCAATCCTAAAGGCAGCTATTAAATGTTTACAGTTTCTATATTGTAAGAACGATCTGGATTATTTTACTCTTCCCAGACCAAACTTTCATGCATTGTACTGAACTGAAGTATATATTTATACTACAGTTTTTTTGGGGTGGGGGAATCTTGATATGCTTTTAATTGATTTGCTTAACTCATTTAAAGGTGAGAAAGGGTTGGTGCCTTGTAAATATGTAGCTGATATTTGTAGTGTATTCTGATGTGTGCATTAACTTTATTAAAAAGAATACTTGAGGTAACAATTTAGACAAGGTGCCAAATGCAAAAGTTTCTTGCATCCATTTTCCTTTATATTTTATTGCATTAATTGAGCTTGTGTAGCTTAAAATAACTTAAATATTTGAAAAATTCTCATACACAAAGTATACTTCTCTAAATAGTAGCTCAGCTACCTCTATTAACTATAACTACTGGATACATTAAGGAAAATAGATGCTCTTATTTCATTACTAAGGAGAAGTAGACCAAGGTTGGTAGGAACGAATACCCCTAAATTATAAGCTGAAGGTTGTTAATAATCATATGTGCTCTCAAATTAATAATTGTAATTAACACACTTTCATAAGTATATGCTCTTAGGTTTTTCTTAAAACAATTTTTATTTAAGTATACTTGGGCAACTGCTTATATATCCTGCTACCACTATTTAACATCTGTGAATGACTGGCTTTCATTTGAATCTTAAGTGTCACCAAGCACTTAGTTTGAGTTGGGATGTTTTGTCTAGCTCATTTTCAGTTCATTATAATAATCTGTTCAAACCATTCCAAAGGGTGCGTCTATTATAATCTTTCAGAAAGAAACCTTATTGCACTGCACACTGGTATTTTGAGTCATTTTTATAGATTTTTTAAAAAGTCTTTGAAACCCTTATAGTCTTGTTTACAGCAATAGTATGTACATAGTTCCATAAGTTAACTTGAGTTCCAACATCAGTTTTACTTTTCACATTTGAGAGATTGTCATTTTGCTGATTCATTAGCTACATAGTTTTTTTAGGTGGAGAAGAATAATATTGATCTGCTTTTTATTTTTGTTGTTTGACTAACATATTTGTGCACTTAGATCAGCCGTGTGGGATAAAAAGAAACTTCTTAATGTATGCCTAAATAATCTGAATATTTTAAGGTAATGTGTTATATGCTTTCAATCATATCTTGAATCTGAAAATTCTTAAGTGCAGAGAAAGGAGTATATACATAACTTGCTGGTTTGGTTGGCTCAGTTAGGGGGTTATTCTTAGATTAACACTGTTTGACAATTTTCACTTTCAGTAGAAATGATGTTCAGGCTTTAAGAAAGTATTATGGATTTTAATGGCACTAACTTCTATTACTGGACAAATAGATCAAGCCAATTTTTATTGTAGTTTTCCCAAAGAAAATGGAAACTTTCTGGTTGTAACTCAGCTGCCATGTTTAGCCATAGTGTAAATTATATAAAAATCATATTTGAGATTCTCCATTTGATTTTGCTAAAATACTTCCAGTTATTCATCTCTTGGGAATTTAGACCAAATTTGTACCTCTGTTTACCAAGAATTGCTAAGACTTTGGCCTATCCTAATCAAAGTAACATAGTTATTTACATTCTTGGATATACCCAAATATGTCAAATGTGTGTCTTATTAGTATGAACATCTTTATTGACATTTTAAGCTGACATCTTCAGATGTAGACAAATTGAAATTTGTTTGATTTCAGTTATCTCAAGCTTTATTTATAATTTATTTTGAAAAATAAAATTGCCACATTTATTTCCCAAATGTCAAGATTTTCTAGATTTAGATCATTAGAATAAGGCTGAAGGCATTTTAAAGCATATTTTATATGTAGCAAAATACTGTGAAAATACTAATGAGCAGCATTTTGTTTTAATATTGAGTTTAGTTATTAGGACTTAAAGAGTTAGTAAACAGGGTATGTTAGATGAGCATAGTTATCATTTATTATTAAAAACAGATCATTTTCTGTTTGCATGCAAATTATTTTAGTATGTATGAAAATTAAGTTCGGAAGATAATATTTTTACTTTTGTACCTGGATTCTTCCTTCTCAGACTCCCAGCCAATTTATATTTTGAACTTTTTTTTTGCTAACACTGCCTCTTATGAATGTGTTTTAATATGTATCACATTGATTAAAAGGCCACTTAGTTTTTTGAGAGTCCCTTTAAACCAAAATAAGATCTGGGTTCAGTCATAACAAGGAAAGTAATAAATGGGCTAAGAGTTTTGGAGAAAAGTTTGTCTTTAATTGCTAAGGAAAAAAACAGTACTATATATGTCCAAGAGAGCATACACATGTATAAGCCTAATCTTATGCTGTTTATTAATAATAAATGACCTGTAATTTTTTCTCATAATGCTGATAATATTTTAATTCACAGCTAAAGGTCTAGCATTGTATATGTTCATGAAAAAGAGAATTGTGTTTTCTCTGTGGCTTATTGTGTCTCTTACAGCAATAGTATGCTCTCCAAACCATTCACAGCCTGTTAGCTTAATGATTAAATTTATTGTATGTGTGTGCATACAGCTGTGTGTATGTGTGTAGTTTTTTTTTTTCATTTTGACAGATTTTATTTCAGACATTAAAATTTTTGTATGAAAGACAACTATATTTTACTCTACCAATTATGTGACTCCTATGAAGCACTTAGCCTGTATATAAAGAACTTTACCATCTATTTCATAATACCTAACAATTTCAATGTGGCCTTGGACCTGTCTACCCCTATTCGTTTTTATTTTCTTTGCCATTGGTTTATGTTCCTTTATGTTTTCCTTCTCAGAAATCAGGATTGTGCTATAATTCTCCATCTTTATTTCACCTCTAACTTATGAAGCCAAGTAAAATTCTGAAATTTTATTTTGCACAAACATGCGTTTAGCTATCTAACTCAGCCATCCCCGTACTTTGAAATAACTTTGACTTATTTCTTGTAATTCTGTGAATTTAATTTAGATGGTGACAGTGTTTGAAAATAAAGGATTTGAATTCCACTTCTAAATATTCCACAGAGATACATATCTTAAGTTTTTGATAAAATACTTTTGAGCTTTTTTTCATAATTTGTATGTGTGTATTAATAGTTTATTACTTGCTTATATAGCATAAGAATTTTTTAGTTCACATATAGCACATAGCAACTGGTACTTTTCTTTAAAGTTGAAATTTTTATAGCCACAAAAAGACTTACTTTCTGTATAATTTCCAATTTATTTTGATGTCCTTCCTTTTCAATAATTACCAGCACTTAAGTACTGAATCAACAATAGTTTTGTCTGGGGGATCGGATGGCATGTTGGACATTAAAGTTCATTGTCTTAGTGTCAGTCCCCGTCCCCTGCAGTTTTTTTTTGTTGCATGAGGCTTTTTTTTTTAATAAAATACACGTTAATCAGTGTTTTCAACCTTTTTTGCAACCATGACCCTTCCTTCTGACCTTGTTTCCTTCCTGTGGCTCCCCGTCCTACTCATTGACTCAGTAGTCTCATTCCATGGTCCTCTTATGGATCCACAGGGCACCACATGGCCCTTAGTTGAGAAATACTGCTCTAAGATCACTTGTAAGGCTTGTTTTATAATATAGTATGGAAATATATTCTTGGGGGGTTTTACTTTTTGCTTTCAATAAAAGTTTCTTTTCCAAGTTTTAATTTTGAAGTTTTGATTAAGTCCTAATGTAATGTTAATCTTTTTCATGGTGCTGTATTTTGTGGAATATGGATTACCCTCAGTGTTCTTGACATTTACTACATAGACTTATTCTTGATTATTTTTCACTATTCTCTCCTGCCTACTTTTCACTTCTTTCTTGACATGAATTCTATACCTAATCTAACACACTTCAAGACTGGCAATTTATGATTCATTGATGGGCAAAGTATTGTAGAAAAGCCCTGCAGTTTAGGATTAAGGTATGTTTGTTTATATGTATTCTCATTTGTTATAATTGACTAAATCTAGAATATGATACTTTGACAAATAAGAGCATGATAAGTATTTTCTGGAAAAAAAACTTGGTACACATAAAATTGCCATTGGTGATTGTTGTTTAAAATAACATAAAATATTTAGAAGCACAGTTGGGAACTGTGTTTTTGCATATGTCACCAGATACACGTTAGGCAGTACTATAAATGTTTATTCTTTAAACAATACTGTGGTGATGGCAATCAGTAATTTATTTCTTTGTCCTGTACCTTATCATCTTTGTGTTTTTGTAAACATTTAGGTATTCACAAAGTGTACCTTATGATTGTTCTTAGTATCCATAAATTTCCGATGGAAATTTATTTAGTTCAAAGTTAATGTCATGTTGTATATGGGCAAAATGTCCATTAAACTAAAATTTAGTAAAGGAAGGTAAACTAAACTGATTTGGTTTTATGAAAGTTGTTTTGTTTGGTAGTTATAAGCAATTATCTTCAAACAGAAAAACTGGACTAATTTGTTGCCATTCATTATGGGATGTTTACAATAAAATTCCAAGTTGTTTGGAATCAATTGCACTCTTGTTACTTTATCCCTTAAATTATTATTATAGATAAATTATCAGGAAGAAAGACAGTTACTTTTCTATTATTCAGCTTCTAAGATTGTAACATATTACTCATAAATCTTGTCTTTCTCTTTTTTTATAGAATATTTTTATTATTTTTTAATATGAGGAACTAGAGTGCTTCTTGCTTTCTAAGAAAATTAAGCCTTTTCTCCCTAGTTGTTGCGGTATTCTTCGGTTCACTTTTTTAGGTAATAAATTTGATGTTAACAACTTTCCCTTCCCTTTTCTTTGTCATTACGCTGATATAGTGTGGCATTACTATGATACAGTGTGATATTACTATGAAAGAGTGTGACATTGGTTGCCATACTTGTACTTTGTGATGTTCACGAGGGTCACAAATGTAGTTTGCAGTACTTTCATGATCACTTGTGGTGCTTACGTACACACTTGTTTGCAGTTAATTTCATTCTTGTGGCACTGAGAATTATAAGGACAGTGCCACTATGATCACACTTTGTATATGGGTAGTGCCAAAAATCATTTGGCATCTCATGCATGCAGGACAGGTACTCTACCATTGAGTCATACTGCCAGTCCCTGCTGTTTAACATTTTAACATTTTAAATGTGGGTTACTTAAACCTGCAAATTATTAGCAATTTTATAGTATTTTAATAAATGCATTTCTGATATCTTTATGACTTATAAGTTTTCACAGCTGAGTTATGAATTCCTCACATTTTTTCCCACAGAGGCTACGTTTTAAGATAGTAAAAATAGTGCTTTCAGTGTAGGAAGTGGAGAAAGGAAGAAGAAAATTAAGATGAGAGATAACAAACTAAGAATTGAAAGTTCCAACCTGGTTATATGCCTATTGTATGATTACCAGAATTTTATCCCAACTGCAAAAATTCCACTTGATTTAAGGTAAGACAGTTCTTGAGACTAGACTGTGTCTTTTACTTATACAATCTTTTAATACCATATAGCCTTTACTTATACAGTCCTTTAGCACCATATTAAAAGTAAACAAATAAAGTAGAAAAATACACCTGTATCTTTCAGCATTATAACATCTGAGTATGAAAGCCCAAATATTCACAATGTTTAGAGATTAAAGCTCATGTTATTTAGTATTTTATTGATTGGTGGCAGGTAACCCTCGTTATAGGTTTAAGTGCGTTAAATATAAATTAGCAGGCTTTAATGTTTTTCTGGCTTGTAGGTTTTTTTTAAATAAAAAGTAAATAATTTTTTTGCAAAAAATTATCCTGAATATCATTTTTTCCTTAGTTGAAGAAATTAGGAGGAAAGTACTCCCTACACTTTCTCAGTTGTTTGCCCCGAAAGTTTTTAAGCCATTTTCTCAAAATGCACAAAATGAACTTAAACCTGCATGTTGAGTACATGAAGTGAATTTGGTGAATTTTTCTTAGCTCATAGATGGTTATAGATTTTAAATTTTAGTCACAGTGGTTTACAAAACTATTAGTGCATAAAGCAGCCCAGCACCATACCCTCAAGCAGAATGTTCACTTCCTTCAACTAGTGGCCACCATTCTATTTCCCCTAACCCCAGTCTTCTATCATATACTTTCAAAGATTATGGGACTTTCAAAGATTCTTTGCCAAGTATTGAAGTCAGCGCCTAACACATACATGTTTATGCTGTACTATGGAACCACATTCCCAGCCCTTGCACTTAATGTTTAATAAAACTTGCTGACTCTACAATTTAAGATTCTCAGTTATATTCTGTAAATGTTTTTATGATATTTCAATGTCTTTAATTTTTAATTTATAAACTTATTGTACTTCATGTAATATGGTTACAAAGGTGTGAACATTTGGGGCCAGAGCACTAGTAAAGAGGGTGTTTGCCTTGCATGCGGCCTATTGGGTTCTATCCCTGGCATCCCATATGGTCCCCTGAGCACCACCAGGAGTAATTCCTGAGTGCAGGGCCCAGAGTAACCCCTGAGCATCGCCGGGTATGACGCAAAAAAGAAAAAACATGAAAAAGGGCTAACGTATGGATTTGCTATACACAGTTACTACAGCCTTCTAGCCAGTCAGTTCCTAAGACCCTCTACCGCTGTCCGTATGTCACTTCTAGTTTGCTTCTTCTGCCTCTCTCCTTTATCTGACTCCAGCATTCTCGGTTTTTTTTAATCAAAGGTCCATAGTTTTTCATCATTTGCTAATGACCATTCCCTTGTTTCTCTGTATGCCAGCTCAATGAAATCCGTTGCTCATTCTTCTCCCTTCAACTTATTTCACTTAACTTCATGCCCTCCAGTTGCAGCAAACTGCAATATTCATATTTTGTTAAAGCTACTTAATTTTAATTGTGTATGTAAAACGTTTTTATGTACCCAAGAATGCACAGAGCTTACCATGGATCTTTGCTTAGGGGTTGCTCCTGGTAGTGTTGTGAAAAACCATCGGAAGTTCCAGGGGTTTGTATTGGGCTTGGCCACATCCAATTGCAAGTGCCTTAAGCCCCATACTATTTCTCTACTCTCTATACAACTTTTTATCCACTCATCTATTATTGAACATTTGGGTTGTTTCCATATTCTAGTTCTTGTGCGCAGTTCTGTACTAAGCATAGGTGTACATGTATCTTTTCGTGTTAATTCTTTTGTGTTTCAAAGGTAGATGCAAAGAAAAGTGTAATTCGGGGGTCATATCGAAGCTTTATTCTACTTCTTTGGCAAAAAATTCCATACTGTTTTTTTATAAGGGCCGAACCAGGTGACATTCCCACTAACGATGTATGAGAGTTCCTTCCCTAGTACATTTGACTCCTGCTATTTGTACTGAAAACTCAGATATACATGTGTGCTTCTTTGAATCTAATGTTTTCTTTCTATGACTTTTACTTTTCTGATTTGTTAAATTATTTTTACATGTATATTTTGATTTCGCATTGTTTTACAATACTATAAAATAATGTATGACCCTTATATTTCTATGTATAAGAAACATTGCACCCGACCATCAGAATTCATGTCATCACACTATTAAAATGATCCCCTTCAATTAAATCCATTCCTAATAAAGGGTGTTTTATTCTATATATAACATCAAATATTATGACAGTATACTGAATATTTTATTGTAATGCTTTCTTAAGTTTGTGAGAAACATTTTTCCTGTATCTCATGTTGGTGCCAGGGACTAAACCCAGGGCTTCATACATACAAGGCAAGTGTTTCACTGCTGAACTATATCGCTCGTCTTTTTCCTTGTAACTTCCATATTCTCCTTTACAAGCTGTGACAATTGCCTTGCTGGTGAATTCTTACCTGCAGATTACAGAATTTAAAATTTTAACTAAGTTATTATTACAACTTAAAGTTTTGATATTGGAGAATTTTCAAAACAACTTTCTAAAGAATATCCTTTCACTTAGTAAATTTTGAATTGCTAACTTGTGCTCAACATCTCTCTATTCAGTTTTATCTTTTTTAGCAAAATGAAGAAAAAAGAAAACATCTCAGATTGACTTCAGTAGCTATTATTGGTAGAATTTATTCCTTTTCAGGGACATTTTACTATTGATTTCTGTCATACTACAATTTAGGTAGAACTTGTATTAAAATGTGTTAATATATATTTAGAGTGTGTAATCTATAAGCAATTTAAGGAAGGAAACCTATATTAAGGTGCTTATTTTTTCTTTTCTTTTTAAGAACATTTAGAATAATGTTAAAAATGAAATGTGCAGCCCATATTATATGAGATCTTTTTTTGAGGGGATATTTTATTACATTTGGCTGTTGTACTAAGATATTAGTGACGTGATGATGATTACGACTTGTTTGTTATGTTTGTAAATTAAAAACAAACCTTTTCTAACTGACCCTATCAAGCAGGATATATGATTTGATGTTCTCATAGTCATACTATTAAGTGATTTTATTGTGTGTAGGGGACTGGTGTTCATGTTTTATTGTAATTATGGTTAAGACCATGATAAAGGAAATTAGTTATTTTTTTTCTTTTTTCTTTTTTTTTTTGCTTTTTGGGTCACACCCAGCAATGCTCAGGGGTTACTCCTGGCTCTTTGCTCAGGAATTACTCCTGGCGGTGCTCGGGGACCATATGGGATGCCGGGGATCGAACCCAGGCCAGCATAGGCCAGCTGCGTGCAAGGCAAATGCCCTACCCGCTGGGCTATCGCTCCGGCCGGAAATTAGTTATTAAGGTAGAATAACCACTGTAGTTTATGAACAGTACACATTCTGTTTTCTTATATAACTCACAAATATCTTACTAATGAGTACAATGACAAGTTTTTAAGCAATGTAAAACTTCCAATCTTTTGCTTATTACATCAAGAAATGGTTGCCTACTTCCCTCAAGCAGTCCGTGTGGGGGGCAGCTACCAGATCCCAGCCCAACACCTCTGCCTGACACCAACCATCCCCCATGCATCACCCTATCCAGGTGTGGGAATGAGAAGATCCCTGACTCCGCCCATCTGCACCATCTGAAATGCCCACTTCCCTGGAACCCTGCAGTTGCATAAACTGTCTTCTACACCCACCTAACATTGATAGCCCTGCTAGATAACCACAGGGACTCACTCCAGATTCATTATATCTCGATTGTTCCCTTTTTAAGTCATTGGATTCATGCCTCATCACCACTTATTCATGTTCCTGATTCTTGTTACTTTCCACTTTACCTTTTCTGGCAGCTAGAGCCTTGGATTCTTGGCTGGCATTGACCAGTTAGACTGCACACCGGCGATACTCAGGGGGTTACTCCTGGGTCTTCGTTCAGGAATTACTCCTGGCGGTGCTTGGGAGACCATATGGGATGCCAAGGATCAAGCCTGGGTCGGCCGCATGCAAAAGCAAAAGCCTTATCCGCTGTGCTATTGCTCCGGCCCCACCCCCACACCATCAGTTCTTTAACTTAATGAGTTTGCTCCTTCCTACCACACCTTCCTGGCAGCTGAATCTTCAGATTTTGAAATTACCCAGCGGATAGATGTCATGTGGTTTGCCTGCAGGTTGAGTCATTGCTTTCGGGTTCAACAAAAACCACACAGTCACATGATAGCTGTCTGCTTCATACCGCCCAGGGCACGCACTAATACCTTCTACAATAAATCCACAAACAAAGGTACAGCCCTAGTTGCCTTCAGAGACATCATGCTAATATCTCATTCCCTAGCACTGTCCACCTGTCCTACAGGAGGAAAAACAAGGCTGTGGTGGTAGTAAGAAATCATAGAGCCCTGAATTATAAGCGGAGAGAGAGGCACAGAAATTCATGTTTAAGTAACCTTTTAATTTACACTACAATTAAAAATAAACCATAAACAGCAAAAGTTTGCTAGATTAAGCATAACAGAAAAGGAAAGGAGCATTACTTACCTGAATCCCTTGAGAGAGCTCCCTCGGGGACAGGGGGATGGAAATGAACTACAGTGATCTTCCCCAGACCACATCAAACACCTGGGCAAACTAGATATAAATGCAACAAACTTAATTGGGAAGATAATTGTTCAGAGATCTCTACCAGTAACAAACTCTATAACCTCTCATAATGACTTAGAGATGTCATAATAAAAATGTTTAATAAGCTCAGAAATAATGGTACAGATATAAATAATATGGCGCAGAAGTGAGAAAACTAATAAAAGTGGCAGAATTGAGGAGTTTCACAGGTAAAATAAAAATTCAATGGAAAGCCTCAGCAGCAGTAAAATGGCTGAATAAAAAAAGTGACAAGCTCCATAATGAGACACAGGAAACCTCTAGAAAACAACAGAAGATGGGAAAAAGTTTCAAAATATGTGAAAGCACACCAGAAAACTGGGGATAAGTTCAAGAGGAATGATATGAAAAATCATAGTTCTTGAGAAACAGATTTAACAAACACTAGTCAAATCATAAAAGATAATTTCCAGAACTGAGCATGAAGCACCAAGATTGAAGAGTCCCAGCCAAGATAGACCCAAATACAAATACTCTTAAGACACATTGTAATCAGAATGACAAAAAGTCGAAGACAATATTGAAGATAAGATCAAAGGGGAACTTTGTGATTTTCAAAGGATATCTATCACATGAAATTCACAGCATATTTATGAAATGAGACTCTGTAATACAGAAGGAAATGGTGGGTGTAGAAAATGAAATTAACACCTCATCAGTAATACTCTGCCCAACCACAGTATCATTCATATTTGAAACAATGATATAAAACTTCATGAACAAACAACAGATTAGAAACTTCATAGCTTTAAAATCCTTTTGGCAAGAAGCATGATATTTTTTATTTTTAATCTTAATTAAGATACTTGATTTACTGTCCCTGTCCCTTTGCTCTCCCTGTGCCCAGCTGCTCATGAGGTGCCCGGGAGGCATGGCGGGGTTCTACCCCTGGCCTGCCACCCTAGCAGAGCCTCACAACAAGCCAGACAACCCCCTACTCCATGGGGGGCCGCCATTTTCCACATCCGGACTTCCCTCTCGTCACAACTCCACCCAGCAGACCAGACTAGCACAGCCCGGCTCGCGCGGCCGCTAGCAGCCGTGCAGTTCATCAATAAATGGTTTATTTAGAGGTGACTACAAGAAGTATGCCATCCGCCGCGGCAAGCCTGGCAAGCTGCTCGTGTAGTATTTGATATGCCAAATACCAGTAACATTTATATTAGGTCATTCCCATGACCTAATATAATGGTTTGAGGCTCTTTATGTTCCTGGAGCAAGTGGACCAACTCTCCACTTCTATTGCTAAAGGGACTTCTTTAAAAGACAGCCTAAGGGGTGTAAGCGATAGTACAGCAGGTAGGGCATTTGCCTTGCATGTCTCTGTGGTTCGATCCCTGGAAGCTCTTATGGTGACATAAGTCTGCAAGAGAAATTCCTGAGTGCAGAGACAGAGAGTGAACCCTAAGCATCACCGGGTGTGCCCTCAAACAAAAAATGATAAATTCCTTATTCTCAATCTCAGTTTCAATGGCTGAAACACCCATCAAGAAAGATAAGCAAAAGAAACAGTGACTAAGATAAAAAAGCAGTCCACAGAATGGGAAAGAATATTCACCCAATACCCATCTGATACGGGGTTAATATCCAGGATATGTCAGGCACTGGTAGAACTTTACAAGAAGAAAACAAACAACCCCATCAAAAAATGGGGAGAAGAAATGAACAGAAACGTCAGCAAGGGAAGAAATTCGAATGGCAAAAAAAACATATGAAAAAATGCTCATCATCACTAATCATCAGAGAGATGCAAATCAAAACAACAATGAGATACCACTTTACACCACAGAGACTGGCACATATTCAAAAGAGCAAGAACAACAAGTGCTGGCGTGGATGTGGGGAAAAGGGGACACTCATCCATTGTTGGTGGGAATGCCGGCTGGTACAGCCTTTCTGGAAAAACAATATGGACTTTCCTCCAAAGACTAGAAATTGAACTTCCATTTGACCCAGCCATACCACTCCTGGGAATCTACTCTGGGAAACCAAAAATACGCAGCGGAAACACCATCCCTACTTTTATGTTCATAGCAGCTTTATTCACAATAGCCAGAATCTGGAAGCAACCAGAGTGCCCGAAAATCGATGACTGGATAAAGAAGCTTTGGTACATCTACACAATGTAACACTATGCAGCTGTTAGGAAAAATGAAGTTATAAAATTTGCCTATAAATGGATGGACATGGAGAAGATTATGTTGAGCAAAATTAGCCAGAAGGAGAGAGACAGGATACAGAATGACTGCATTTATTTGCATGGCATAAATATATATGTACATATTATGATACCAATATCCAAGGCCAAGTGAAACATATATCAGGAGGTCTTGTCAAAAGTGGAAATTATCACAAACGTGTGGGAGTCAGAGTTTAGGTAAGACAGAAAATGGAACAGTGTGCTAATAATTGTCGAGGGTACTAATGCCAACCTAGAACTGAGCATTAAATAGAGGCAAAAAGGATACACATGACAACCTCTTAATGTATGTTCTGTAATCCATAGTCTGGAAGGGAAGGAAAAGAGAAAAAGGGAAAGAAATAAGGAACCTGCCATGGAGGGTTGGCTGGGGAAGGGGGGGAGGGAACCGGGGGACGTTGGTGGTGGGAGATGGGCACTGGTGGAGGGACGGGTGCTAGAACACTGTATGACCAAAACCCAAATATGAACTTTTTAATTGTATATCTTTTTTTATTTGTATATCTCACGGTGGTATAATAAAATACTTAAAAAAAAGAAA
>JAJIBD010002324.1:0-16711 GCA_021461705.1 Cryptotis parvus
AAGAAAATCATGTTTCATTCCAGACACGTTATTGATTATATGTTGTACATGTGAGATGTTTTTGCTATAGCTCAGGAGAAATTTTTACTCATTTATATTTATTCATTTTATTATTGCTGGGCCTGTACTTGAAAGTGTCTGAAGGTTACAAGGACCTTACCTGGTAGTTTGGGAGATGGTGGAAAATCCAGGACCTTGTATTTGCAACACAGTAAACTTACCACTGAGTCACATCACTGGCTCTGCAAACATTTTTGTTTATATAGAGATAACATTGATTTTTATGTAATTGAAAAAGATTATACATGGTCATTGGAGAAAACTTGGGAAATATAAAACTGTAGAGAAAGAAATCTCTCATCATCATGTAACTGAGGAATAATCAGATTATAACTTTCTTTTAAGATTTTTACCTATTATACAAAAAGGGACAGAAGAAAATTATAGTGATTTCTTTTTTAATTAAATTTTATTTGGGGTTCCATAATTTACAATAATATTAGTGATAAGGTTTTATTCATGCAGTGTTCCAATCCCAAGCCCGCTACATCTTTTCTCTCCCTCTGCTATTTTCTCCACTATTTTGTTAAAGATCCCCTCTTCCAACAACTTCATACTCCTGCCCTGCCATAGTGTGTTCAGTTTTGTAGAACAGTTCACAGATTCTGCTGCTTTGTGCCATTAGCTATTCCTTTGCTATGCTTCTCTATATCTCACTTACAAGAAGGATCATTCTGTATCTGTCCCTCAGCTCTGGCTGACTATATTCAGCAGATCACCTCCAGTTCTATCCATGTAGTGGCACTTGCAAGATTTTGTCTTTTCTTATAGTCAGATAATAGTCAGTGTATATATATCCATATATATATACCATGGAATACTATGATATTTATATGTATATAATATATATATATTATGTACTTTATATTTCCTGAAGCAAGCAGATGTCATTGAGCTACACTGGCACGTGATAGGGTCAAATGGAAATGTTACTGGCAACTGCTTGAGGAAATCGATGAACAATGGGATGTCAAGTGATCAAGTACTTTATATTTATAGTAAATAGAATCATTAAAATCTGAGAGATGACTAATCTATATCTGATCAATTTTAGCTACATGGTGGGTCTTTTCAATAAACAATAATACACTTTTATCTTTCAAGAAATATCTTTAAATTAAATTATGATCTCAAAGAAAAAAATAAGCATTGTTTATTTATAATGTTATATTTTCTCTCTTTGAAGACCTCAATTTTAGGTCCATTGAATTTTCTTTGTCTATACAAAATACTTCCTCTTGATTTTATTTACTTTTCATTTACTTTTCATACCTTAGTTATTTTAATTCTCTCAGTTATCTAATGCTCTTAATATATTACATTTATGCTTTCTTGCTCAGGCAATTAGACGTATTATAGTCACATCCGAGATGAATTTATGTTTTCTACTATTTCTTGCCAAATTAAGGCAGTTTACATTTTCCAGTTTCTGTTCATATTTCTGAAGTTTGAATTTTTTTATTTTAGATACTTCACATCTATATAATCTTATTTTCATGAGTTTAATTTAGGTATAACTATTAAAATGCACTTTTCCACTACATTTATCATTTTTGAGATGGTTTGTCAACCACAGATATATTTTAGTTCTTTCTTTTTAATCTAATTTCAAACAGATGCAATCTACCCTTTTTTCTATTTATTTTGAATGTCTAATTTCTAGACCAGAAGTTATTGCACACAAAGTGAAATTTCAGCGAGCTTCCTTCTGAGCTTCCTTAGTTCAAGAGTACCCTCTGCTGTCATGGTGGAGCACAGCTTCCCAAGACATCAATTTCAGTTTTGCTGTGTTCTATGTTTTTCCTGTTTTTGTTGCTCTCTCATTCCATTCGCTCTGTCTCTCTCTCACACAGGTTCTGTTGCTTTGGAGTTTAAGAGACAAAGAAAGAGAAAGATAGCATAAAACCCTCCACTTCCTGTTCTAATTTCCTCCTATCAAGAACTCAGGGGCATGTTCTTCTCTCTTTACCCCTTTACCATGCAGAAATGTTGCTTTTTATGCCTGATGCTTTTGGATCCTGCTTATGGTCACATCTCTTCTTTTGGATTATCTTGCAGCCAGCTCCTTGATCTACTAAGTTTAAAATGTGTTTTGTCTCTTTAATTCATGTACTGATTTCACTTTTGGGGGTGGGTAATTTTATTTGGATTCGTCCCTTTATAGTCTTTACCCTTCTTTCCACTTTCTTTTGATCTCTTTGATAAACATGTTGCACTCATTTCTTGAACTTGATTTTTAAAGAAATTCCAAACTTGCCAGTATTTTAAGCCCATAAAATTATATTTCTGTTCCTTAGATAAGCAGAAAGTATAGCTTATAGGTGATTTACTTTACTATTCTTATTTATCCAAAAAAAGGAGTACTTATGAAGAGAATCAGCTGTCAGAGACCACACTTATTCTATGTGAAACCAGAAGAGCAATGAATAAAATGTATGAATGAAGTAGAAAAGTGTCAGAAGTAGGAATTAGAGGGAGAGAAAGCTTATGAAAGAGCTCAGAAATGTGTCTATTCAGTTTGCATTATTTTTTGATAAAAGGAAAGGCTATGAGTTGTTTTCTTCTTTGCTTAAGTGCAAGCACAGCCTCAGTGCAACTCCTCCTGCTCATCACGTCCATCTTAACCTCATTTTGGCTTCCAGCAGTGAGGCAACCTGTCACATGGTGGTGTTTCTTGAGCAACAGAGCTCGGTGTTGCCTCATGTCCGACTGCTCAGTTCCTCACCTATGTACTTCTTTTCCACCCAAGAACTTGGTTTCCGATTTGCTCATACCCTTTCTGTGGAAAAAATAATTTCACTCATGTGAAAATTCTCTTTAAGCTCTTTCAGGAAGTCTATGACTTACTGGATGCTTTAATCCATTAGTTTCTTCTTCAACTAAGACCAATGGCACACATCGCCATCAGTGATCTTGATATGTTATTTGTCTGTGGATGTGCTTTCACCTATATAATGGCTATGATTTCTTTTGACTTCCTCTCAGTGTCTCACAGAGAGCAAAACTTAGCAAGTGCTGAGTAAAAACTGACTGACTGAATTGATGGACATAGAAATTAATAAAGGCAAATCTAAAACTATATGCTGTTCAACTAAAGCTGAGTGTTGAAAGTAGATAAAGGGATATATATATATATATATATATATATAACCCTTGAGTGTTTGTATTGAAAACCACAACGCACAAAAAGGTGTGTGAGTGAATGAGAGTGAAAGGTGAAAGAGAGAGAGAGTACCTGCCATAGAGTCAGGTTGAGGGGTGAAAACAGGGCCACATTGGTGTTGGAAATGTGCACTGGTGGAGGATTGGATGTTGGAACACTGTATGACTGAAACCCAAACCTGCCTAATGGTCTATATCATGATGATTCAAAAAAAAATAAATTTTTAAATGGATCTAAAAGTGTCTGCTCTCTGAATCAACTTCTGAAGAAAGGGCTCTTCAGCCTTGTTATGGTTGAAGGGTCAGATTCTCTACAGATGTTTCTTTCTTTTGTGAGGGGTAGTGGGTTGAACCACACCCTGCTCTACTCAGGGCTTTCTCCTGGCAGGGCTCAGAGGACTGACTATATGTGGTATTAAACTGAGTTGACTGCATGCAAGACAAGTGCCCTACCCATGGAACTACCTCCTGGCCCCAAAACAGTTTATTATGTGAATTTTCTAAACTCAAGTGTATTTGGGCATAAATATAACTGGACCTTCCCTATATTCTGACAGCCTGGGATAATTTTGCTGCCTATTTTCTCAGATCTTTCCTTTTTATCTTCATCCATATCCCTTGGAGGACACAGAAATTAATATCTCCTCTCTAAATAAAGCTAACTAGGGGGATCTAACGGGGTTGTACATCAGCTTAGATCATCTGCCTTGCAAATGAATTCAAATCCCTAGTATCCCACACATGCACTACAAGTGCACTGCAAGATTTTGGCAACTCTTTTTTTCTGTAGTCCCTGAGACCATAAGTGGTTTCCAGTAGCACTGCAACCAGTTGTGATTGAGCACCAGAGAGAGGAATGCAATCTCCATTGAATACCCAAATTACAAAAAATTATGAACACTATAGCAGGGAAATGCAACCTCTGAGAAGGACAGCCATAAATTGTGTGCCTCTACTAAAAGTGTGAGCCCTGTTTAATACATATGTAAGCACTGCAACTGAAGAAGTATATACCTTGGTGAGCACTGTGGTTCAGTGGAAGAGCACTGCAACCTGATGTGTGATCCCAAGGAGCATCACAATCTGACTGAGGGCAGTCCCCAGTCATTGCAACATTGATGATAAAGAAAAGGGGAGAAGTAAAAATACAAATAAAAATCTCTAAATGGGACTGGCAACTCTCTCCCTATGAGTCCAAATTGAAATTGAAATGAAGAAATATTCTTCTCCAGTTGAAGCAGAATAAAATTCTGTCATCAGGTTATTTTCCCCAATTTATCTTTAATTGTATTTTAGATGAGTATTTAATAGTGAAGGACTACTTCCTTTGCCAAAAATCAAGGGGGGAAAGTCTCATTTTTGGAATTCAAAAGCCTGTTTTTTCCTCTTCTCTTGAGGTATTTGAGATTCACCAGAGCATAGGATTTAGGATTCAGAGAAAGGTTTTGGACAGCTAACTGTTGCACAAATACTAACTGCTCATAATTCTGGCTGGTTGCAGAAGAAGTAGTAGAGTAAGTTTATCAGTCCATAGTTTTATGATCTTCCTCTACCAGACAGATAGAACTTTACCTGCCAGTCTCATTTCTAACATACTCTGGGTCTAGTCTCAATGGTGGCCTCTTCCCTCATTGGCTATTAACATCTCCTGTGCTCAAGAATCCTCAGGGACTATTTGAAAACCACTTTATACAGTCATGGGATTTTTATTCCCCTGCCATCTATCACCAACTTATTAAAATGTGGAAATCTCATTTCTTCCTTGATTTTTATCACGAAAAAGGGAAAGTCAATTCTCTTTTGTTGAAATAGAGGCCATGTGGAGCAGTGCTCTGGGGGTGGCATGTGGTACCAAAGATCAAACACAGGGTCTCATTTGCACCAGGTATGTGCTATCTCACAAACCCAAATGAGAGTATCTTTAAAAATAAGAAATATATGGGGCCAGGAGAGTCAGGACACAGCGTAAGGCCCAGCATGGCACAGCCCAAGAAGCAGCAAGTCTGTCCTCTGACCCCACACTGAACCATGGACCCAGTGGGCTAAGAATCATCCAAGAGGGGATTCTGGGCATCCTAAGTGCTGCTTGGGAAGCCCTATCAAGTTAATGAAGTAATTAGTGGAAACAAAATATGTATGATGGAATGGGTTCCATCCTTAGCACTACAAAACAAGATAAAACAAAACATCCCCAAATAAAAGCAAAAAATAAGCAGGCACTTCCTCAGTGTAATTTTAAATTCTTTGTTTAAATACTTTTCATCAGCTGCAATTTTATCTTCTTAGTTTTCCACGCTAGAAGGTAGAGTTAATAATTACCAATTTGTGAAGGATTTCCATTTCCAAATACTGCTTCTTTTGTTTTCCCTCCTATCGGTGCCTTCTCCTAAAGAATAAACTCCATTTTCTTTGAACAGAGAGAATAGTCGTTCACAAGCCTGCCTTTTGCCACACCCCTGGGTGTCTTCAGCTATAAAATAGTTTCAAGAGCTTGTCAAAACAAAATTAATTCAAATGGAAGCAGTAAATTCCTGCCACATAATGGTTTGTAGATGACAAGGGAGGTGTATCTTAGAATAAAGTTAAAGAAAAGTGCCCCAAATCATGGGAATTATGGCTCTAAAAAGATGAAAAATCATTTGCTCTAACACTCACCATGTTTTGTAAGCCCTACAAGTTTTAAAACGAGGAAATCCAAGAATTGTCAAAATCAAAAAACCACATCTTTTTTACAATTCGCAAGGGCCCTCCTCAATATTTCTGACAGTTTGAACACCAACTGAAGGTTTTTTTTTAACACCATATTGAACATGCATAGGCATTTGAGATCTGTCTCTAGAAGGAGGATGATGTCAGTGAGAAAATCTGGTGTTGTTTCATTTTCACAAGTCATACGGGGTTTGAAATGGAGCTGTTTGTTGAGTGTGTCACTGCAGAGAGGGGATAATAATTAGTGATCACTAATTATTGAGAAGTAAGCCTTGTCCGGAGCTTAAGAATCAAAGAATATTTATTAGTAAGTAGAAGGGCGGTCTAAATGGGACCAAGTGCTTGGTCCTCCTGAAAGTGTCAATGTCTTGTCTGTGGAATGACTAAAGTCCAAAACTCACAACTGGCAAATGGGGAAATCCATTGCTCCATCTTGAAAAAATGTGTTTGGATACGGACTTCCTTTTCTTCCCAAACCCTTCATGCCCTGCCTCTCAGACCAAGAAATTCCTCACAGTGTCTTTAATGAAGTGGTATGAATTTATAGCATTATTTATATTTCAGGTGCACAGACTTTAAGTTCTTTATATTAAATCACCATGAAATACACAGTTACAAAGTGGTTCAGGATTGGGTTTTAGTCATACAATGTTCTAGCATGGATCTCTTCACCAATGTAGATTTCTCACCAACAGTGCCCCCAGTTTTCCTTCAGCCAGTCACCCCGCACCCATCCCAGCCTGCCTCTATTGATTGCATTCTGTGCTCTTGTGAGCAAATTTGAGTCATCATGTCTAGCTATTCTAACCCAAAGTAGTATCAGAACCACTTGGGTAAGGAGACAGTAGAGAAACCCTAAGTTCTCCACTGTTTCAGAAGATCTTTTCTGGGTCATAGCCTTAGTAACATGGCTCTGGAACTACCATGTCCCCTGCATTTCTATACATTGATACAAAGTGAGATCTGAATAGCCCATTCTTTGTTCAGCATAAGACCTCTCAGATGTATATCAGAGGAACTATAAGGGAGTTTTGTCACTCATGAACTAATTTTGTAGCTTTAAAAGTAAATCACTTTAATTCTTATATTTCTGACTATAAAAAGGATGGTATTATACTTGCTACTCTTTAAAAGTCACTTCAAATCCTAAAATTCTTTAATACTATGACTCTCTCATTTTGCCTAAGCTTTATCTCCTGTTCCAGCAATAGACGTGTCTTTGAAAATTTGGATTTATAAATTCAGTTTGTATAAATAACCTGGTGCTCTGAATCAATCTTTAAATATTCTAGGGAAGTTTTTGGGTCCCTACTTAGCTGTGCCTGATGTTTTGACCTATGAAATTTGCTTCTCTACTGCAAAAATTACATTTCTAAATGTGTTCGCATTAAACTGGAAAAGATAGTCATTAAAAATGAATCATTGTATGAGATTAAAAAGAGTATGGGCAGGCCACAGAAGATCCTTATGCATGTGAAGATAAGTGAACAATCAATAACATCTTCTCTTGAGAGAAAGAGACATTTACTCATCCAAAGGAATTTTATTTGAACATTGACTTTTTATGAAATACCAGAAGAGAAATTGATACTTATTCTCTTCTTTATGCCAGGCACTGAACTAGGTTCAATTGAGTGACTTTTTGCATTTATTTTTCAGGACAATTCAATAAAATAATTTTTTAAATTAGGTTTTATGTTCCAATATGATTTAAAATTCATTTTATCACTCAGATGAGGAAAGGCGGTATTTTCTAGAGAAGTGGCACCTGGCCGATTAAACAATAAATGATAAGAGAATTCACTCAAGAGTCTGATCTCCATTCAGAACAACTCATCATTTGAAACTTTTTTCCTCTGTTCCCTACTTCCCTCACCTGGAAAGCAGTTCAATTCTGTTCCATTCTAAGGAAGACCTTGATTGAGGCACACACATAATTATAAAACTGAACTTGAAGTTCATAAATAAATGTGGCTTGTTCATAATAGCTACGAAAATTAATGAGTTTGCTTAAGGGCCGCTAGTCAAGGGCAAGAAAAAAGGATTTTGCAGTCCTTTTAGGACTTATTAATATTTCTTAGGAATCTTTTCTTTTGAAAGAAGGAAAGAACGTAACCACAAAACCTGCTCTTTCTTGTAGGGTCCATCTGGAATCTCAGGTACGTGTGCCAAATTACATGATTAAAATAACACATACAAAGGGCTGTTCCTTTTTATAAGTTGAAAATCTGTCTGATTTTTCACACTTTCACCAAATCAATGTCTAGAGAAAAACATTATAAATATATCATAAATATGTCCTCTGTTGTTGCTGCTTCAAGTTGTGATTAAATTAGTTCTAAATCTCATTTGGATATTTTGAAAATCTCCCAGACAGAATAACATAGAAAATAAGAATTAAGACTTTTCCCTTAAAGGTAGACATTAGAGATGCAAAGATTTTTTTCTGCAGATATAATGTCCTTCATATTGTTCATCCAGCAGTTTGTTTTCTTTTAAGATTCTCCAGTCTCAAGACTATCTCCCATGATTCCATCTTCCCTCTCTTCCTGTATTTCCTGGTTTTTCTATTGCTCACGATATTACAGGGTATACTAATGATTGAGCTCCTGGTGAATAGAATCTACTTTGTGTTACTTTTTCTAGCAAGTCTGGCACAGCACTTGGCATCTAGAAGGTGTTTTTCTTGCTCCTGTTGATTGAGCAACTTGCCTCCATGAACAGAAAAGTGAGAACAACATGTGAACGATACTTGTGACTGTGATTCAGCACTTAGGCCTCATCTTAGGAACTACTGATGGGAGACTGTGCTTATGCCAATAATTACCTATTGGCTTGGCTTAGCTGAACTCTGTTAATAAAGCCATTTTCCCCAATAGGAAAGTTCAAGCAGACACTTCCTATATTCTTTAGTTCAGCATTTGGAAGAGTGACAGTGGACACAGAAAATGTTAAATATCACATAAACAGAAAGACTAGATTTTTATTATATTTTAAGTGAAATATTTGGCTAACGTGTACAAAATGAATGAGTCCAAGCCACAGGACTTCTGAAATTTCAATTTAAGAAATTCTCTAAGTATCAAGTTGGGAACCACTTTAAGAACTGTTTTGCCCATGTTATTTTGGGATGTAAGAGTATTATTCCACATGTGCAGCTTTATATCAAGGAAAGAAATATCTAATACTTTTCGGGCTTCATACTACCACATAATATATTTGTGTCTAATTTAAATGTCATAATAAAAGAAATTTTCTGTTGTTTGTCTTTTTAAATGTCAAAAATTATTATAATAAATACCAAGCAATAACCTATCTCTTGAAGTAATGTAAGTTTTTAATCAAGCATATTTTCTCTGATAACAACCTGCTTAACCAACTGCGTTCTGTCTCTGCCATCTACTAAGTGATTAATTGTAAGTAATATAACTCTTTCAAATCTCACATGCCTCATTTTAAAAGTTTAGCTCTTACAAGGATAACGGAAAAGAATGTATGTAAATCCCAGAGCAACATATTTAAAGTGTAGTACAAGCTCAATAAATCTTTTTCCTCCCTCTCTGTCTCAAAAAAAGAGAAATATTTGGAATGATTATGTTACAACTCTTGATGATTTCTTCTCAACAAATTTCTTTTTAAAAAATCTCCCCAACCTCCACTTTATCCAAATTATTTGATTCTCTCATTATTCTAATCTCCACTGAACTCTGTTTTCCTTGTCATTGTAAAATAGACTAATTCAAAAGGGTTTAAGGTAGAGTTTTCAGTTTTTATGTTGACTCAGCTTTATAAACCACACTAAAAGAAACCAAATGGCACAGGTGACCATGTTTCAAGAAAGTTAAATATTGATGGCTAAAATGTCAGCATTTGCCAGAACTGAACATAGAATCTTAGCTCTCAATTAAAATAACAAAATGTATGGTTTCTCTTCTATATTTCAACTACCTAATAAATTTTGATGACTCCCTTAATTTAGGGTCACAGAAAAGCATAGTTAAGAAATCTAAAATATACAATACTTTGGCCTTCCTCTTTAATGGAAAAGAACATGAGTGTGTGTGCCTGCTTATGTTTGTGTGAGTATGTGTGTGCATATGAATGTGTTTTCTAGCATACAGAGCACATTTATAGGCAAAGTCATCATCATAATGGTGAATACATTATTCTTCTTCAAATATACTCAGGCAATCACCTTCTTGGTAGAGGCTGCTAATATATTTAGTTTACCATGATTATTAGAACATTGTAAGATAAGAACATTTTGCTATGACAGAGCACTTTCATGAACATTATGTTTTAAGTCCACGTATATATAAATGGATATATAAGTTTCAGATTAAATTTGCTTATCTGTAGCCTTTAGATATGTCTTTATTGTTTTTATGCAGATTTTAGATTGATAATTTCAGGGAATTGTTAGCAAATTTGGGGGAAATTTATATTAGCCAATTTAACATTCTTGGTACCAACTGAACTAATGTGTCAGTTATTATTATATTATAAATAAATAAGAAATTGCCAATAAATAAATATAGTAATAGTTTTAATTCAGTGAGTACCTTATTCCAGGCTTTGAACTGGTATTCTAGGTTTGTATTGAGTTCTTTGCAGGTCTTACATTACTGAGTCTTTAGCAATCTATATTATTCCCATTATAAAGGAAAGATTAATATTAAGTTCTAAATTAATTTTGTATCCCCACTTTAAAGGTAAGAAAATAAAGAACAGATCATTTAAATAATTTTCTCAGTATGAAGTGATTACGTTGTAGGGTTATGATTCGAGCCAAAGTAATTTGACTTTGCAACCCAACTTATTTTTCTTTAGCAGCATCTAAGAGCCTATTTTTTATTACAGCTCCCTGAGGCTTAATGTGCTAACTCATTTAATCACTTCCATTCTCTTGTAAAAAAATTCCCAGGACCTCTACATCTTCATCCTAATATAGCTTCCCAAACTTACCTTGTTATAAATTCTTTGTGAATTGGATGCTTTGTTCAAAATGAGTCACCTGCTTCCTCAAATTTACCCTGTCTTTTTGCATCCCTTTTATAATTTTCTTTATCCACTCTCCTTTTTTGTCTGCTAGGTACCTAACCTGTTTATTTCACCTTCTCTTATTTTTTTCTGTTTATTAGCCAACATTTTTTGAACATCCAACCTGTCTTTCTTGCCACCCGTTCTTCTCAGGGCTTCTTAGTCTTTCACCATATTCTTAGTAATTTGGACACTTGTTGGTGTAAATGTTTTTATGACAGAACAGTATATATTTTCCATGTGCACAAAAAGCTTTAACAATCAGCTTTTCAGTCTACATTATTCCATGGGTTCCCATATTTAGTCTTTTCTTCTTTGTATAAAAATTTTTATGCATCTAGTTACTGTAAACACTCCTAGAGCATGGTTATACATGTCTTTCTTCTAGTAGATGAAGCTGATTTTTTACGAGCATGAGGCCTGCCAAAGAATTTTTTATGGTGTGGGTTGGGTATTACAAATGAGCAGTAGGAATGGTCAATCCATGTTAAACTGTGGCTTAAAGGAAGAGTGCAGAGGCCTGATCCTGACACAGTCTGCCTAATGATTTTTTATCAAGATTCTTTTGTCTTTGTACTGCCTAGAGTAGCGTTTACTGGATTGTAAAGACTCATTTCACAGTGGACCTTATAGCTTGACTCGTTATGTTTGCCGCAGTGTCCTACATTGGTACACATTATCTGTGTGTCTGTAGCTACAAATCTGTGCTCATTATAGCTTTACCTCTCCTGACAGACTATTTAACCTCTCTTATTCTCTTTTATCCTAGATACAAAATTGAAATAAAAATACTAGACATTACTGTCAGACTAGAACTCACCATTGAATATACACAAAGCAACTTAAATGATAAATTCTAAATATGTGCAGGGCTAGCCACAATGTGTAAAAAGAAGAGGGAGAGAGATGCAGAGACAGAGAGAGAGACAGAGATAAAGAGAGGAAATGGGGGTACCTGCTATTGAGGCAGCCTGGGGGGTGGGCAGGAGGGAGTGTGTGTACATTGGTGGTGGGAATGGAGCACTTGTAGAGGGATGGGTGCTGGAATACTGTATTACCAAGAACCAATTCTGAACACCTTTGTAATTGTATATCTCACGGTGGTATAATAAAAAAATTTTAAAAATACTAGACATTGTGTTGATGGTCCAGGTATTGGGATATCATTGGATATTGCCTGATCTTGAGCACAAAGTCATTTCCTGCAAGTTTTCCTTCATTTTGTTGGATGACTCTAGTATAGCCAAATTCTGGACCTCCATATATTCTAAAGAAGAGTGTTATATAGATTGCTTAATTAAAAAAAAGTCTTTGATATTTCTCACTTTAGAAAACTTAGTAGACTCACCTGTCTCTTGCATATGTATATCTCACATTCTTTTTCTTTTTTTTTCCCTTTTTGGGTCACACCTGGCAATGCTCAGGGGTTACTCCTGGCTCTACACACTCAGGTATTACTCCTGGCAGTGCTCAGGGGATCATATGGGATGCTGGGGATCGAACCCGGGCTGGCATGGGCCTGCCGCATGCAAGGCAAAAGCCCTACGTGCTGGACTATCGCTCCGCCCCTATATCTCACATTCTTGTGTCTTGTAATTTGCTGTTTGGATGCATGCCATTAGCCAGATAATTCTGCATTGGTGTGCTAGTTCTCAGCATGGTGTATAATATTGAAACATTGCTGTTAATAAAATATCTATTCAGTATGCACTAAATATGAGGTATTTTCTAAGTACATTAGAAGAAAATATATTTATATGGGACATATATAGCTTGTAATTATATATATATTCGTTTAGAGATTTAGAATTTAATATGTAAAATTTTGTAGATATAAACACTCTTAGCAACTTTTTTTTGCTTTTAGGGTCACACTCAGCAATGCTCAGGGGTTACTCCTGGCTCTGCATTCAGGAATTACTCCTGGAGGTGCTCACGGGACCATATGGGATGCCAGGGATCGAGCCCGGGCCGGCACAGGCGAGCCGTGTGCAAGGCAAACGCCCTACCCGCTGGGCTATTTCTCCGGGCCCTCTTAGCAACTGGTATCCATATTAAACATCTGGAGTTAGGACAATGTTTGTTCTGACAGAGAAAAATGTAATGTAAGATATTAAATAACTTGATCAATAAGGTAACACTGAAGTCTCAGGGGATGTAACTGGGGAGGGGAGGGAAGAGAAGACATCATAATGATTAAAACTTGAGAGCTTGAAGGAAAGTTCCTGTAGATCTGAAATCCTCTAGAGGGGAGGAGTTGCCTAAGCTTGTGATTACAGAGAGCTATGAGAACTATAAACCATGAGAAGAATATGAAGTTGCTTCCATGAGTTGGGTGGACTGCAGTGCAGCTGACAAGAGTAGGAAACAAATCTAGAAAAACTAAGTGTTTCCTCTTCCTTCAGTTTTTGAGCAGAGAGTGATGGGTACCTAGCTGAGAAAGGAGAAATGTCATTTACAAAAATTTAAATGCAGGAAGAAAACAAAAGAGTTGAGAAGCTGTGAAACAGCATCTCTGTAATGGACTCTCGACACTTTTGACTATTCAATCTATGCAAGCATTTTCTACACAGAGTTTTAAACCTATGAACCAGCTGTGTGGTTCAACTTAAGGAAGATGCAGTTCTTTGTGTGAGAAGGATGTCACCTTCTCAACAAAGGGAGGAGATCCAAGGTTCCAACTATTCCTGCATGTGTGTCTCTGGGAGATAGTCACAGAGTCCACCTCAGATGTTCTGAAAATCAAGCAAGGTCTTTTCAAAGCAAGCAAGCAAGGGGATTGTGCTGAGGCATCTGTATTATCATCTCAGCTTTGATGGAAAGAGACTTTTTTCTTTGTAATTTTTCTTCGATGATTTTTCTTGTCCGTGGCTTGTAAGGCTATGGCAAGCTCCTCAATAATTTATTTTCAAACTTGTTTTCACCTTTATTTTTGGTCCATAACAATGTTGTCTCTTCATACCTCCTCCTTCTACCTTTAACCTCTTATTTCTTCTGTATCATTTCTCCCTTCTCTTCTTTTTACCTATTTCTTTACACACTTATAAGAATCTGTATCACTTTAATCAACTTGGTCTTTCATCAAACTATGTATGAATACATAGGAGAAATGTTGCCATTTTTCCCTGTATAAAATTTCCATGTTTGTAATATTTTTAACTTAATACTTTCCATTACCTGAAGAATGGTCTGAGGTTCTTCCTGTCCCTGGAGCAAGCAGATGTGCTAGAGCTACACTTGCTTGCAGCAGGATGTATGGAGATGTCACTGGTGCCTGCTGAAGCAAATCGATGAACAATGGAAGACAGTGATACAGCGATTATACTACCATAAGATATACAATTACAAAGATGTTCATATTTGGGTTATGTCTTACAGTTTTCCAGCAACCATCCCTCCACCATTGCCCATTTCCCACCACCAATGTCCCCAATTCCCTCCTCCCTCCCTAGCCTGCCGCTATGGCCAGTTTATAATCTTTGACTCTCTCTGTCTCTCTTTCTCTCTTCCTTCTCTTACACATTGTGGATTGCAATACATACATTTAGAGGTCATCATGTGTATCTTACTTCTTATATTTAATGCTCAGTTTTAGGTTGGTATTAGCACTTTTGACAATTATTAGCACTCTGTTCCCCTTTTCTGTCTTACCTAACCTCAGACTCCCACATGATTGTGTAACTTTCACCTTTGATAAGTCCTCTGATCCATGTTTCACGGACCTTGAACATTGGTATCATAATATGTGTATATATCTGTGTCATGCAAATAAATGCAGTCATTCTATATATCTCTCTCTCTCCTTCTAATTTCACTCAACACGATCCTTTCTGTGTCCATCCATTTATAGGCAAATTTCATAACTTCATTTTTCCTAGCAGCTGCATAGTATTCCATTGTGTAGATATACCACAGTTTCCTTATCCATTCATCAGTTCTCGGGCACTCTGGTTGTTTCCAGATTCTGACTATTATGAATAGTGCTGCTATGAAAATAAAAGTGCAGATGGTGTTTCCACTGTGTTTTTGGCTTCCCAAGGTATATTCCCAAGAGTGGTATGGCTGGGTCAAATGGGAGCTCGATGTATAGTTTTTGGAGGAATGTTCATATTGTTATCCCAAAAAGGCTGACGGGCAGTACACATTCCCACCAACAATAATTGAGAGTCACCTTTTCTTCGCATCCATGCCAGCACTTGCTGTTCTTCTCTTTTGGATATGCGCCAGTCTCTGTGGTGTGAGATGATATTTCATTGTTGTTTTGCTTTGCATCTCTCTGATGATTGGTGATGATGAGCATGTTTTTCATATGCCTTTTATCTATTCGAATTTCTTCATTGTCAAAGTTTCTGTTCATTTCTTCTCCCCATTTTTTTGATGGGTTGGCTGTTTTCTTCTTGTAAAGTTCTACCAGTGCCTGATATATCCCTGATATCAACCCCTTATCAGCTGGGTATTGGGTGAATATTCTTTGCCATTCTGTGGATTGTCTTTGTATCTTGGCCACTGTTTCTTCTTTGAGGTGTAGAAGTTTTTTAGTTTCATATAGTCCATATGTTTATCTTTGCTTACAGTTGCTTTGTTAGTGGTGTTTCATCTTTGAAGATGCCTTTTAGCTTCAATGTCGTAGAGGGTTTTTCCTATATTTTCTTTTAATGTATTTTATGGATTCAGGTCTAATATTGAGTTCTTTAATCCATTTTAATCTGATTTTTAGTGCATTACGTTAAACAGAGGTCCAAATTCATTTTCTTACACATAGCTGCCCAGTTTTCCCAGCACCACTTGTTGAAGAGGCTTTCCCTTGCTCCATTTTGGACTCTTTGCACCTTTATAAAAATTAAATGATCATGTGTTTGAGGATGGGTGTCAGGATACTCAACTCTATTCCTTAAGTCCACAGGTTAGTCCTTTTCAAGCTCATCCAGGAAATATAAGAAGCAGAAACACTCCTAAACAGCTTGTACAAGGAAATCATACTCCTGATACCCAAAGCAGGCAGAGATAACACAAAGAAAGAAAATTACAGACTGATCTTCCTGATGAACACAGATGCTAAGATCTTCAACAAAATACTAGCAAACAGAATCCAAAGACTCATCAAAAAGATTATACATCATGACCAAGTAGGATTCATCCAAGGAATGCGAGGATGGTTCAACATTCACAAATAATCAACATAATACATTATATCAATAATAAAAAAATAAAGACCATATGATCATGTCAATAGATGCAGAGAAAGCATTTGACAACATCCAGCACCCCTTCATGATTAAAACCCTCCAGAAAATGGGAATTAAAGGAACTTTCGCCAAGATAGTCAAAGCCATCTACCAAAAGCCCACAGTGAATATCATTCTCAATGGAAAGAAAGCCTTCCCCCCTAAGATCAGGGACAAGACAATGTTACCCACTCTCACCTCTTTTTATTCAATGTAGTACCGGAAGCACTTGCCATAGCAATCAGAGAAGAAAAGAACATTAACGACATCCAGATAGGCAAGGAAGAAGGCAAGCTATCACTGTTTGCAGATGACATGATATTTATACCTAGAGAACCCTAAACTGTCTACCAAAAAAACTCCTACAAACAGTAGATACTTATAGTACAGTGACAGGGTACAAAATCAATACCCAAAAAGTTGGTGGCTTTCCTATAACAACAAAAGAGAAGAAAAGATATTAAGAAAACGATTCCATTCACAGTTGTACCACAGAAAGTCACATACCTAGGAAT
>JAJIBD010002325.1:0-33947 GCA_021461705.1 Cryptotis parvus
GTAGGCCAAGATGGCTGCCACCACCCGCGTTGAGGCCCAACAGAGATGGAGAGGCAAACGCCAAGGGAAGCCAGAATGGCAAAAGGGAGAAAAAAAAGAAGAAGGGAGCTTTTCTTCCTGCAGCTTATTTTCTAACGGCTAGAAATCTGCCCAAAACTTCCATGCGGGCTATCTAAAGATGAAAACAGGAAAGTAGGTCTAGAAATGTAGCAACTTCAGGGAGGCCATCTGGCTGTTTACAGGACCCAGAGCTAATTCAACTCCACTCCTAGGAGAGCTGGGAGGAGCTATAAGCTAAATGTAACTTCCCCTGGCAGGGTCAAATGCCCTCAGGTAATTTCTCCCAGCACCTCACCTAATGTCTTGAGCCAAGATCTGCCTGGAAATGCCTTTTTATAGGGTAGAGAAGAGGGTTTCTGAGATGGCATATCTCTGTACCAAAAGACTAATATTCATGCCAGTTAAATATTTCTCCAAGCCTTCACAAGAGTTTCCTCTACTTCACGGTATTCAGTTTTTGTATTTTAGTTGCCTTTGAGTTATCAGGGAGCCATGCTTGCTTGCTTGGTGACAAACAGCATTTCTCTCTGGTATAATTACTTAGAGATCTAACATGGCCAGATATGCTGGTAAGATCTAGCTAGTCCCACGATGATTGTGGTAGCATGAGAGAATATTTACACCAGCCAGCATGAATACATGGTCAGATAAGACTGCCACATTTAGACTACACCCTCTATTTATGAAGTGACCTGCAGGGAGGCAATCCAGGGCAGATGCAGGCCTAGCTTCTAGGTGTCCTGCAACAGTCTACAGCCTCAGAAAACATCCTTTTTGAGATGTTGAGGCAAAATTATGCAAGATGAGCCAAATCAACATAGACCATACCTATTCCCATGATTATAAAGAGGGAAAACAATATTTTTCTATCCATGACCATCCTCCTCCTAACCATGGGTAATCCTGTCCGAGGCTTGGAGAGGTATCCTCAAAGAATTGTACTTGTGCCTTTGTATCATTTAGGAAGTTAGATATGTTTGAAGGGTAATCTGGAATGTACACACCCCCCTCATTTTTTAGGACAGCACAGGTTCTTCCCTGGGCGGCAGTGGTATATGTAGGGCCAACCTGTTCTGGAGAATCCCCTTTCTCACTTGGGACATTTCTGAATTCATGAGAGAATGACTATTATGGTGTCATTCAATGCATTTTGCATATACTTAGTCAGAGTTTCAATATGTTGTGCAAAATCTTCTATTCCTATTTGTGCGGGCAAAGAAAAAATCCTAATGATCATACCAGTGATACACCGACCTAGTCCAATGGTGAAGCGTTGGTTGGCAATTGACTTCAGTTTCTGGGGTGAAGCATCGAGTATGCCTTCACTGCATCCAAACAAAACCTAGTATATCTCCACTCAGCCAGAGGTAAGCCAGGGCCAAAAAGTTTTGCCCACACAGACAGTTAGAACCTTTCAGTGCTAGTCATCTAACTCCTGACTAAGTTAGTCATCCTGACTAAGTCATCTAACTTCTTGCCCAATCAGTTGCAAACCAGTCAGTGGTCTGTAAGACCTGGATATATTTACACATGAAGGGCTGGACCCACCCCATGTCTAGGGAATGAGTACAATACCTGGAAGTTGATGTCCAATTTGTTCCCCAACATAGTGGAGCCATTTTGTTCAGCTCCCTGTAGTGGAGTTATCCCATATACTGGTCCCAGACCTGGTAAAGTCCTTTTCAGTAAATCTAAATTTTTTGGGAAGGCATTACAATTTTGGATGCATTTTGCTGTAGTTTTGGATAGGCATTGTCTATTAGCTGTTGGATTTGGTAGGTATAAATGATACATTATGTCCAGGCTCTTTTATGGACATAGAAACACAGCCATTCACTTACATTTGACCCTGGTAATGGAGGTATCTGAAAATAAACATTTTCTTTTTAAAGGCTTATTAGCTCTTGAAGAAATGTCCAGTCTGTTCCTTGAAGTGGAGACACCCACCGGGTAGCCCCAAGGTGCTAGAGAGGGGCATAAGCCCACACACCCAGTATGCATTCTGATTTCTTTCCTTGGCATACTGGTGGGCCCATTGTAAAAATGTGTCAGGCCCTGTTTCTGTTGGATGTATGCTGATTATCATTAATATAGCAATTTTAGACAAAGAGACATCATACTTAGCTTTTTTGATAAGTGTTTCTTAGTTTTTTCGTAAAAGCAGTTTCAGATCCATGATGGGGTCACAGGAGTAAGGTGGCCTTGTCCTCTGCCAGTGTCTCATTATAGTTTGATGTAGGCGGGACTGGTTTTATCCTAGAAAAATGATCCAACTATAAATCCCACTTAGTTTCACGGCCATGGGAGTGCTCAAGATGACCTGGTAAGGTCCCTTCCACTTGGGTAGCAATTGATCTGAGGGAGACCCCCGCTTTCCAGGTTTTTAATAAGACCCAAACCTGCCAGGCTAGGATTTCATTGGGAGGTAGCTCTTTGTTTGGGTGAGGCAAAACCGCATTTCAATATTCCTTAATTGCCTGCTGTACTTGCCCCAGGTTCACAACATACTTAGGCAGTTCTAAGCTTTTTGTGCACATGCTGCCTGGGCACACATGCTTCCTTGGAGCTATGCTGCCAGAGCTCATGTGTTGCTTGAGCCCACGTGGCCGAGCACATGTGGTCCCCGAGCACTTGTGTTGCCCTCATCTCCCCTCTTGAGATGTGTCACTCTCTCTCTCTCTCTCTCTCTCTCTCTCTCTCTCTCTCTCTCTCACTCTTCCTCCTCCTTCCCTTTCCCTAAAATCTCCCTTTGATAAAATCTGTTTTATTTCACTGCTCGTCGACTCCTGGAAAATTCTTTTCTGTGAGGGAAGACAAGAACCCTATGGAATCCCTGGGTAAGGCCTAGGACTGACTTGCCTTTTATCAGTCCTTAGCCTGCACAGTGGGTCCCTGGACGGCAGAACGGCTGGAGAGAAAGCAACCATCTCTCTCCCTTCCGGCCTCACAGAAGCCACCAGTGAGGCCCACCTGCATCAAGGATATTGAGAAAAGTTATGTGATCCTTCCTTAGAGATAGCAAAATAATTATATAACTCCATTAAAATAAAGACGGTTCATTAGACAATATTGAGAAAACGTGTTATGCCTAACGAAGATGCTTATAACTAAAACTGAGTAAAGTAAAATAATTTCACAAAGGATGTCTGTATTTGTATAGCCTATTATCAAAGAAATTCATTTTTTGGGGGGTCACACCCAGCAATGCTCAGGAGCTACTCCTGGCTCTGCACTCAGTAATACTCCTGGCGTGCTCGGGGGACCATATGGGATGCCAGGGATCAAACCAGGCCGGCACAGGCCGGCTGCATACAAGGCATCGCTTCTACCCGCTGGGCTATCGCCCTGGCCCCTCAAAGAGTTCATTTTAATATTTAAATTTATGGAGAATGTTGACTTGCTCAAAATTTTGATTATTACTAATCTGATAATATCCCTAATATTGAATCATTTATAGCCTATAACTTAAGATCAGGACAATTATAAATATTCCTTTAACTGAATTCTAACGCATCTTATGTGCTGGTAGGAAATAAACCCCAGATTAACTTGTCTATGGCTCAATGTCTTCAAAACTGTAGTTGATGTAGGCAGAGGCAGGGAGGTCCCCATGGCAATGGAACTTTAGCCTTAAGGCTGTCCAGACTCAACTTTTGAAACCAGGAACCAAGACTCTGATGAGACCCATTAACCCTCAATAGACCTTGAAGAAATTGGATCAACCTGCTCTGCCCAGCCCTTAATCCAGCTACATTCCAGGACAGAAGATCCAGCAGGAACAGAGGTCAAGAAGGAAATTTTCAAAAAAGACCACTCCTAAAAATCTACTCCCGTGGCAATGTCCCTAAGCAACGAACTTTAACCTAGGTTGAAGCCACACATGGGAGTAGCTCGGGAAGAAATCTATAAAAGGACTGTGCACCATTATTGCCTGAGCCCATGTGGCTGAGCACATGTGGTGCCCAAGCATATTTTGCGCCCTCATCTCCCCCTCTTGAGATGTGTACTCTCCTCACAACTTCCCTCCTCTTACCCCTTCTTAAAACCCTCCATAATAGAATGTTTTATTTCACTGATCATGTGCTCCTGAAAATTCTTTGTCTGCAGGAAGACAAGAACTCTGGTCAAACCCTCTGTAAGGCCTAGGACTGTCTTTCCTTTCCCTGCAAGAGAGCAATTCCTCGTTCCAGCCTGAGTCTGCAGCTCACTGAGAAATCTCAGGTGGTGGGGATCAAATCCAGTGCCTAGAGATCAAGCAGCTTCCAGTTGTGACTTCACGGTCACCTTGTGGGGCTAGTGGGGCTCAGGACCATGCCGTGAAGGGGCTCATCACAGACTTTATCAGTCCTAAGCCTGTCCAGCCGGTCTTGAGGGGAAGAAGCTGCTGGGGAGAAAGGCAACCATCTCTCTCTCCTTCCTGCCTCACGTAAAGCCACCCGTGGGGGTCTACCTACATCATAGTTACAAGATCTTATTCGATATAGGTGGGCCCCATGGGTGGCTTTGTGAGGCCAGAAGTGGAGAGAGATGGTCGCCTCTCCCTAGATACCTCTGCCACCTGGGACCCACTGGCAGGCTATGGACTGATAAAAGACAAGTCAGTCCTAAGCCTTACCCAGGATTTCTTTCAGTGTTCTTGTCTTCCTTTCTCAGAAAAAAAGAATTTTCAAGAGTAGACAAGCAGTAAAGTAAAACAGGTTTTATTAGGAGGTTTTAGGAAAGGGAAGGAGGAGGAAAAGTGAGAGAGAGAGTACACATCTCAAGAGAGAGGAGAGGAGAACGCATGTGCTCGGGCACCACATGTGTTCGGCCACATGGGCTCAGGCAGCATCTATGCCCTGTCCTTTGGTCAGGACGGCTTTTTTGGATTTCTTCCCAAGCTACTCCCATATGGGGCTTCAACCTATTTTAAAGTCCATTGCTAGCGCCATTGCCAAGGGAGATTTTGGGAGTGATCTTTTTTGAAAAATCTCCCTTTTCTTGACCTCTGTTCCTGCTGGATCTTCTGTCCTGGAATGTAACCAGATTAAGGGTAGGGTCAGAAGATGGATCCAACTTCCTCAGGGTCTGTTGTTGGTTAATGGGTCTTATCAAGTCATTATTCCTGTTTTCCAAACAGGTGACTTTGGACAGCCTTAGGGCTAGAATTCATTACCATGTGTCCCCCACCCTCATCTGCCTCCCTACATCACTATGAAGTGGTGAATTTCAAATATGGATATGACTTTTCTATCTCAAAGGACCTTGGTCTACTCAGAGACAGATTCTGAGAATTTGTTTCATGCAATCAGAATGAAGAATTATTAAAAATAAAATAAAACCAAAACCTTAAGTTTAGATATTGTATATGAGGAACCTTAAGTTTAGATGATTGTATATGAGGAATAAAGCATTATGAGTGTCTTACTATAGAGTTTAACTTAATGAGTGAATAAAGAAATTTCATCAAGCTTCAGTATAATGTCAAATGCTGATTGTGAGGTAAGCAAAGAGTTCCAATTTGTCTCTTTCTACTCCATGAATGTTTATATTCTTTCAAAATCTGCAGTTAAAGCCTAAGTTGCATATATATATATATATATATATATATATATATATATATATATATATATGAGATAGATAGAGACGTCACATAAAAAGGAAAAGTACAGAACAATCTCCCTGATAAACACAGATGTTAAGATTTTCAGTAACATACTAGCAAATAGAATCCAAAGAGTCATCAAAAATATTATACACCATGGCAAAGTAGTATTCATCCCAGGAATGCAACATTTGCAAGTCAGTCAACATAATACATCATATAAATAAGAGGAAAAATTTAAAAAAAACATATGATCATATCAATAGATGCAGAGAAAAGCACTTGACAAAGATCCAACACCAATTCATCATAAAAACTCTCCATAAAATGAGAATTGAAACATTCCTCAATACAGTCAAAGTCATCTACTAGGAGCATACAGCAAGCATCAATCTCAATGGGGGAAAATCCGAAAGCCTTCCCACTAAGGTTGGTGACAAGACACGTTTTCTCACTCTTACCACTTATCTTCAATATAGTACTGGAAGTACTTGCCATAGCAATTAGGGAAGAAAAGGACATTAGGTGCATCCGGATAGCAATGGAAGAGTAAAGTTGTCACTATTTGCAGCCGGCATGATACTATACCTAGAGAACACTAAAATATATCAAAAAGCTGACTCTATAGTAGTGTGGCAGGGTAAAAAATCAATACCCAAAAGTCAATGTGTCTTTCCTATATGCAAATACCGAAAAAAAAAAAAAAAGGGGTATTAAAGAAATGATCCCACTAACAATTTTGCCACAGAAACTCAAATAAATAGGATTCAGTTTGACTAAGAATGTAAAGAATCTGTACAAAGGGAAGTACAAAACATTGCTTCAAGAAATGAAAGAAGATGTGAGGAAATGCAAAAGACATTCCCTTGCTTAAGGATTGTGAGAATTAACATTATCAAAATGGCAATACTCCCTAAAGAATCAATGTTGTCCCTATAAAGATGCCAATGACCTTCCTGACCTTCTTCAAGAAATTGACCAAATTCTCCTGAAATTTGTGTGGAATAATAAAACCTTACAAATAGCTAAAGCAATCCTTGGATAGAAGAAGATGGGAGGTATCAATTTCCCTAATATCAAAGTCTACTACAAAGCAGTAGTAATTAAAATGGCATGGTACTGGTATAGAGACAGACCTGTAGACACATGAAATAGAACTGACTATTCTGAAACACACTCTCAAATATATGATCACTTAATCTTTGATAAAGGAGTCAAAAATATTAAGTGGAGCAAAGAAACCCTCTTCAACAAATGGTGCTGGGATAATTGAACAGCTATGTGTAAAACAAATGGACTTAGAACTTCTATCGCCATGCACAAAAGTCAGATCAAAATGGATTAAATATCTCAACATCAAACATGAATCTATAAAGTACATCGAAGAAAACATAGGAAAAATACTCTAAGACATCAAAGTTAAAAGCATCTTCAAGATGAAACACAACTGACAAAGCAAATGGAAGCAATGATAAAAAGGGGTCTATATAAAACTGAAAAGCTTCTTCACCTCAATAGAAACAGTGACAAATATACCGAGACAGCCCACACTTTGGGAAAGAATATTCACCCAATGCCCATCTGATAAGAGGTTAATATCCATGATATATTAGGCACTGGTAGAACATTACAAGAAGAAAATAGCCAGTTCCATTAAAAATGAGGGAAAAGAAATGAACAGAAACTTCCAAAGAAAAAAGTCCGAATGGCCAAAAGACATATGAAAAGTGTTCTTCATCATTAATTATGAGGTAGATGCAAATCAAAACAACAATGAGGTATGATCACACCACATAGACTGGCACACATCCAAATGAGCAAGAACAACCAGTGCTGGTGTGGATGCCATGAGAAAGGGACTCTCATCTGCTGTTGGTGGAAATGCTGACTGGTCCAGCATTTTTAAACAATCTGGGCATTCCTCCAAAAACTACCTATCTAGATATTGAACGCTCATTTGATCCAGCAATACCATTCTTGGGAATATACTCTGGAGACCAAAAAACAGACAGGAGAAACACATTCTGCACCTCAGTTTTCAGCCCAACTCTATTCATGATAGCCAGAATCTGAAAACAACCTAAATGCCCAAGATCAGAAAACCGCTAAAGAAACTATGGTATATCTACACAATGGTATACTATGCAGCTGTCAGAAAAGATGAAGTCCTGAAGTTTACCTGCAGATGTATGGATATGGAGACTATTATGCTGAGCTAAATTAGTGAGAAGGAAAGGGCAGATATAGAATGATTTATTCAGTAATAGGATATAAATATATACAAATGATCTACAAATTGTGAGAAATATTAAACCCAGACTAGAACTAAGAGTTGGATGTACAAAAAGAGATTTACATGATAATGCCTTAGTGCCTGTAGGGCTAGTCACAATGTGTAAGATAAGAGAGTGAGATGATAGAGAGAGAGAGAGAGAGAGAATAGGAAACTGCCTGCTATAGAGGAAGACTGGCAGAGGGGAGGGAATTTGGGGGCCATTGGTGGTGGAATAGGGCACTGGTGGAGGTGCTGGTGCTGGAATAGCATATGACTGAAACCAAGTCAGGAACATTTTTGTAATTGTGTATCGCACTGTGGTATAACAACAACAAGAACAAAAATAAAGGCTCAAGTATCACTAGTTCCAAAATGTGTTAATTTTCTTTTTTTTTTTTTTGCTTTTTTTGGGTCACACCCGGCAATGCTCAGGGGTTACTCCTGGCTCTGCACTCAGGAATTACTCCTGGTGTTGCTCGGGGACCATATGGGATGCAGGGGATCGAACCGGGGCGGCATAGGCCGGCTGCGTGCAAGACAAATGCCCTACCCGCTGGGCTATCGCTCCGCCCCAAAAAATGTGTAAATTTTCAAATGACAATTGTTGGCTTTGATTTTTATCTCTTTCTGAATAATTATACTGTAGGTATATTTATGTATTCCTACCAAGTTTAAAACATGCAAAATAAGAAAGTATAAATGTGTATCCAAATGGCATCTGGTTGCTTCAGAAATACGAAGAACCTCAAACAGTTCGCTCAAGGTCTTGACGAAGAAGTCTGACCATCTTGTAGGTGGGCGGTCACGTGATCTTTTGACATCCCAGGGGATCCAGTCAGTAATGGCTCTAGTCCAGGGGCAATCTCCAAATCGCATTAAATGTCCAGTCCATCTGATGTTTGATGCCTTGGCAACGAGACAGTGTTCCTAACTCTGGAACAGAGATGGAGGTCGGAGATCCAAAAAAGAGAGAGAGAAAGGGAAAGAAATAAAGAACCTGCCATGGAGGTGGGCTGGGGAAGGGGGAGGGAACCGGGATGTTGGTGGTGGGAGATGGGCACTGGTGGAGGGATGGGTGCTGGAACACTGTATGACCAAAACCCAAACATGAACTTTTAATTGTATATCTTTTTTATTTGTATATCTCACGGTGGTATAATAAAATACTTAAAAAAAGAATAATAATCAGGATATTTGATACTTGAATTTATACACTTTTTGTATAATTTCTTTTTAAGGTTTTAAACTGCTCGAAGGACAGGCGGGCATTGTGAATGCTTTTCCAGGTTTTGCTGGATCTTCCAGTATTTCTGCTCTTCTCTCTTTGAGGTCTTATTTTATCGCTTCTTTGCAAACTTGGATGTTAGCATTTGGTCACCCGAGGCTCACGCCTTGCCACCTTAACAAATGAGCTCAAGAGTTTTTTGAAGACAGGTGTCCTTTTGTGGCTTTTTTCTCTCTCGGCATTCTTCGCACAATCATGGAGGTGCTGAACCAGTCAGTTATATTCTTCATCAATGTCCTCAATGATGGTATCTTCCTATATTGTCACAATAGTGCCTAAGAGTTCCCAGTTGGTGGTTGTTCTAGGAGTTCTATTTTTAAACTTCACAGACTTTTCTCCCCGTTGCATGAAATAGAATTTTGCAAGAAAGAGACAGTGGTCCGATCCTGTTTGGAATTTTGGGACTACAGCAACACCAGTCAGGCAAAACCGTTGATTGAAGATGATGTGGTCAATTTTATTGTGGAACTTTCCACCAGGGGATTCTCATGTCCAAAGTATCGATTCAGCCTTCTGAACTGTGAGTTTCCAATTATAAGACCAAAAATGAATGCCCTCCAATGTCCTGATCGATCTATCACATCTTCCATAAAGGCAATGGGGAAGATTATCCATGACTTCTACTCAGTTCTCTTTGATAGCCACATCCATCTGCCAATATACCAAATTCCGCAGGATGGATATGTCATTACCAACATTATCCCTCCTGAAATCTGACATGCCATTTTGTCAGTAAAGAAGGGTACAGCACCAGGCCCAGAAAAAGTCAGACCTGAACAACTGAAGAATCTGCCTTCAGTGCTCATCAATACAGTGACTGAGCTCTTCACACGCTACCTTTCTGAATGCAAGTTGCCCTCCCAATGAAAAACCAGTTGGACAGTTCCATTGTTCAAGAAGGGAGACATCCACAACATTGGCAACTATCGTCCCATCTGACAGTTGCCTGTCATCTACAAGTTGTTCACTCGAGTCATCCTGAACAAGATTGGCAGAACATTAGATGAAGGACAACCATGCGAGCAAGCTGGCTTCTGAAAAGGATTCAGGAAAATCAACCATATCCACATGGTAACCAAGCTCATTTAGCATGTAGGGAGTTCAAGATGCCACTCTGTCTCACATTCATTGATTTAAAGAAAGCCTATGATTCTGTGGAGACTGAGGCCATCATCGAAGCCCTAGCCAAATAGGACATTCAGACCCAATACATCAAGATCCTTCATGAGCTGTATTACGGATTCACCAACCAACAGGATCTCACCATTCTATGAAGAAGTGATCATTGATTTCAAAAAGAGAAGATCGGCAAGGTGATATCATTTCACCAAAATTTTTCAGAGCCACCCTCGAGAACATCATGAGACAATTACAATGGGAAGGAAAATGGGAGTGAAGTTAGATGGTTGGCAACTACACCACCTCTGCTTCACTGAGACATCATTCTAATAACAAAAAACATTAGCCACTCAGCACAAATGCTGGCAGACATGACCGAGAATGTGGAAAGATAGTTCTACAGCTGAATCTCAACAAAACTATGTTCATGAAAAATGAACTAGTTCCAGAGGCCCCATTCACTCTAAATGGAACAAATGTTTCTGAAATCAGCAGTTATGTGTACCTAAGTCAAGAAGTCAACATGATGAACGACCTAACACCTGAGCTGCGCAGGAGGAAGAGAGCGGCATGGAATGCCTTTCAAAGCATCGAAGAAGTAGCTAAAAAACAAAGAACCTACGGCTCTGGGAACATCTCTTCAACTCCACTGTTCTCCCTGCATTAACATATGCCCTCAGAGAACTGGGCCCTATGAAAGCAGAATGAGAATGCTATTCGGGTCTCCCAGAGAGCAATCGAAAGAGCTATGCTTGGAATATCACGCCTCACTCAAGTGAAAGAAGGAATCTGGAGGTCCGACCTCCATCACTTTTCCACAATCAGGTACACTGTCTCGTTTGCCAAGGCATCGGAAATGAGATGGGCTGGACATGTAATGCCATTTTGGAGACGACCATGGACTAGAGCCGTTACGGACTAGATCCCACGGGATGTCAAAAGATCCTTTGGCCGCCCAACTACAAGATGGTCAGATTATTTGTCAAGACCCTGAACGAATGGTTTTAGGCTCTTCTTATCACTGAAGTGACCAGATGCCATTGGGCTACACGGGCACATGATAGGGTCAAATGGAAATTTTACTCTGACTCGCTCAAACAAATTTCATAACAGGATGTCTAGTGATTAAGTGAATCTCCTCATTTATTCTTGTACTATTGCTGTTTATAACACAATATTTTTGACACTTTTAAACATGTCATGAACCGTCGATGTGTCCTTCCCATCTCTATATCTGATTGAATCACACTTTTTGTTTCCAGCAATCCAGTCTCCATTGTTATCCTCTAACACTTTAATGGCAATTAATTCCAAGCTACTGAAGGTGTATTATAGAAATATTAAAGAAAGCTGTTTAATATCATAATGTTGTTTTACTATCACTATCTTCCCATTAATCATCTATTTGCTAGAGCAGGCACCAGTAATATCTCCATATGTCCTGTCTCATGCTAGGAGAACCCAAAAGGCATCCGCTTGCTCCAGGAACATAAAGAGCCTCAAACCATTATATTAGGTCCCGGAAATGACCTAATATAAATGTTACTGGTATTTGGCATATCAAATACTACACGAGCAGCTTGCCAGGCTTGCCGTGCGGTGGCGTACTGTTGTAGTCACCTCTAAATAAAGCATTTATTGATGAACCATGCGCCTCTAGTGGCAGCATGAAACAGGCTGTGATAGTCTAGTCTGCTGGGTGGAGTTGTGACGAGAAGGAAGTCTGGATGTGGAAAATGGTGGGCCCCATGGGAGTGGGGGTCGTCTGGCTTGTTGTGAGGCTCTGCTGGGGTGGCAGGCCAGGGCTAGAACCCGCCATGCCTCCCAGGCGCCTCATGAGTGGCTGGGCACAGGAAGAGCTAGTAGCAGCTCTGCCCCATGCCTGAGAGTCTCTGGTTCAGCATACCTGGGCCAGATTGGAAAAAAAATATTGCTGCAGGGTGGGTTTCAAATGATCTGGGCTGTGATAGTCTGGTCTGCTGGGTGGAGTTGTGATGAGAGGGAAGTCCGGATGTGGAAAATGGCGGGCCCCATGGAGTAGGGGGTGGGGTCATCTGGCTTGTTGTGAGGCTCTGCTGGGGTGGCAGGCCAGGGCTAGAACCCACCATGCCTCCTGGGTGCCTCATGAGCGGCTGGGCTGGGCACAGGGAGTGCAAGTAGCAGCTCTGCCCCATGTTTGAGAGTCTCTGGTTCAGCATTCCTTTCTCTGCCCAGCCCTTAATCTGGCTACTTTCCAGGACAGAAGATCCAGCAGGGACAGAGGTCAAGAAAAGGAGATTTTCATGGAGTGATAGGCCAGCGGGTAAGGTGTTTGCCTTACACTAGGCCGGCCCATGCAAAAGTTCAATCCCCAGCATCCCATAGGGTCCCCGAGCACTGCCAGGAGTGATTCCTGAGCGCAGAGGCAGGAGCAACCCCTGAGCATTATTGTTTATACATCAGATATTAGAAGCATCAAATGTTTAGTTCTTTCATGATCTTGCCTTTATTTTTGTTTCCAGAAAATTATAAGCTGTAGATATTTATTCTTCAGAAACTAATAGTTTAACTACCAATATATATTTTATTATTGAATGTCGTGGCTGTACTGCAATTTTGAATATATAATTCAGTTATAATCACTTTATGAATATTATGTAGGCCTCAATATATTGATCAAACTTTTAAGTTTGGGATATGAGCTTAACAGGATTAAATGAAGCACCTGAAAGTGTGTTTGTGTTGTGAGATGAGAACAACAATGTAAAATTTTCTACATTTTTCAGGTGACGTTTTAAGTTTTCACATTGCAAAATATATTTTATGCTCTAGTAGAAAAGGGAAAAGAAATTCACTTTTGTTTGCAATTAGTTAAGAATTATCAAGAATGATATTTTGCTTTTATCCTGTGAAAACTAATTTTAAATGCAAAATATAGTAACACTTTTATGTTTACAATTGTATATTTATTGATTCTCATTGAATAATACATCTGTGTAAATAAGCCCATTAAGCAACCTTTCTTCTTATTCCAATCTCAGTTATTGTCCATTATTGGTCCATTATTGTTACTGTTTTTGGTATAGCAAATAAACCATGGGCAGCTTGTCAGGCTCTGCCATGGCTCTGGGTTCATCCTAGGGGGCCGGTCTTTTTCTATGTCAGACCATCAACCATCAAGGACCCACAGGGCAGAGCCCTGGGTGTAGACAAGCCTGTCTCCTCTCTGCCACCAGCCGGCGCAGCTGGGCACTGCAGCCACACCTGCAACACCTTGAGGGGCAGGATGGTTTTGTGAATTTATTATGCTTATTATAGGCAGATGATATATTTTATTAATATTGATGCGATATAAAAAATTTAAATAATCAAGGAATACTTTAGACCTTATATCCTGGTTAATATATTAACCTACAAAAGAATATATCTCTTTAACTGTCAGTTATGAAATAATTAGATAATAAATAAAAATATAGATAAATTTATATTAAAAATATGAGTAAGCTAGTATACAGTAATGACTACCTAATCCCAACTAACTTAAGCTGTTATCCAAGTATAGAAGTTCAAAAGAAATGATTCAGGTAAAATACTTACAAGGCTCTTATTACATTTCATCAATCATTTTTTGGGAGAAGTGACTAAGAGAGAGGGTTTTTTTTGTTTGGGAGACAGTGATTTAATCTGGAAAACTTAAAACTTACTCCAGACTCTGTTCAATGACTACTTTTTGCTAGATTTGGTAAACCATATGTCTGGGAAGCACCTGAGATCCATTACATGCTAAGCAAACACCCCACCCACTTCTATGGTGTATTTGTACCAAATTTGTTTCAGACTTTTTGGAGCTTGTTTTGGATTTTTTTAGATGCCCACCCATTTGATCACAGAGCAAATTCCTGGCTCTGTGCTCAGGGATCACTCCTAGTGGAGTTCAAGGACTCTTTGTGTTGCTAGGGCTTGGAAACCCTGGTAGATCATGTACAAGGCCAGTGATCTACCTGACTTACTATTCTTTTGGGTGACACACCCCTACATTAAGCTCCAGCTATACTTATCGCAGCCCCTCCCAGTCCTGCTATGGAAGTTTTGAATCAGTGCTGGCATTTGTGGAGCCAAAAGGCCAACCTGAAGGTCTACATTTCAAAAGGGTCAATTGCCTGGCTTTATCTCTAGATGGTCCAGCCCGGGATGGACTGGCCTGGGGAATTTTGGTGGGTTTCTATCTATAAAGTAAGCTGGGAGAAAGGAGAAAGGTCCTTTTGCCATTTTGACTTCCCTTGGCTTTCTGCCTTTACTGTTTCTGTTCTCTTCCCTGTTGGGCTTTAACACGTGATAGCAGCCATCTTGGCCTACATGTGGCTGAGGTGTAGCCAGGAACCCAAAGTCTGGGGTTTCTCCTGTTCTTGGATATCAGAACCTGTGATAGAAAAGCCTTTTAAAAATGCACCCAGATTCTGGAGTTTTCATCCATTCCCGGCCGGCTTCTGAGGTAGAAGGGCACTCATTTCCTGGTATTGTTGGGGACTCCAGCAGCTCCCTGACACTATTCCTCTGCTCCCTTTTGTAAAATCGATACAAAAATGTATGTTACGTCACATGCATTCGAAATTTCTGATTTTTTGACAATAATAATGTATACTTGCTTCCTGTTTCTAGAATTAAGGCAGAGTGAAGGTAAATTACTCATAGTACTCTTCAGCTGGCTTCCCTCCTAGCAGCATTCATTAGTGATTATAGAGGTCATGATTTCAAAATCATTTTGAGGAATTTTAAATCACAAAAAAGAATCGTGTTATCCATTTGATTTTATGTTTAGTATTATTTTTTGCTTGAATTCATCAGTTTAGTTAAATATGTCTGAACTATATTGAGCCCCCATAAAATAGAAATCACCAAGTGTTTTCCAATTTTAGACATAAACAATTAAGTTCGTAGATATTTCAAATGGTGTTAAATTTTCACCACAGCCCTCTCACTTTTCTTCCTGGAATTTTTTAAAGGTTTTCCTGATAATAATAAATGCTTTGCTAAATGTAATATTTAAAGGTTACATTTAGCACATGGAAATATAATTTGAGAATATAATAAGTAGCTTTAAAAGTCATTGGTGTTGTTTTGATCATTTGAACATTACCCTCAGTGATTCTTAGAATGTGAATAAACTCTGCTTCATACATGCTGGGAATGGCTGTACTCAGAAAGTACAGTACCCTTTCTGTTTTGTCCTTTCTTAATTCTAATGTAAAGAATGCCATTCTTGTTGAAACTGCTTTTGTTTTGTTTTGTATTTCAATTTATGTTCACATTTTTTGGTTCATGGTTACCAAATATTCATCTGTTATTCTTTTCTTTGTGGGCCACACCCAGAGAGCGCAAAGGGGTTACTCCTGGCTCTTTGCTCTGGAATTACTCCTGGATGTGCTTGAGACACCATATGTGATGCCAGAGATTGAACCTGGGTTGGTTGATGCAAGACAAATGCCCTGCTTGCTGTGCTATTTCTATGGCCCCTATTCATCTATTTTTTGAAAACATTTGTAGTGTCAATGATATTAGAACCTCTTAGCAATGAGATAATATTCTAGTGCTACATGAGAATGCATTACATCTGAATTCTACTTAAAAGGCATCAGAATAAGGAATGTTTTAGATAATAAAACACATCTTGATTCATCATGGTTGTTATTACAAACATAAATTAATAAAATTAAAAGGAATTCATCTCACACAATAAAACCAGACAACAGCAAGTATGACAATAATATTTTTTAAAATTAAAAAAATTAGTGACAATCTATGTATAATCATGTGCAAATTAAAAGGCCAAAAATAAAGCAGCATTAGAATATTTTAACTGCAATAGAATGGTATTCAGTTAAGATTTAAGTCATGACCTAATTGAACAAGGAAACTAGAAACTCATATATCATAAAACATATTATATGTATTTTCAGAACTGTAGATATTACATGAAGTACATAATGGAAATTTTGAATGCTTTTATTGTATATAGTATAATTATCACAAATTTATTTGTAATTCTATATACTACTTGAATTAAATAAAAATGTTAGTCACATTTTATAAGAGAAATGAGTATTAAAATGAAGTGCTTATTATTAGTAATAGATTGCAGTAATAGCTTTTATAAATAAACATCAGTGAATTCCTCTTCCAGCCCTTCCTCTCCTGAAAATGTCTCTTACTTTCTTGTGTCTATGTTACTATGCCTAGTTCCATTCTGGAAAAAAAAAAAAAAAACATCTTTTCCTTGTACATGTACTTCTTCCATTTTTTTCCCCTCACGTCTTTTGTAAATAAGTTTAAATAAAGAAATTTGCCTGATAAAATAAACAAATACAAATTTATCAACAGTCATCAGTCACAAATTTGAAAACAGAAATATCAGCAGTTATTAGAATAAGAACAATGTCTGCACTCTTTCTATGATATATTTGAAAAAAGGCAATAGATAACTATAATGCGTAGTAGTCAGTCTTTGTTATCTGGCTTTCATAAAATCTAAGGCTGATCTTGTATAAATTGTATCACTATCTAAATGATACAAGCGTGTAGATAAAAGTATGCATGGTTCCTTATATTAATGGTACTAGGAATCTACATTTTAGAGAACATTTCATTCAAAAATAAGTAACTACTGTGATGAAGCAAGTGAACTTAAAATAAATTTAAAAAAGGATTTTATAGCTTACAAAGAAAAAATTATGAAATTCATTATACTTATAAAATGTTTAAAATGTATTACTCTTCTGGAATAAAAGAAAAATGAAAGGTGACTGGAATAATCAGGGGGCTATGTTGATTTCAATTTTTCTCTTGAAAACACATTGTTTGCATGCTTGAATTGTATGCTGTTTATTCATTCTATTCACATCACATATGTCTCCATGGTTTTCTTTCATTTTTATAGGTTGCCTTGTACTCACCATCTTTACTAGAAATCTTAAACTCTTAGGAATAAAGGCATATTTTTGTATGTGTCTCTTTCTACCTGCTCAGAAATTACATTTTGCATTTACTTTTTGCATACTTCTTATATTTTATTTAATCTTTGTAAAATGTGTAGGTATCCTTCTTTAATTTTCCTATTCTCTCTTTTCTTATTTTAATTTTTATCTATTTTAGAATAGAAAAAAAGACAACTGTTGATTCGGTCATAGAATTAAAACTTATTCGATAACAAAGCTTCAGTAAAATCAGTAATTATAAAAACCAATTTATGTGGGTTTTTTAAGTAGTTTTTGAAGATTTACAAAGCTGTTTGTTGCTAATTGAGCCTTCTGTTACCATTTTTATTTTATTTGTTGAGTTTAGCTGACTTCTACGTTACTTTCTTATTTAATTTGGTGAGCTCCTACTGAAATTTCAGTATTGAGGAATCAGGAGGCAGTTCAGACTACAGGTCATATGTTCTGAACCAAGGAATCCACATGGTGGCAGCTGGGGAGGTTGGCATGGCTTCCAGGGCTCTCAGAACAAAGGGGAGATAGGCAAGCACCTGCCTATGATGACCCCAAAAAACACCAGATTCTCAGGCTGAAATTATTCACAGTTTTGCATCTCTTCAAAGATTGTTAGTGAAGCAGTGGAGTTGAGCCCTTGGTGTGACTCCACAGTGGGTTGGAGTTATAGCCCAGGGATTTTGGCAAGGCTGGTACTCAGCTATCTCCAATCCCCACCTCCCTTGTGCACCAGAGTTTTCAGAGAGGACACTGGTAATTCCACACATTTAGTTGCTTGGCGAGTGCCCTGGAATTATGGGTTTGTAGAGCGGGCACATGGGCTCTCTTTTCAATAGTCTTCATCTCCCTTGGAAATTTTATTCAATTTATTTTCTTGCACTGGAGCACTTCAAAAATAGTCCCAAAATATCACCAACATGGTGAAAGAGAAGATTCCTTGTTCCCACCTAAGAGAAACAAATCAGCAATGACGGATTTGTATATTCTGGGGAGAGACTGAAACACACTATGCACTCAGGGACATATGAGGGCCGTAGATGAAGTGCCAAAGAACGCATTTATAATTTATTGTACAAAAGACGGATGTGGGATAAAAATGTCTTGAGGCTATACAGTGAGTTAAGACTCAAACCAAGAGCTGCTTATTTAGTGTCCCTGAGGAGGCTAGGACATAAGCAGTGTAACAGCATGTGACCTTCAAGCAGGGGGTTCATATAAAAGGGTTAAAGAGTCCAAATAAAAGGCCACCACCCCTGCATGGAGGACAAAATATGCCACATACTCTAGTCACTTGAGAATGGTTCACTTGAGATTAACTCATTTGAGACTGGTATTGACTGAATGCCATATAGCAGCTGTGAACGGACTTCCAACTCTCTGATAGCCATTCTTCCATGTCTTCCAAGTTTTGACCCAAAGTTTCTGGGCAGGAGGGATTTTTGGTGCAACAGAAACAAAATCAGGCCCATTACATATATTTGCAACAGTGGCCAGCCCCATTCGAGCCCCTCTTTTTGATTTCTTAACTATTAACTGACTAACCACATATACAGCACTCAGAAGATAAGGACCCAGCAGAGTCCCAAAAAGTTAACCTCAAAGTTGCATTGTACCTGCGAGGAAAATTATGAGTTATTTATGATATTTCTCATCCAGAGAGTAGGTAAATAAACAAGTAAAAAGCAAAGGCAATAAATTCCAATATTTGAATCAGAAAATAAGTGAGCACATAAAATAGTAAAAAAAAAATCGAGATATTGTAAGGAGAAAAAGTTCTCCATAATCCAATCTCTAAAATAAAGAGTATATTTTCCATAAGTAATAGAGCCCTAATGAGCTCTAGGCTTTTGCTAATTTAGCACGTAAATTAGCTCTCTGCCCTTAGGAAACTCTGTAGCATAGAGGCGTGGGAAGAATTGGATTGACTTCATAATTTGTGTATGACAGAATTGTCATGATTCTAGGCTAGTTCTGGAGCAATATCCTCCCCCCCCAGGTCCCCATAGGGGGACAGACATGAAGTCATTTCAAGAGACACCTGACTAGGCTAGATCAACCATAATATAATCCATTCTAGTTCAAAGAGCACGCAAGTTTGCCTCTGGGCAAATAAGAAAGTGTCTCTGTAAAGCTAAAGGCAAAGTGAACTATTCTGACAGATTATGGATGCTAGTGGAGTTTCAGAGTTTTGCTGGATTTAGCTGGCTATAAATTCATGATATGACAAATTATATATTGAACTGCTTTTCTGGTTCAGGGCTGTCGTCCCTCTCCCCTTCTGCTAAGGAGATTCATATTTTTAGGAAGTCAGATCTGGAATATCAGCATTTGTTAAGCTTGAGCTGAGGGCTCACCTGAAGATCTGAATTTCTAATTTGCTCTTATATAGGGTCTTTGGGTTCATAGGAAAAGTAAGCCCTGAATTATTAAAGTATATATGTCGCTTTCTCCATCCCACAGTAGGATGGACAAAGCCCATCCCACTATAGCCCATTCCACAATAGGCTGGGCTGGAAGTTCTTGGCAGACTTTGGACAATAAAAGAAGCTAGAAGGAAGGAGAAGGGACCATTTTGCCATCTTTATCCTGTTTGGGTCTGACCTTTGACTGGTGCACATGGTTCAGGATTCTAATCAAGCACATGGTGTGGGTCAAGGTAGGAATTGGAAGTTGGGGCTTTCTTGATATTGGCTTATACTACCAGAAATTTTGTGAGTAAAAGACTTTTGAAAATTTGCTGCATTCATGAGTATCCATCCCCAGTCACCAGTCCCCTTGGGACAGAATGGATCCTGCTCCCCAATACTGCAGGGGAACTAAAGTTTTCTCAGAAAGACAGGACCACACAGTTTGGTCCACATGATTTCTAAATGTGTGATTCCTCTTACCATCAGTTATTTTTATTTTGGTATATATTCTGTATATCTCCTTTGAATTCTTCATTGACTAGTGTTACTCAGATCCAAGTTGCTAGTTTCCACATGTTTGAATATTTTATTGTTGTTGTATCTTAATATACTCTTGTGAGTAGGAAAGATGTTCAATATGATCTTAATCTCCACATAATCTACATCTCGGTGGTGGGCAGGCACAACCAAAATGGAGAAGCATACACAGCTTTTAGGATTTAGGGACAGCAACTTGTCACTTGTCTCTTGTCATTTGTCTTTCCATTGTTCATTGATTTGCTCAAGAAAGTGCCAGTAACATCTCCATTTGTTGGGAATGAGGTCCATTATTATTACACTTTTGGCATATCAAATACACCACAGGTAGCTTGATAGGCACTGCCGTGACTCTAGGTTCATCCCAGGGGCCCAGCCTTTTTCTATGTCAGACCATCAACCATCCAGGGCCTATGGAAAGAGCCCTGAATGTAGACAAGCCTGTCTCCTGCCTGCCACCTGCCTATGCAACCAGGAACCACAGCCCCACCTGCAGCACTTCAAGGGGCAGGGACAGTAACTGGGAATGAAAAATAACCAGCATCCTAAGAAGATGTCCAGAGAATGCACTGGAGACGTTGGCCCAGTCCATGGAGCCCCTCCTATCCAGGTAGGACCTTGAGGTGGGACTTCACAGTTCCAGGCACTCAGGGCCACAACTTAATCCTCCTATCCATTTTGCATTGAACCAACACTTTTGATTCTGCTACTAGACCTCACAAGAGCAGACTAACTACATGAACAACATTGACAATACAGCATACCCCTAAAACACAGAAAAACTGACATTTACAGAAGTTTATCTGTCAGTGAAAAGGAAAAATGCTCCAGAATATTCCACCTCCAGACCACCACAGCATTATGGGAAAACAATATAGATGCACTCCTTAAATCATAGAAGAGAAAAAAGAGCCCTGAAGCATTAACTAGGGATACACACATTCAGAATCTCTCTGATAAAGAACTCAGAGAGGAAATGTGAGATGTTTAATGAACTGAATGAAAAAAGAACCATGTCCAATAGAATACAGGAATACATAAATGAATCAGTATAACAGGCAGCCAATAAAATATAGGAAGAAATGAGAGCAGAAATAATAAGCCTACAAACAAAATACCATCAATAAAAGACTTCATAAATGAAATAAGAAAAAATGAGTATCCTCACCAGTAGAATGACAGTGGCAGAAGACATAATCAGTGAGAAAGAGGATGAGCTGCAGAGAGCACTCAGGGAACTACAAAAGATAAAGAAAAGAAGAAAAAAATGGATCAGCACAGGCTAGAGAACATGAGGATGAATCTAACAGGAAAAACATAAATATAATTTGAGTCCCAGAGGGACAGGAAGAGAACCCCAAGGAAATAGGAAAGGTTAAAAACATCCTTGCTGAAAAGTTTCTATAGGATACAGACATCCAGATTTACAAAGCACGAAAGATACCAGCAAAAACAGACCCCAAAGAAGATTCCAAGACACAGTCAAGTCAGAATGATGGATTCTATATATACAGACACAATTTTTCAAACAGCAAGATCAAAGAAGGAAATTTTATACAAAGGAGCCTCCATTCGACTTTCAGCAGACCTATCAGAAAGAAAAACTCTCTGAGCTCGAAGACAGTGGTGGGATATAGTGAAAAAACTTCAACAAGTGGCAGGAGTGTTAGCACAGTGAGTAAAAGCATTTGCCTGCATGCGGCTGACCCGGGTTTGATTCCCAGACATTCCATATGGTCCCCTGAGCATTGACAGGAGTAACACCATGCCTCGGAGTTGCTCAGGCTATAGGACCACACTAAGGCTTTGTTTCAGGCCGGGTTACCCTCACTCAGGGTTATGCTTTGTTAATTTTTTTTTTTCTTTCTTTTTTTTTTTGGGGGGTTGCCTGGCAAGCTACCCTTGTGGTATTTTATATGCCAAATACCAGTAACAATTATAGACCTCATTCCTATGACCTGATGGAATGGTTTGAGACTCTTTTTGTTCCTGGAGCAAGCAGATGCCCTTGAGCTCTACTAGCATGAGACAGGACATATGGAGATGTTACTGGTGCCCGCTCAAGCAAATTGATGATGAACGGGAAGACAGTGATACAGTGCTACAGTGAAATCCTGAATGCAAAGACAAGAGTAACCCCTGAGCATTGTTGGGTGTGATCCCCCAAAAAAGGAAAAGCAAAGAAAAAATACTCATTGAATTGAAGACCTCACTGAAATCATTACCTGGCTAGATTCTCATTCATATTTGAAGGACAAATACACAGCTTTGTGGATAAACAACATCTCAGGAACTTCATAGACTCAAAACAAATTTTAAAAAGAAGGGCTGAAAAAGCTACTCTAAGAAAAGACAAAACCCAAAATTACAACAAAATTATTCAGAAAATTGGCAAAACATCCCATGACAATAATATCTTTCAATGTCAACATTTTTAATGCACCAGTTAAGAGACATAGAGTCTCAAAATTGATAAAAAAAAATTGAACCCAACATTCTGCTTCCGTAAATATGCATTTGTGCAATCAGAGCAAAGAGAGACTAAAATTTAAAGGCTGGAAAATAATCCTTCACTCAAATGATCCCGAGAGAAAATCTGGGGTGGCCATACTATATCTGACATCATAGAATTCAGGCTGAAAAGGTCAGAAGGGATGGTAAAGGTCACTTCTTAATAATCAAGGGATACATATATCAGGAAGAAATAGCATTCCTAAACATATGCGCCCAACAAAGGGCAAGCAAAATACCTAAAACAACTGCCAGTAGACTTCAAAGAAGACATTAAAAAGCAACATGATTATAGTTGGAGACTTCAACACAGCTCCATCAATTCTTGATATTGACCAGACTAAAATTCACAAGGAAATACTGACCCTAAAGGAATAAATGGAAGAAAAAAAAGCTAGTAGATATATATACAGAGCATTTTATCCCCCAAAATATAAATATACATTTTGTCCAGCACACATGGAAGATTTTCTACGATAGAGGACATGCTGAGCCACAAAAATGCACCTCAATAAAATCAGGCAGATAGAAATTTTGTCAAGTACTTTTTCAGACCATGATGCAATGAAAATAGAAGTTAATCTCACACAGAAATGAAAAGCCATAAAAAAAACTATAAACTAAACAGCTTCTTGCTGAACAACCAGTGGATCACCAAAAATATCAAAGTGGAAATCCAAAAATACCTGCAAACAAATGAGACTAAAGAGTCAGAAAAGAATAAAGGTCCATGGTAAAAAAATCTGACTTCACAGCTTAAGATATTAGAAAGTAACAAGCAAAAGAAGCCCAACACAGGAAGGAAGAAATAATAAAACTTAGAAGAAGGAATATTCTGTCGGGTTGGAGATGTGCAGATGAGATTTCAGGAACAAGGCATATTTCCATTAATATATTCAATAATCACCAGCTGGAAGGGCAGTAATTCTCACATTGGCAGCTGACTGACTGCCTCACAAGGACCCCAACTCCCTTATATCCCACTGTCTCAAAGGGCAATACAACTTAGAGTTAAGTTTTCATAGTTTATGGTCAGAGTTCTTCATCAAGCGCTGAACGAGCGGTTTTGAGGCTCTTCATATTCCTCTAGCAAGTAGATGACATTGGGCTACACTAGCAAGTGATAGGGGTCAAATGGAAACTTTACTGGCGCTGGCTTGAGCAAATTGACAAATAACGGGATATCAAGTGATCAAGTTTACATTACAAAAGACATTTCACAGTCTTTTCATAGGATTTAAGAATGATAAGAAGGAGACAACCAGGGACCAAAAACCTGCAGTGGGTGCTATCTAGGTGAGGTGAGATGAACAAAAGAATGCATTACAGTCTCAAATTGAGTCTTTATGACTAGTTCAAGATGGCAAGGTCTTGTCATACGAAAAACAATAAAACCCTGTTTTCTATCTAACGTCAAGCAGCGTCCATTTGACTCCATCTTGGGCTAGTTACAGCCAACAAAGAAACATGCAGAGAAATGACGTAGGGTAGGAGTGTCTGTGTATTTGAAATGTGAAAATATTCTCACTAGGGAAATTTACATACTAACTCTATTGGGAACTAGTCTGCCAGAAAGTCCTTTGTATCTGTTAACAGGCAGTATCTATCAGATCTTTCATCGCATATCCTTAGATCTACTTTCTGCCAACAGTGGAAGTCAAAAACCTGGAATCTAAGAAAACAGTCCAAAATATAAATGAAATCAGGAGATGGTTCTTTGAAAAAATAAACAAGATTAACAAACCACTTGCAAGACTCATAAGGAAAGGGAGAGAAACCAAATAAAAAAAGAATCAGAAATGAAAAGGGGGCATCACAACAGATACCACAGACTTTCAAAAGATCATCAGAGATAACTTTGAGAGCCTGTATACTATGAAACAAAAATGTAGAAGAATGGACAAATTTCTGAATTCCTAATTCAGTAGGAATTCCTCAATTCCTCCCAAGGATATGACAAGAAGATTTGGAATACCTGAACAAAATTATTACATTCGAGGACATTGAATCAATAATAAAAAATTCTGCACAAACACAAAAGCAAAGATCCAGAAGAATTCACCAGTGAATTATTCCAAACCTTTAAAGATGACTACTCACAGTTCTTTTCAAGCTCTTCCAGGTAATTGAAGAAACTGAAACACTCCCAAAAATCTTTACAAGGCACATATAACCCTGATACCCAAATCAGACAGAGGCATCACAAAAAGGAAAACTACAGAAAAATCTCCGTAATGAACACAGATGCTAAGACCTTGAACAAAATACTAGCAAAAGGGATCCAAAACTCATCAAAAAGATTATACACCATGACAAAGTCTTATTCATCCCGGAATACAAGGATTGTTCTACATTAGCTAGTCAATCAACATAATATATCACATAAATAATATTTACTTGTCTTTCCAAGTATTTTCTATTCACTTGTCTTCCCATTGTTCATCAATTTTCTTGACCAGGCATTAGTAATATCTCCATACTTCCTGTCGCATGCTAGTGAAGCCCAAGGGCATCTGTTAGCACCAGGAACATGTAGAGCATCAAACCTATCATTCAGGTCTATAATGGGACTGAGGTCTATAATTGTTACTGGTTTTTGGCATATCAAATATGACAGTGGTAGCTTGCCAGGCTCTGTCATGTGGATGCTATACTCTTGGTAGTAGGCTTTCAGTTTGTACATTTGCTGATGAACCAATGAGGAAAGATCAGCTTATCTCTTGAGTGAGAGCTCTGACCAGCTGTAGATTCCACATATATGGATACACAGGGCAGAGGCTGCTACCAGCACTCCCTGTGCTCAATTGATCATGAGGCATCCATGAGGGAAGGCAAGTTTTTAACCCTGGCCCACCATCCCAATAGAGTCTACCTAAGAAGCCAGAGGAACCCCCACACCATGAGGGCCACCATTTTCAACATCAGATAAATAAGAGAAAAAAAAACATATGATAATATCAGTAGATGCAAAGAAAGCATTTACAAGATCAAACACCCATTTATGATGAAAACTCTCCATAAAATGGAAATTAAATGTTTATTTTTTATTTATGGCGGTATAATAGAGCATATTTAAAAAATAAATGTCACCTTGCGATAGCACAGCATGTAGGGCATTTGACTTGCATGTGGCCAATCTGGGGTTGATCCTCCGGCATCCCATATGGTCCCCTGAGCACCGTCAGGAATAATTCCTGAGCAAAGAGTCAGAATAACCCTGAGTGTCACCGGGTGTGACACAAAAAAGCAAAATAAATAGATAGATAGATAGATAGATATAGAGTAGATAGATAGATAGATAGATAGATAGATAGATAGATAGATAGATAGATAGATAGATAGATAGATAGATAGATAGATAGATAGATAGATAGATAGATAGATAGATAGATAGATAGATAAATGAATAAAATGTCACCTTGCAGGGGCCGGAGCAACAGCACAGCAGAGAAGGCATTTGCCTTGCATGCAGCTGACTCGGGTTTTAATCCCCAGGATCTTTTTATGGTCCTCCAAACACTGCCAGGAGTAATCCTGAGCATCGCTTGGTGTGTGTGATGAAAAAGCAAAAAAGTCATCTTTTTGATGCTTTTTTATTTGAATTGTTCCACAGTCTCCCACTTTGGCTTCATTTGTGCTTTTCTCCTACCCTTTGTTGTTGTGATGCCCAAAGGTTGGCACATTTTCAAAGTTACTGTTTTATCAAGACAATATTATTCCTGATCTCCAGAAAAAAATGGGAATTGGAAGGAACTTTCCTTAATATAGTAAAGACCATCTGCTTTAAGCCTACAGCAAGCTTCTTTCTCAATGGGGAAAAATTGAATGCCTTTCCCATAAGATCATTGAGAAGACACGGTTGCCTGCTCTCACCGTTTCTATTCAATATAGTACTGGAAGTAATTGCCCGTAGTAATCAGGGAAGAGAAGGACATTAGGGTATCACAAAAAAGGAAGAAGTCAAGCTGTTACCATTTGAAAATAATATGAGAATATAACTAAAGAACCCTAATTATTTTCAGATGACATGATAATATAACTAGAAAACCCTAAACTTTCTACCAAAAAAGCTGTAGAGTGGGAGGGTACAAAATCAATACCCAAAAGTCAATGGCTTTCCTATATGCAAATAACAAAAGAAAAGAAAGGGATTTTTAAAGAAGCCATCCCATTCATAACAGGCACAAAATAAAATATTAGGAATATGTTTGACAAAAATGTAAAGGACCTGTAAAGAAAACTACAAAATGTTGCTTCAAGAAATAAGAGAGGGGACAGAGCAATAGTACAGTGCGTAGAGCTTTTGTCTTACATGTGGCCAACCTAGGTGTGATCCCCGGTATCCCATATGGTCCCCCTGAGTAGTGCTAGGAGTAATTCCTGAGTGCAGAGCCAGGAGTAACCTCTCAGTATTACTGGGTATAACCCAAAAAAGAAATAAATGAGGACCTGAGGAAATGGGAGACACATTCCTGCTTACAGGTTGGGAGAATTAACATTATCAAAATGGTAATACTCCCTAGAGCTTTGTACAGATTCAATGTGGTCCCTATAAGGATACCCATGATATTCTTCAAAGAAATTGACCAAACACTCCTGAAATTTGTATAGGAATTATAAGCTTCCACGAATAGCTAAAGTACTCCTTGGGAAAAAAAGATGGGAGGTTTCACTTTCTCCAACTTCAAACTCTGCTACAAAGAAGTAATAATTAAATGGCATAGTGTTGGTATAGAGTTGGACATATAGATGTATGGAATAGAACTGAATATCCTAAAACACAATCTCAAATACATGATGGCTTAATCTTTGATAAAGGAATAAAAATATTATGGAGTAATGAAACCCTCTTCAACAAATGGTGCTGGAAACTGGGCAATGAAATGTAAAATAATGAACCTATATGTCTGTCTAATGTGATGCATAAAAGCAGATCAAAATGGATTAAATAACTCCAATATCAGATATGAATCTGTAAAGTATATCAAAACATAGTAAAAATACCATACAACATGGAAGCTAAAGGTATCTTCAAAGACTAAACATCACTGACAAAGCAAATGGAACAAAGATAAACAAATGCTACTATATGAAACTAAAAGCTTCTGTACCTAAAAAAGATGACCAATATACAAAGACACCCAAAGTGGGAAAGAGTATTCACTCAATGCCCATCTGATAAGTGGCTGATATCAGTCAATGGTAGAACTTTACAAGAAAACAGCCAGCTCCATCAAAAAATGGGAAGAAAAATGAGCATAAATTTCCAAAATAAATTCATATGGCCAAGAGGCATATGAAAAAGTTCTATTCATTATTAATCATCAAGAAGACACAAATAAAAACAATAATGAGGGTATGATCTCACAGCAGAGAGACTAGCACACATACAAAGAGCAAAGAACAACCAGTACTGGCATGGGTGCGAGAGAAAGGGACTCTTATCCGCTATCGGTTGGTGGAATGCTGATGGGTACAGCCTTTTCAAAAAACAATATGGCATTTCTCCAAAAACTAGAAAATTGCTCTGCCATTTGACCCAATAATACCACACCTGGGAATATACCCTGAAGAACCAAAAACACACAGTAGAAACACTTTCTGCACTCCGATATTCATCGTGGCACTATTCTTGATAGCCAGAATCTGGAAATAACCTGAATGTGTAAGAAACAGAAGACGGAGTAAAGAAACTATGGTAAACCTCCACAATCCAATACTATGCAGCTGAAAAGAAGTCATGAAATTTACCTGCAAATGGATGGATATGGAGACTATCATGCTGAGTGAAATTAGTCAGAAGGTAAAGGACAGATATAGAATGACTGCATTCATTAGGAGGGATATAAATATATACCAGTGTTCTCAATTATGGGAGATGGTAACACTAGACTAGATCTGATCATTGAATACATACAAAGGTATTTACATTACTAATCACTAAATGTCTGTAGGATAAACCACAATGTGCAAAGAAAAGGGAGAGTGAGAGAGGAAGAGAGGGAGATAGAGAAAAGAGAGAGAAGAAAGGAAAAGTGCCTGCTATAGGCAGGTTGGGGGGGAAGAGAGAGGGGAATTTGGGGATATTGGTGGTGAAAATAGGACCCTGGTGGAGGGATGGGTGCCAGAGCACTCTATGAATGAAATCACAAACATCTTTATAATTGTATATCTCATGTATATATTTTACTGTATCACTGTCTTCCCATTCATCATCGATTTGCTCAAGCAGGCACCAGTAACATCTCCATATGTCCTGTCTCATGATAGTAGTGCCCAAGAGCATCTGCTTGCTCCAGGAACATAAAGAGCCTCAAACCACTCTATCAGGGCATGGGAATGAGGTCTATAATCGTTACTGGTATTTGGCATATCAAATATGTCACGAGAGGCTTGCAAGGCTATAGCTGTGCGGGTGGCATACTCTTATAGTCATCTCACAATCCAGCATTTATTGATGAACCGCGCAGCCGAAGTGGCCACGCAAGCCGGGCTGTAATAGGCTCTTCTGCTGGGTGGAGTTCTGATGAGGGGAAGTCCAGATGTGAAAATGGCTGCCCTTATGGAGAGTGGGAGGTTGTCTAGCTTGGTTGCGAGGCTCTGCTAAGGTGGCTGGCCAGTGCTAGAAACTGTCATCCCTCCCGGGTGCCTCGTGAGCAGCTGGGCTACAGGGAGAGACAGTAGTAGCTCTGCCTCATGTCTGTGAGTCTCTGGATCAGCATGTATATATTTATATACATATCAACGATCACGATCACGATCTTTCCGTTGATCATCTATTTGCTAGAGCGGGCACCAGTAATATCTCCATATGTCCTGTCTCATGCCAGTAGAGCCAGGGGCATCGGCTTGCTACAGGAACATAAAGAGCCTCAAACCATTATATTAGGTCATGGGAATGACCTAATGTAATTGTTACTGGAATTTGGCATATCAAATACAACACGAGAAGCTTGCCAGGCTTGCCGAGGGAGGCAAACTCTTTTAAACACCTCCAAATAAAGCATTTATTGATGGACCACTGGCGCTTGCGGCCGTGCAAGCCGAGCTGTGATGGGCTGGTCTGCTGGGTGGAGTTCTGACGAGAGGAAGTCCAAATGTGGAAAATGGCGGCGCCCGTGGAGTGAGGGGTGGTGGTCTGGCTTGTTGTGAGGCTCTGCCGAGGTGGTGGGCCAGGGCTAGAACCCGCCATGCCTCCCGACTGCCTCATGGATGGCTGTGCACAGGAGAGCAAGGAACAGCTCTGCCCCATGTCTGAGAGACTCTGGACCAGCATACCTGGGCCGGATTGAGAAAAAGCTGCTGCAGGGTGGGTGTCGATGATCCGGGCTGTGATGGGCTGGTCTGCTGGTTGGAGTTCTGACGAGAGGGAAGTCAAATGTGGAAAATGGCGGCACCCATGGAGTGAGAGGGGGTGGTCTGGCTTGTTGTGAGGCTCTGCCGAGGTGGTGGGCCAGGGCTAGAACCCGCCATGCCTCCCCACTGCCTCATGAGCTGGCTGTGCACAGGGAGAGCAAGGAACAGCTCTGCCCCATGTCTGAGAGAGACTCTGGACCCTATATACATATATATCTTTATAATTGTTCCCAGGTGGCATAATAAAATTTTTAAAAAATCTCCGCATAATATCCTAAAGTTTGCTTTGTTACTGATAAAGTAGTATGTATACTTAAAAATGTTTATTCATTTCTTTTAACTCAAGTTTTTAAGCATATTGATTAGATCCACATCAATTATGTAATGTCCTTTCTGACAAAATACTATTGTTTTATTTTTAAAATATGAATAATTTATTCATTGCTTGTAACAGTGTCTTAAGATCATATCAATGCCTGAATTCTTATCAGTGCAAGCATTAAAGTATATTAGTAATGGTTTTGTGTATTGGGGTGCTCTATATTGTTTATCGATGTTTATGAATATAAGTATGGATTAGTCATATGATATTATATAATATCTTTGACTCTTGCTACTGTTTTGGGTGAAAAAACATATGATAGATGAAAACAGGAACTGTTGCACTTTTTATGACTATTAATTTTTGTGCAATTTTCTTATTAGTTTACTCTGACCTATGTATAACTTTTTTATCTGCTATGACAATACATACATTGAGGTTCCCAAAAATTATTTAGCCCACAAACACTTCTTAGTGAAAAAAAGTCATTAATGCTACTCTGGTAATATTCCTTTTTAGATGAATCAAAAAGGATTGATCTTCAGTTAAATTTGAGACTAGTTGTTCAAACATTATTCAAGTGTCTCTGAGGGTTGTTGTCAAGAACATTGGAAACACTAGTCTAGATAGAACCTGCATGGAAAAAATGTGTTTAATTTTATCCCTTCTTCTTGTTCCCCTTTTCTGCAGTGGTTGTGCCTTGCCTACTACTTGGGGGTTACACAATGCTTCTTTTGTGGTTTTACTGCTTTTTCATGGTATTCACATATTTGATTGTTTTGCTCACAGGACGTTATTTCAGGTTGTGGCATTCACACCTTCAGCCACAGTGTTTGCTGTGGCAACACTCATTCACTGGTCATGCTGCTTTTCTACCTAGGGACTCCCATTTTAGTTGTGAACACCAGGGTTCTTGCCCACCACCACAGTGCTCGCACATCTGCATTTTATATGTAGTGCTCAGGTCAGGTTTCAGTGTCTGGCTGCAAAGCTTGCACACAGCTCACTATGTTGCAACCATAAAATGGTGGTGTATTACCAACAGGCACAAAGAGAAGGATTGATCTGTTATGAATAAGCAGCAGAGCTGACCATATTTTACATTTGTCCCATATTGGTGGCACAGAGGACAAAAGACCTCATGCAACAAGGGAGACTATTAGCCACTGAATCATTTCCAACCCTAGATCCTGCTTCCTATTCTTAGTGGTATTTTCTCTAACAAATTTTTATCATAAAAAGCAGATTATAGCCCAAATCTGGAATGTGTCCAGAAATAGATGATTGACTAAGGACTGGCACAGATGGACAACAGAATACTATTCAACCATAAAATAAATTCTAAAAATTGCCTACATATGGAGGATACTGAAGAGTATCATGCTGAGAGATGGAAATAGACCGACACAGATATCCTATACCTATCTCATATATAGGATATAAAGAAATAGTGAAATAATGGATAAGCAAAGACAATAGAAAGAAAATATGAAGACTGGCATTCAGTGTGAAACAAACCATTTAAGGGAGGTGAGGGTGGTATTGGGGAGGAGGCAGCAATGCCGGTAGTGGAGGGTTGTGTTGAGCCCAAATAAGGATATGGTGCTGAAAGGAGGTAAAGTGTATGAAGCCCTCTAGAGCACACTGGTGTGGTTGGCAAATCAGGGACGGAAATGGATACTGGGTAAGGGATTGGGATCTGAAATAGTATATGCCTGACAACCAATCACTTTGTAACTCACAGTGATTGAGCAAAAAAAAATCAAGATGACGATAATAATAAGCAATAAATAAATAAATAAAGCAGACTGTAACATGCGAGATTAGGCAGCAAGAGGATTTATGTTATCAATAAACTCCTGCTTAAAAGTTAAACATTATTAGTTTAGGTTGAACGGTTTGTCAAGAGTTATATGACATCTGTGTCCCTCTAGTTCGTGATTCTAATGCCTGCTTGTTGAGGATCAGCTGTAATTGTGAACAGAAACCATTAGAAGCAAAAATATTAACTAGATCTAGTTTGCACAATTGAATTTATTTTGGATTTGCCTTTTGTACTTTCAATATTTAGATTTCAAATTCTTGAGCTTCCATTTCCACTCCTGATTACTTTTAAAACATCTGTCATTCTGTTACTATCCTTTAAAGCTAATGTAAATAAGACACAGAAGAATCTAATTGTATTGTAAAATCAAAAATCTCTTGACCCCTTTCTTCAGACTTGATGGAGAATTTCTTTCTGTCCAGTTCAAACAGCAAGAAATGAGGACTCAAAAGACAGAGGCTTAAGTAATGTAAAATGCTTACAACAACCTGTGCCAAATATTTTAAGTGTAATTTAACAGAATGTGTGCCACTAACAGGTTGTTTATCCCTTCTTACTAACTCTAGTTTCATAGCATTCCTTTCATCGTTTTGTCTACCTTCATGTTTTTTTACTTTAATTTCAAATACTAAGAAATTGCCTTGTCTTGACAACCACTTTGTGTTCCCTGAAAGGTTTTGAAAAGCTTAGTGGTTTCCTATTATTCTTAATTGCTTGCAACACAGAGAAATAAGTAAGAGAAATATCTCTTATTTTCCTTTATAATGATTCCCTTTCCATTTAGAGATCTTTACAGAATTTTTGGCATTTTCCACCTATTTATATATTGTATATATTATTACCTTTTTCATGTGACTGCTTAGAGAGAGCTAAGGCTATAATCCTAGAATAAGGCTTTTAGTTTGCTTAGAAACAAATGTACATGCAGTAGTATGACATATATGCCCATATGAATAGCTCTATTATATAGTTATATTATACTATACATAATACACAGGGTATTATACTAAAGGAGAAATACTAGTATGTTTTTTTCATAGAAACCAAAATGAGCTGAACCTTACATTATTCTCTAATAGACAATGCAATCAGGATTTCTGGTAAATTCTCAACCTTTGAGACCTTTGGAAAAATTCTCTATTACTTTGAAGGAATGGACAGCTATTGGATTACAATTAAATTTAGGTGAGAACTGAAAGATGATATCCCAAGATTTCAGTAGAAAATGTAGAGCCTAAATATGATAATCAAACCCTGAATTAGATTTTGTGTTAGATTGGTAGATATATTAGAGAGTAGAAAATCAGGTTGACATTTTATCAGTAATGGCTCTTCTCATCACAACTATTTTAATCTACATTGCTCAAATTTATCTTGCTTTCCAATAAAGAAGACTATAAAGCTAATATTTATGTTTCAATTGGCAAGGTACTTATATAAAATAAAGTGCATTATAAAGGTTAGCAAAAATTTTCCAGTCAAAGAATAATATAAATAGGAACTTCAATTATTGAAGCAATGATATTTGATCAAATGCCTAATTTATTTTGAAAATGTTTATAATAACCGCAGTTAACAAGGTTCCTTTGTATAATTTATTTAATAATTACTATTACTGTATACATTTCATCTATATTTAGTATAGTTATATTTATAGTTCTCACATGAGGCTAAATATCTTTAAGAATGTATAGATTATG
>JAJIBD010002326.1:0-73525 GCA_021461705.1 Cryptotis parvus
ATACAAATAACGGAAGAGAAGAAAGGGATATTAAGGAAACAATTCCATTCACAATTGTACCACAGAAAATCAAATACCTAGGAATCAACTTACCCAAGTATGTAAAGGACCTGTATAAAGAAAACTACAAGACACTGCTCCAAGAGATAAAAGAGGACACAAGGAAATGGAAACATATTCCCTGCTCATGGATGGGGAGAATCAACATTGTCAAAATGGTAATACTCCCTAGAGCTCTGTACAGATTCAATGCTATCCCTATAAGGATACCCATGGCATTCTTCAAAGAAATTGACCAAACAATCCTGAAATTTGTATGGAACGATAAACCCCCCAAGGATAGCTAAAGCAATCCTCGGGAAAAAGAAGATGGGAGGCATCACCTTACCCAACTTCAAACTGTACTACAAGGCAGTAGTAATTAAAACAGCATGGTATTGGAATAAAAACAGACCCGTGGACCTATGGAATAGAATTGAGTATCCTGACACCCAACCTCAAACGCATGATCATTTAATCTTTGATAAAGGTGCAACGAGTCTAAAATGGAGTAAGGAAAGCCTCTTCAATAAGTGGTGTTGGGGAAAACTGGGCAGCGACATGTAAAAGAATGAATTTGGACCTGTGTCTAACACCATGCACAAAAATCAGATCAAAATGGATTAAAGATCTCAATATCAGACTTGAATCCATAAAAGTACATTGAAGAAAATATAGGAAAAACCCTCCCATGACATTGAAGCTAAAGGCATCTTCAAAGATGAAACATCACTAACAAAGCAACTAGAAGAAAAGATAAACATATGGGACTACATGAAACTAAAAAGCTTCTGCACCTCAAAAGAAACAGTGACTAAGATACAAAAGCAGTCCACAGAATGGGAAGAATATTCACCCAATACCCATCTGATAAGGGGGTTAATATCCAGGATATATCAGGCACTGGTAGAACTTTACAAGAAGAAAACAAACAACCCCATCAAAAAATGGGGAGAAGAAATGAACAGAAACTTCAGCAAGGAAGAAATTCGAATGGCCAAAAAACATATGAAAAAATGCTCATCATCACTAATCATCAGAGAGATGCAAATCAAAACAACAATGAGATACCACTTTACACCACAGAGACTGGCACACATTCAAAAGAACAAGAACAACAAGTGCTGGCGTGGGTGTGGGGAAAAGGGGACACTCATCCATTGTTGGTGGGAATGCCGGCTGGTACAGCCTTTCTGGAAAACAATATGGACTTTCCTCCAAAGACTAGAAATTGAACTCCCATTTGACCCAGAGATACCACTCCTGGGAATCTACTCTGGGAAGCCAAAAATACGCAGCGGAAACACCATCCCTACTTTTATGTTCATAGCAGCATTATTCACAATAGCCAGAATCTGGAAGCAACCAGAGTGCCCGAAAATCGATGACTGGATAAAAAAGCTTTGGTACATCTACACAATGGAATACTATGCAGCTGTTAGGAAAAATGAAGTCATAAAATTTGCCTACAAATGGATGGACATGGAGAAGATTATGTTGAGCGAAATTAGCCAGAAGGAGAGAGACAGATACAGAATGACTGCATTTATCTGCATAACATAAATATATAGGTACATATTATGATACCAATATCCAAGATCAAGTGAAACATATATCAGGAGGTCCTGTCAAAGGTGGAAATTATCACAAATGTGTGGGATTCAGAGGCTATGTAAGACAGAAATGGAACAGTGTGCTGACAATTGTTGAGGGTACTAATGCCAACCTAGAACTGAGCATTAAATAGAGGCAAAAAGATACACATGACAACCCTTTAATGTATGTTCTGTAATTCATAGTCTCGGAGGGAAGGAAAAGAGAAGAGAGAGAGAAATGGAAAGAAATCAAGAACCTGCCATGGAGCAGGGCTGGGGAGGGGGAGGGAACCGGGGACGTTGGTGGTGGGAGATGGGCACTGGTGGCGGGATGGGTGCTGCAACACTGTTTGACCAAAACCCAAATATGAACTTTTTAATTGTATATCTTTGTAATTTTAAAAATAAAAAAAATTAAATAAAATAAAAAAAAGAAAAAAAAGAACCTGCCATTTAGGCAGGCTATGGGAGGAGGTGGGGACATTGGTGGTGGGAAATGGGCACTGGTGGAGGCGGGTACTGGAACACTATGTGACCCGAAACCTCCAAACATGAACAACGTTGTAATTGTATATCTCACGGTGGTATAATAAAATGTTTAATTAAAAAGAAAAAAGAAATGGCAGTGTGGGGCCGGGCGATAGCCCAGCGGGTAGAGGCGTTTGCTTTGCGCCTGGCCGGCCCATGCCGGCCTGTGTTCGATCCCCAGCATCCCATATGGTCCCCTGAGCACAGCCAGGAGTAATTCCTGAGTGCAGAGCCAGGAGTAACCCCTGAGCATCTGGGGTTTGACCCAAAAAGCAAAAAAAAAAAAAAAAATGGCAGTGTGTATATACCTTAATTAAAAGAACTTTATTGATAAAAAAAATAAACACTCACTTGAGTGGATGGGAAAAGAGGATGGCACTAATACACAGGATGCCCACAACCTTCATAAAAAGCGCATTATCTGCAGCAGGCGAGAAAGCAATACCCAGTCAGCCAAAACATGGCTGCATGCACTTTCTTGAAGATGATGTTCCTAAATTGGATAGATTCTGTTGATTTTTAAATCTCTGGAGCTCTTGGAGAGAACAAATGTCCCTCTCCAAGTTTTTTGAAGGAAGTTGGGAGCAAAGAAAAGGTTCCCCAAAAAAGAAAAAGGCACCTATGAAATAAAAGCGAGAGAGAGAGAGAAATGGAGAGAGAAGAGAAGGTTGATATCCAATGTCCTGATTTCCTGCTGAGTATTAAGTCTGTAGGACTTTCCCTGCTCTAAAGACTTTCAGCAAATCCCTCAGCTTTGCCAGAGCACTCTTGAATTGCTGAGGAAAAATCATAGTGAGGAAAGACTTATTTGGAATTGTGTTTGGAAGTTGTGGGCCTTGATCAAAAACTCCGGTGATACAGCTGAGTGAGAAGAGGAGCCTGGATGCAAAGGGGAGCAAGTTAAGTGGTGTGCTGGTCTGGCAGTCCTTAAATGGTGTGCAAGGAGGCCATGAGAGCAGCTAGGATGGAGGCTATAGGCCAAGGTTCTCTAAACAGCAGAGAGGTAAAAAAATACAAGGTCATAGTAGTAGTATGGCAGGTAGGGCCTTACATAAGGGTGGCCCAGGTTCAATCAATCCGTGACACCCCATGTATTCCCCTAAGCACAGTCAGGAGTGCTCCCTGAGCACAGAGACAGGCATAAGCCTTGAGCACTGCTGGATGTGGCAAAAAAGAGCAAAGATTCCAGGCAAGTATTAGAAATCGTACCAAGTATAATTTTCCCTCCCATACTGCTCAAAACCTTGTCCATCTAAAGCAAGGTTCCCAAACTCACTTGGCCTATTGCTCCTTTACAGAAGAAAATATTTTATTTAACATCACCCCCCCACACACACACCCAGAAACCTATCTTCTTTAGGTGTGCATACAGAAAGGCAATTGCCCCTGAGCCTACTCGCCCATCCCTCTGGGAGGCGGTGGAGGTGTCTAAGAGTGTAGCATTGCCTACTGTAAGGAGCACTGATTTAAAAACATCTATAGAGCTTAGGAAGCGGCACAAGGACTTGAGTCAGTTCTTTGCATGCAGAAGACTCAGATGAAATCCCCACTATTACACGTCCTTCAAGCACCACCAAAAAATGAGTGGGAAGTAGTCTCCTTTACAGCCAGCACCTCTGGGCATAACCCCCACCAAAAAAAACCTTAATATATAAAAACACCAAAAAAGGCACAAATCAATACCACCAAATTCTGAACTGTAGTCATTTCTGAAACTAAAATTCGTATTCTTATTAAGAAAATGTGTAACCTTAGTAGTTTGAATGGGAATATTTGTAAGGTACTAAATGTACTGAGGATTTTAACTTCCAAAGTTTAGCTTTGTTTTTTGCTGAAAACCTTCCATATTGCCCTCTCATATCACCTCACCAGATACAAGCAGTATGGCCTGTCCCACAAACACACACACACACACACACACACACACACACACACACACATACAATCAGCAGCCCAGTTCAATCATCTTGAATATACAGGTGACATTACAGTTGAAGAAAAGTGGTCACTATTAAATATAGAAATTGATGGGGGAAATGGAAATATTTTTGATACATATGACATAGAGTTTATTTTCAAGATATATATAAGAAATTCCCTCAAATCACTTTATAGATAATGACTACCTAATAGAAAAAAAGAGACCAAGAAAGCTGTTTACATTAAAATAAATACAAGTTGATAATAAATATTTGAGCAGCAATTAAGATGATGAAAATTAAAATAAGATACTTTATTTGGCCAATCCATTTGGCATCAACTTTTAAACACTGAAGAGACTAGGAGAAAGGGCCCTTTCAAATAAAATAGGTAGATATGTGTCGGGGACGCCACCGGGGTCTCCAACAGTGCAGGGAAGCAAGTTCCCTTCTACCTCCAAAGCTGCCGGGGAATGGATAAAGACTCAGGAATACGATGCAGTTTTAAAAGGCTTTACTTATCACAGGTTCAGGATACAAATCAGCAATAGGAAAAACCGGTGCTTAGGATTCCCGGCTAGAACCCCAGCCACGTGTAGGCCAAGATGGCGGCCACCATGTGTTAAGATCCTGTAAAGAGGAGACAAAGACAAGACTCCCAAGAAAAGTGCAAGACCCAAAGAGAGCCCAAAAAAGAGAGAGCGAGCAATAGAGGAATCAGCCTAGTTTTATACCCCTGCAACTCAGACCTCCCACTATTATGGGAAGCATGGAGGGTCAAATGCCCTGAGGTAATTTCTTCCAGCACCTCACCTAGGCCCTTTTTATATGCTGATGTCAAGATCAAAGATCTGCCTGGAAATGCCTTTATAGGGTAGAGAAGGGGGTTTCTGAGATGGCATGCCTCTGTACCAAAGACTATACTAATGACAGTTAAATATTTCTCCAAGCCTTCACAAGAGTCTCCGTCTACTTCACGGTAGTTTTGTATATTAGTTGCCTTTGAGTTTCAGGGAGCCATGCTTGCTTGGAGACAAACAGCATCTCTCTCTGGGTTATTACTTAGAGATCCAACGTGGCCAGGCAAATATGTTGGTAAAATCTAGCTAGTCCCACGATGATTGTGGTAGCATGAGAGAATATTTATACCAGCCAGTACAGAATACATGGTCAGATAAACTGCCACATTTAAACTACCCCCCCTATCTACAAAGTGATCTGCAGGAGGCAATCCAGGACAGATGCAGAGGCTTTTAGGTGTCCTGCAACAGATATGTATTGTATAACTTTGTGTAAGGCATTAAAATAAAATGCAGTAAGAGCCTAAGGAAATATAGGTTCAGAAAATTGTTTTACAGAAATAGTGATGTTACCAAATATGCATTTACAAGGTTATGCAGTGGGAAGTTGCCAACACTTTGGATTTCTAAGAGTAGAGTAACAGTTATGTGAATGTTAGCATTACAAATTGTTTTCTAAGAAAATTTAATAACTTAATGATACCTATGTTGAAATATTTGAAAAGGTAGACATACAGTTTTCACCAGCCATGATCCAGAGACTCATAAATAAATCTCAGGAGTGATCAACAAGATGCAGAGAATCTTCTGGGTCCCACACTATGTTGAGTCATTTGGGGGTACCTCAGAGGTGGAGGCGCAGAGGGCCCTCTGTGTCTATCCAACCAGAGCCCTGGCAGCTTCTCCACAATCACTGCCATGCACTCAGCACTCAGTTTGAGATGAGTGTAATCCAGAAATTAGGCCTGTTGGAAAATTCAGGATGTTGGTTTTAGTGACTGAAATCTCCAGGCTTTCAAGGAGTTGGGAATGGGCTACTTCCCCCCCATCTCCCTGTACTTCCATTAGCTGTGACAGTACACCACACACACACACACACACACACACACACACACACACACACACACACACACACACACACCAAAATGCCACAGAGTTAAAAATTTAACTCCAGCTGTTTCTCCTTGTCAAAAATTTTGCTGGTTCCTGGACGCCCCAAACTCTGCAACTGATAAACTGGAGTAGCATCCAAGATTGGATGCTTTCTATAATATATCCCATCCAATCTGGTTTCCCTCATTGTTGATCTAATATTCATTATACCAGAAGAGGTCCATAGATCCAAGGGGCCAGAGAACAGAAGGGAGGGAATTTGCCTGTATGCAACCAACCTAGGTTCAATCTCCATATCCCCTGGTCCTGGGACCACTGCCAGGATTAATTCTTGAGTGCAGAGCCAGGGAGTAATCCTTGAGCATCTCAGGGTATGACCCAAAAAAAGCTAAAAACAACAACAACAAAAAAGACTTTGGGGGACTGGAGCTATAGCCCAGAAGGTAGGGCATTTGCCTTGCACACGGCCCGCCTATAACGGCCCGGGTTGGATCCCGGCATCCCATATGGTCCCTGAGCACCGCCAGGAGTAATTCCTGAGTGCAGAGCCAGGAGAAACCCCTGAGAATTTCAGGGTGTGACCCAAAAAGCAAAAAAAAAAAAAAAAAAGACTTTGGGAAGTCAGTTACTCATGACCCAATACCTACTTCAAATTCTCTTCTTTAAATCCATTGACATTGAATTACTCTTTGATCTTTAGGGATTTAGGGATACATGTATGTGTTTATGTGTATGTACATGTACACCTTATTTTTCTAATCTGTAAAATGGAGTATTGGAGTTTCTTTTGTGGAAATAGTAGAAAAATCATTTATTTATGTATTTATTTTTGCCATACCTGGGAGTGCTCAAGGGACCATATGTTGTCCTAGGGATAGAACCTGGGTTGATCGTGACCACATGCAAGACAAATCCCCAACCCACTGTACTATTGCTCTAGCTCTAAAAATATTAATTTTTATAGTGCCATTAGAGATGAAAACTACATGTCATTAAATTCAATTAGTGTTCCCATGAAGGTTGCTGAAGATGTAGCTGAAACTCATTGTTCTAATTACAATTTAGACTATGTGTTCATGTTCTGCTCTGTGTCCATTATGCATATATCTTATGATGTTTTATAAGACAAAGGTTTATAGTTCACCATAAGAATTCCAACAATGGAGTCTTGGACAGTCTTTTCCTGGTGAAATGTTTTATTAGGACTCACTGTTTCCTAGTTAAGAAAACAAATTTTGTTCTCAAAAAGCATAACTTTAGAGACTATATAAATAAGTTTAATCTCAGTTTGAATGAAATTGAGTTTGTGTTATTATTTCAATAAACTCTATGGTAATGCTGTCATTTTCTAATCTGGCAAAAGTCATGTAATAAAAAAAAAATAATGCCTCAAACTAATTATCTTGGAGTTAAGCACCAAGGGAATAATTTCTACTACCTCTATGACCCCAGAGAAGACATTCAATTTATTAACTAGATCAAAAGACCACTCTAAAAAAAATTAAAATACTTTCTGAAGTTTATATATTGAAGAATAAATGATGTCAATGAAAATTAAAGAATTGTTATCCAAGATAATAAAAAAAATGTTTTAAGCACAGACTCTAAGGTACACAAGAATATGTAGGTAACTAAATACTGGAGATAGGTGTTTTGTTTTAAAACAGTCTGTAATAGGGTCAGAGAAATAGTATACTAGGTAAGGTGCTTTTTTGTGCATGGTAAGGTGCTTTCTATGCACATGACTGACCATAGCTTGATCCTGGCATCTCATATGGTTCCCCCAAGTCTCGCTAGAAGTGATCCCTGGGCACAGAGCCAAAAGTAAACTCTGAGAACTTACTGGTATGGTTCAAAAAAGGTGCATATTATTTATTCTACTCATAAAAATAAACAGCAATGCATGTTCATAGCCTTGCTTCACTCACCTTTCTTCTATTATTTTTGTTTTTTGTATGTGTGTGTCTTTGGACCACACCCAGTGGTGCTCAGGGGTTACTTCTGATTCTCCATATCAGGGAATCACCCATGGACTCCATCTTTTATTTTTAAATACAAATAACTGGCCAAATAAATCTGTTTCATCCATTCTCAAAGGACAGTGATCATATAACTTTAATCTGCAAACACTTCATAGTATACCTCCTAAAATATGAACGCTAAAGAAAACCTCACAACTGAAATATATTTCCTGTACAATCATTATATATCTAGTCAGTGTTCAAATGTCCCTTATTGTTTCATAATTTAATTCAATAGATTTTAAAAAGTCATTGTAAGAAAGACACAGCATGAAATTTGGCATTTAATCAAGTTTAATTCTGATGCCAGGGATGGAAGGGGCAAGATAAATCCATTATGAAGTGACCATTTCAGCTTTTAAAACATGCACCTTACCATGCAGACAGATGACCATCTTCTTTTCACCCTGGAACTTCTTTATCTTTCTGAATTGGCGTTTCATACCCCTGGTCCCATGAACTCCCAATTTCTCTCTTCTCTTCATCATTGTCTGACACCTTCTAGCACTTGACAGCTATAGATTCCACTCTACAGCTCTGTGGTTGTGACTGCACTAGTTATCTCTTATGAATATACTTTTGCAAATTTTCCCTTTTGTGTGTGAAATCTGTCACTATAAAGCCTTCAGGTTCCACAGATTGCAGCTTATCACAGAATTTCCTTTCCTTGAAAGTCAGAACAATTATTTCACTTTTAGTATGTACCACATTTTGTTAATTCAATTGTCTCTTTTTCTTTGTAACTGTTTTATTTTGGTCTTTGTTAGCAAATTCATCAAACTTTTTCTTTCTTTTTTTTTTTTTTTTGGCAGGGGAGGAAATTTGCAAATCTGCACATGAAACCTAGGGTAGTGATACTTTTCCAAGTTTAGAGGAAGAATCAAATGGTGAAATTAAACACTTTGTAAGCTCTTTATGATGCTCCAAGTTCACCACTTTAAAAATAAAAACATGCAGCTCTGTGCCTTGCAAGGCCCAGCTGTTCTTTGGTTTAGGGGATTTGGAGTGAGTCACGTGGTGATACTTCATTGCAGAAACATGGAGGTTGGCTCCACGAGTTGGGCTTGTCTGGTCAGATAAGAGAGCAATGTTTGAGCACGTTGATTCAGGGGCTTCGACACCTACACTGCTGGTGTTCCTTCCCAGGCAGAAGTTCCCAAAGCTCTGACACAGAGCAGGGAGATGCCTGGACTGCGTCACTCCTAGGTCACTTTCAGTGGAGCCTCTTAAAAGAGCAAGTATCACTGAGGTGGACGCGGACTTTGCATTACTGAGGTCAAGCAGGAAGTGCATATCCAAAAATTCTAAATGCATTAAATAGCCATTTGTCCAATAATGGGGTTAGGATCTGAGGATTGTAGTTCCCGGAATTTTTCTCAACTCTTTCCAAAGAACTCTTCAAAAATATATTTTTTGCTAAGGTGAACACCAAGATAATTAAGAATAGTGTGTAATATCATTCTGAATGTATTTTCAATAAGTATCATTTCGGGGACCACACTTTGCAGTTCTCAGGGCTAACTCATGCCTCTGTGCTCGGGGATCATTCCTGGAGGTGCTCAGGGGACAATGTGTGGTGGTGGGGATTGAACTGTAGTGACTGCGTAAAGACAAGTGCCTTAACCTTTATAGTCTCTGGCATAAATTCAATGATGTTTTAATTAGATAAATTAAAACAGAAAGTAATATCTCATTTTCCATGATTATAAAATTTCCATCATTGAGATATACCAAAATTAATGTTATATAATATACCAGATATAGAATGGTTATATAATGTCAATATTAATGTGTATTATATTAATCAATAACATAATATGGTCATTGTTATCTAATACCAGTTTTCTGTGTTTCTCATTCCTCTGTATGAATACACATATAAATCCATTCCTGGGAAAATTTATTATAGATGAGAAAGGGATTAATATTCATTCCAGTGGGAGCCTGAACCTACAAGTTTGAAGATTGAGTGACTAACATGGAATAAACTATAGTTCTCTAACCAGGCAAAACTATTATTAAAAATATGTATAGGTAGGGAATCACAAAATTCTTATTACTAATATTGAATGAAATTTAAGCATTTTTTATTCAATACACTGGAATTTGTTGGGATTATAAATCAAGATTCTCATGAGAGCTGTGGAACTCCTCTTTAGAAAAATGCATATAGGGGCCAGAGCGATAGCACTGTAGGTAGGGCATTTGCCTTGCATGCAGCCAACCTGGGTTCAATCCCTGCATTACATATGGTCCCCCAGCACCACCAGTAGTAAATCCTGAGCAAAGAGCCAGGAATAACCCCTGAGCGTTGCTGGGTGACCCCAAAAGCATTATATATATATATATATATACATAATAATATAATATACAATATTGTATATATTGTATTATTGTATAATATATTATATAATTATATATACATACACACACACACACAATATCCGGCCCAGGTATGCTGATCCAGAGACTTACAGACATGGGGGCAGAGCTGCTACTTGCTCTCCCTGTGCCCAGTCGCTCAAGAGGCGCCGGGGATGGATGGCGGGGTTCTAGCCCTGGCCCGCCACCCCAGCAGGGCCTCCCAACAAGCCAGGCGAACCCCCACTCCATGAGGGCCACCATCTTCCACATCGGACTTCCTCTCGTCAGAACTCCACCCAGCAGCAGATGAATCTATCATAGCCCGGATCATCGACCCCCACCTTGCAGCAGTTTTTTTTTTTCAATCCGGCCCAGGTATGCTGATCCAGAGACCTACAGACATGGGGCAGAGCTGCTATTTGCTCTCCTTGTGCCCAGCCGCTCCACGGCGCACCCGGGAGGGATGGCAGGTTCTAGCCCTGGCCCGCCACCCCAGCAGGGCCTCCCAACAAGCCAGATGACCCCCCCACTCCATGAGGACCTCCATTTTCCACATCGGACTTCCCTCTGCGTCAGAACTCCACCCAGCAGCAGATGAGTCTATCACAGCCCGGCGGCCGCACGGTTTCATCAATAAATGTTGTATTTAGAGGTGACTACAAGAGTATGTCACCCACCTGGCAAGCCTGGCAAGCTGCCCGTGTCATATTTGATATGCCAAATACCAGTAACAATTATAGACCTCATTCCCATGACCTGATGGAATGGTTTGAGTCTCTTTATGTTCCTGGAGCAAGTAGATGCCCTTGGGCTCTACTAGCATGAGACAGGACATATGGAAATATTGCTGGTGCCCGCTAGAGCAAATAGATGATGAAAGGGAAGATAGTGATAGTGATGGTGAGATATATATATATATATAGATAGATAGATAGATATTTTGCCATATTGTATATATATACAATATATACTATATATACAATATATATTGTATATATACAATATATACAATATATATATATACAATATAGAAATACATAAGCAATATATATATAATTTTGCTTATAATTTCTTAAGTTCACAAACATTCTGATGCCCATAGTTAGAGTCCAAGTTAAACAACTGATGTGATTCAATTCCTTTCCATAATTTTGCTTATAATTTCTTAAGTTCTCACAAACGTTCTGATGCCCAAAGTTAGAGTCCAACTTAAACATTTGATGTGATTCAATTCCTTTCCATGGTGACGGAATTGAGAGTCAGTGGTTCACACACACAGCTAAAGAGTTAAGAAGGTGGAGAATTCACTCTGGTTGTTTTTGGCTATCACTTTGTCATTAAACATCTAAGTCAGAGTTCATCTTAGACAATGACTGTGAAAGGTAGCATTGGCCTCCAATTTGCCTCTGACTGTTATTCTGGTAACACAATCATCTGAATGTGGACAAGACATTAAGCTCTGACAACCCCCTTCCAATGCCAGTATCAAGCAAATGCAAGCTTGATACGGGTCACTATCTCAGTCTTTCATTCCCAGTCCTCCTTCGGGAACTTTGATTTCCTTATTTAATGCTGATTTTGTTGGGATTAGGGAGGGTAGAAGAGGTAGAAGCTACCAAATGGGTGCTTGGGAGGTCTTCTGACAATTCTTGTCCAAGAGAGCTATTCACTACAAGGTCCAGAGGACATGGTTCTGCCCAGGCCCTATAGTGCCAGGAATTACCCAACCCACACCTTTAAGGCTACACCTGGAGATGTCCAGAGGACCATATGTGGTGCTGGGGAACACAGTAATATTGAAAACAAACAAAGTGTATGCCTTAACCTCTGTACTCTCCAGTATCTGCTGTTAACTTTGGCCCTTCACACTTTTGTCGATGTCTGGAATAACCAGCTCTACATTTCAAAAGGACAAGGTGGAGAAATGTGGTACCAAAAAGGGAAAGTAGGACAGAGAACTGATCATCAGGATTCAAATTAAGAAAAGGCATATTCTTCAGAATTTCACTTACTTCAATTTTTTAAATAGCTAGAGAAAGATTTCTGGAACTGTTCTGTGTCATAATACTAGGCAGTTGTATTCTTGACAGTGCTGAAATATATCTAATTCCCTCCCTTCCCCCATTTTATGAGTGTTGTTTAATTAAGTTGGAGAAAGTGCACATGTTTGACTGGATCTGTGTGAAGACTAAGAAGCAAGCTTCAATGGATGTTCCAGGAAAAGGGGGATTTACTTGTGAACATATTTGTTCTCAAACAACTCACAAGTTGAAAAATAGAGCAAATAGAGCAAATGCTTTTTGTGATCTGAATAAATGGTAAGTCTTTTTGGGTAACTTTGTTTGAAACTATACTTATCCTTATGGTAAAAAATATGACTCTTTAGAAAGTTTATGAAATAAAAAGGAAGAAAATTAAATATTAGTGGTTCCAGGAAGGAAAGACACAATTACTGATAATTAGATTTTTTTAAGCTTTCATCTTAGGGTACATACATGTACACAAACATATGTACTTATACGTATTCATAGGTATAAACATATGACTTCTGATATATTTGTAACACAAAGGTAATCATGTCCTTTATGTGAGGAATTGCATCTTTACCTTTTCTTTTATTTTTTAAATTTATTTCCCATTACACCTTATATAAACTCTGTAAGTTACTTGTGATTTGTTATAGTCAATATCACTTGTATCACTTGTCTTCCAGTTGATGATTTATTTGCTCAAGCGGGCACCAGTTACATCTCCATACGTCCTGTCACATGCTAGTGTAGCCAAGGGCACCTGCTCGCTCCAGGAACATAAAGAGAATCAAACCATTCCATCAGGTTATGGGAATGAGGTCTATAATTGTTACTGGTATTTGGCATATGAAATATGACATGGGTAGCTTGCCAGGCTTTGCCATGTGGGTGGGATACTCTTGTAGTCACCTATGATCTCGAGCATTTATTGATAAACCGTGCTGCCACAAAGGAGCCACGCGAGGCAGACTGTGATCGGTTTTTCTGCTGGGTGGAGTGCTGATGAGAGGGGAGTCCAGATGTGGAAAATGGCCATCCTCATGGTGTGGGGATTCCTCTGGCTTCTTGCAAGGCTCTGCTGGGGTGGCAAGCCAGGGCTAGAACCCACCATCCCTTCTGGGTGCCTTGTGAACAGCTGGGCACAGGGAGAGCCGGTAGCAGCTCTGCCCCATGTCTGTGAGTCTCTGGATCAGCATACCTGTGCTGGATTTAATTTGTTCTTCCACAGCAAGTTCGTAGTCAAAAGTTGCATTTTTAGAATTAGGTATCTGCTTGGCATTCTTCATTCTGTAATTCCCAATATACCAACACCAATTCCACTGCCATTGCACCTTTCCATCACAATTATCTCCAGTTTTCCCAACCATACCTTAAGCCTGCCCCCCAGAGCAGACCCTCAATATTACTTGTTATAATTTGCTAAAAGAATGATCAAAAAATGTTTTCTCAGAAGAAAGCCAGTGAATATTGTGTATCTTACCCTGGAGCAGTTAAATCCTTGCGTTGATGTTGTTACAGGTTAAGTCTTCTGTGTTGACATTTTATTAATCGAAATTGGATGCCTTCTATATTACATCCCATCCGATCTGTATGAGATTTTTCTTCAGAAACAGCAACGTTCCCAAATATCCATTTATAAGGTTATGCTGTGGGAGAAATTGCCCACACCCTGGATTTCTATGAGTGGAGTAACAGTTAAGTAAATGTTGGCATTACAAATTGTTTTCTAAGGGGCTGGAGCGATAACACAGTGGATAGGGCAATTGTCTTGTACACGGCCAACCTGGGTTCGCTCCTCGGTAGCCCATATGGTCCCCTGAGCACCCCAGGAGTAATTCCTCATTGCAGAGCCAGAAGTAACTCCTGAGCATCGCTGGGTGTGACCCAAAAAAGCAAAAAAAAAAATAGTTTTTCTAAGAAAAGTTAATAACTTAATAATACCTATGTTGAAATAGTTGAAAAGGTAAAGATACAGTTTTTGCTAGCTATGATCCAGAGACCCATAAATAAATTTTGGTCCAAGAACTTATAAATAAATCTCGGGAATGATCAAGATGAATTACGTACACAATCCCCCAAATTAGTTACAAACAGGGGGATCTCCTCTAAGCAATGTCTGTAAAGGCTATCTCAAAGTCTAATTCGATTCTAGTTTGATTCTGCAAACATCACTAAAAAATGTTATAATCCCAATATTCAGTATACCAAAAGAGGTCACATTGAACCAATTTTTTCAGCAAAGAAATCTTTTTTAAAACATGGAAATGCTTACTGTAATATTTGACTACATTTTTGAATCACCTAGAAAATTTTCTATCTCTGATCTCTGTATTGCATTCCCAGAGATTATAATTTTGTTTTATCTGGGACAGGACCTTGGCATTGTGATTTGGGGCTAGGGTTTTGTTTTTTGTTTGTTTTTTCTTTTTCTTCTTATTAAAATGTTGCTTGTTTGTTTGTTTTGGATCACACCTGGTAGTGCTCACTCAGGGCTTATTCCTGGTTCTGCACTCAGGGATCAATTTAGTCCCCTGGCAATGCTCAGGGGACTAAATAGGATGTCAAGAATGGAACCCCAGTCCGCAGCATGTAAGGCAAGTACCTTACCCCTTATACTGTGTTTTTCCAGCCCCTGACATTGTGATTCTTTAAAACAGCTCTTAGTGCAGCAAGATGGAAATGCTCATGGAAACTTGTGTTTCCACCATAGAGCTTATTATGTTCATGGAGGTGTTTGGGTGCTTTGGGGGCCATACCCATCCAATCTCAGGGATTTAACTCAGTGCCTCTTACACAAATGCTACTCAAAAAGTGGCCAGTTTCATTTTAAAGCTGTGTTGCTGTGCTTTCACCTTCTGCCACTCCCACGGGCTGGTAAATTAATAGTTTTCGTGCCTGAGTATTGTACTCATTACTACACCTTAAAGTAAAACAGAGTCCTATTGTTGTATGTTCATTATTGCTTTAAACAACCCAGGAAACTCCTTTGATAAACCACAGAGTCATACTCGTTTTCCATTTGTTTTCTCTCGAGGTCTCACACTTGGTATTTCACTGGTTAGTTTGCTTGGTTCAATGTGAAAGGTTAACAAAGATGAGGTAGAGAAGGAGACACAAAGGAGGAAAAAACTGACCAGAAAATGAAATGATTTTTAATAAAACCATGGAATGATGCGGCTGACCTGGGTTCAATCCCCTCCAGCACGTGGTCCTCGTGTACCACTGAGTGCCACCCTGGAGGTTTCCAAGGACTACTGGGACAGCCCTGGTAATCCCTGGCATGGCAGGTCCTAAGCCATCCCATATCCTTGGTCCCTCTCTGAATCTCCAGCCAGATTGGCTGAGAGTTCCCAGAAAGCCTCCCTGTCATCCCCAAACAACCAGTGAGTTAAGTGAAAACCAGGAGGACTGTTCATGGTAGGAAGCTTGCCAAGGCAGTTGCAGGCAGGAGGCCAATTAGGACAGAGAAGGAAACACTAGAACAATGATGGTTGGAAATATCGTTCTGGACAAGAACTGGGTTCTGAAAAGGAGGTAAAATGATATGCAGGATCACCCTTCAGTAACTCACAGTGCCTAAAAAAAAGAGGGAAAAAGAGAAAGAAGGAAAGTGTCTACCACAGAGGCAGGCTAGGGTATGGGGTGTGGGCAGAAGGGAAACTAGGGACATTGGTGGAGGGAAATGTACATAGCGAAAAGGATGAGTGTTGGAAAATTGTATGACTGAAACTCAATCAGCATCAGCTATATAACTGTGTATCTCACAGTGATTTGATTTTTTAATCAGCAAAATGAAACACATGAACTCAGAGGGCCATCGCCATTAGTATAGCAAGTAATGGCACATGCCTTGCACATAGTAACATATGGTTGCATAACTAGCCTAGAGTTATTGCTAAGTACAGTGCCAGGAGTCAGGCCTGAACACTGCTGGGTGTGACCCAAAACAAAAACAAAATAACATAAACTTAGTTCTCTGAAATATGGGACGCAAAACCCTGTCTCATCAGTAGCTCGTCCTACAGATCACATTGGGGCTTTCAGGACCCTAAGTCTCCCCCTCCCTTTCTGACTGGGGCTCCAGTTTCTTATCACTTGGTTGCGGATGCTCTTCTCAAGAGCTGCTTTCCCCTGACTTTTTGCCTGACTGTTGGGCTAGTCTTTGGGCTAGGTTCTTGTAAGCAACAAAACCGGAGCCTTCATTCAACACTCTTTCTTAAACACGCCCTTCATTTGCCTGTTTGGTCTGGCTTGTGGGTGTTGCCCATAAAAACAGTTCAGCTTTTGTAATCGCACTGAGAGCAAGCTGGGAGGTGTGACAAATAGGGCAGTCCTTGGAATCTCTGTTCTCTGGGAACTGAGTCACTCTCAGTATCAGCTGTGTCTCAGGCCTTCTCTGAGTTCACCCCCATATTTATTCAACGCTCAACATGATTTAAAAAGAGGCTAACTGGTTTTGTTTAGAAAAAAAATATCTTAAACTCCCTGCAGCAGTAGAATGAACATGTCAGAAGTGTGTGGAAATGTGTAAAATAAGAGGGAGAGAGAAGCAGAGACAGAGAGAGAGATAGAGAAAGAGAAGAAACTGGGGTACCTGCTATTAAGGCGGCCGGGGGCGGAGGGGGAGGGGTACATTGGTGGTGGAAATGGGGCACTGGTGGAGGGATGGGTGCTGGAATACTGTATTACCAAGAACCAATTATGAACACCTTTGTAATTGTATGTTTCACGGTGGTATAATAAAAAAATTTAAAAAAAAGAAGTGTGTGGAAAAAGGACAGGCGACTTGGTGCAGTGGGTGAGGCACTTACCTTCCATGCAGTCAACCCTAATTTGATCCCTAGCACCGCATATGGTTCCCTGAGCAATGCCAGAAGCGATCATTGAACACGGAGTCAGGTGTAATCTCTGAATACTGCTGGATGTGAAGGAAGGGTGGAAAGAAAGAAGGTAGGAAAAAGGAAGGGAGGGAGGGAGAGAGAGAAGGTAGGAAGGAGAGAGAACACACATGGTGCAGGAGATCAAAACAGAGTGGGCCATTTGCAAGGCAAACACCCCTTATCCATCTACTATCTCTAGGGGCCTGGCTCATGTATTTAAGTATATAATGTGTTTATATGTAAGCATTGCTGTCCATATTGAGCTAAACCAGATTTCATGCTATCTCCAACCTTAATCCATTGTCATCACCTCAATCATTCTAGATCTCTCCCTTCCTAAAGCAGTATACAACTTGGTTCCTATCATCTCATTCATCATCTATTAGTTTAATTGTTTAATCCACTGGAATACTAATACCCAACTTACTGTTCACCTGTCCCACTGTGAGATGACATTTTCTTTGTCAACTCAAGTAGTTTTCCGGATAGTCTGGGATGCATCTTCTAGATAGCCAAGAGTCTGGTATTGTTTCACAATATTGTGACCAACAAAAGAAAGGGAAGAATTGATAAGGGACCACAATTGAGGGGAAATTTAGGGAATTTCAATTTCAAGTTCAGGAAAATTCAATTTCCTAGAGAGAGGGAAAATGCACTGACTTTGTTTTCTGTGTTAACTGAAATTCTATGAAAATTCAATTGTTGGTTGCTTTTTCTCCAGACCACAATTCTTTGACCCTGTGCTCATGGTCTTTGCCACTACAACAGTTGCATCTTCTCTCAGTAATCATAGTCTTAAACTGTCACAAATAGAATGGGAGTTGTTTGGTAAGTGCATTATAAGCTACAAAGAGAGTACAGATAGGCAATGAGATGGTAAGAGATGGCAGATAGGGGTATCAACTGGTGCTTGTGCAGCCAGTGGAAGTAGAAATTGCAAATAGGTGTGGATGGAGCCAAGACATCAGTACAACAAGGAGAAAGAAACAAAGATGGTGAACTGGTCTTTGACAGGTAATTATTAGTGAGCCTCCATTTGCTTTTGTGATTAGTCTGTGTCCCTTCATTGTTCTATTATCAAATTAGTTGTCAATGTGCTGTTTTCAGACAGTAGCTTTTGGCAATTCTAAAAACAAATCTTTATCAGCTGGAGAACTTGTAGGGCACTTCCCTTGCATTCAGTCAAACCGGGTTTGATCCTCGGCACCCCATAAGGTCCCCTGAGCACCGCCAGGAGTGATTCCTGAGTGTAGAGCCAGTAGTAACCCTTGAGCATTGCTGGGGGTGACCCAAAACCCAAAATAAATAAATAAATAAATAAATAAACTTTTTAAAAATAAAAACAAACCCTATAGTCAGTCCCATATTTCACTGAGCATTTAATGAGTGTTATGATAAGGGAAGGAACACATCTAAAATTTTTCTTATCATAAGAGAATATTTATAGATAAGATTGTTGAAAAAAGGATGGCCGGATCAATAGCCCAGCGGGTAGGGCGTTTGCCTTTGCATGCGGTCGGCCCGTGCTGGCCAGGGATTCGATCTTTTTTTTTGTGACCCCCAAAAAAAAAAAGATTGTTGAAAAAAGAAAATGGCATTGTACGAGGAAAGGGGTCTTTGGAGACCTTCTCATCTAGATCTAAATACTACTTTTACCATTTCATTGATATGCAGCCCAAAGATATTTTAGACATTGTTGCCTAAATTAAAGTGAAATGATACATTATTAAATATAAGTTATTAAAATAATATAAAATGATATATATATTTAAAATTAAATTTAATATATAGAAAATAACAGACATGGGGCAGAGCTGCTACTTGCTCTCCCTGTGCCCAGCCACTCACAAGGCTCCCAGGAGGGATGGCGGGTTCTAGCCCTGGCCCGCCACCCCAGCAGAGCCTTGCAACAAGCCAGACGACCCCCCCCCACTCCATGAGGGCCTCCATTTTCCACATTCGGACTTCTCTCTCATCAGAAGTCCACCCAGCAGACCAGCCTATCACAGCCCGGCTCATCGAGATCCACCCTGCTGCAATCTTTTTAATCTGGCCCAGGTATGCTGATCCAGAGACAGACATGGGCAGAGCTGCTACTTGCTCTCCCTGTGCCCAGCCACTCACAAGGCGCCCAGGAGGGATGGCGGGTTCTAGCCCTGGCCCGCCACCCCAGCAGAGCCTTGCAACAAGCCAGACGACCCCCCCACTCCATGAGGGCCTCCATTTTCCACATCCGAACTTCTCTCTCGTCAGAAGTCCACCCAGTAGACCAGCCTATCGCGGCCGCACGGTTCATCAATAAATGCTGGACTACAAGAGTATGCTACCTGCACAGCAGAGCCTGGCAAGCTACCTGTGTTGTATTTGATATGCCAAATACCAGTAACAATTATAGACCTCATTCCGGAATGGATTGAGGCTCTTTATGTTCCTGGAGCAAGCAGATGCCCTTGGGCTCTACTAGCATGAGACAGGATATATGGAGATGTTACTGGGGCCCGCTCAAGCAAATCGATGATGAACGGGGAGACAGTGATACAGTGATAGAAAATAAATTAAATTTACAGTCATAAGTTATAGTAGTATAAGATTTATAAAACTATGTAAAAAGTCTAGTTTTATAAAGTGACTACAATTTACACAATACTTAAATATTGTATTTTAAAGTATTATGTAATAAATTATTATTGTTAAATTGTAATTTAACAATAATAATTTAATATCGCTAAATTAAAATTTAGCAATGATTTAATACATAATAAAATATTATCAAATTATTATGTATTAAAGTATTATTAAATTATTATGTATTAAATATTTACACACAATACTTAAAATATATTTTATATTTTTTAATTATAGTGACAAAACCTATAGGAATCTTATAGTTTAAAAATTAACATATGCAAGTGGTTTATTTTAGTCATTTAGGAGTAGAAGAAGACCAGAATGGAAAGCAGAATATAACATAACAATCTCGCCATGTTGCAGATGTTTGAAACAACCTCATTAAGGCAGTGGGAGAAAACATTAACCTCAGGTGCTTTGGAAATGGTTCAATTACCCATGACATAGTACATCTATCCTGAACTTGAGCTGGAAGTGGAATGTAGCTTCCCATAAGGATCCTTAGAGGGAAGAGCGTGTCTTTCTCTTCACTTTTCTCAGGTCAACTAAGACATGATGTTTAGTCAGAACCACCATCTTGGACCACATAATGGAAGACAAAGCTTAAGGAAAATGGGAACAAAAGGGCAGAAGAAACGTTTCTGCTTCCCATGATTGTGAACCAGCTAGAGTTACAGGGAATAAAAAAGAAATATCAATCTCACTTAATGCACTCCTATTTTGAATTTTGTCAAAAACTACTCTAATCCTACTAAATAAATTTGATTTGTATCTTTCCTTCCTGACGATTCCCTCTCCACTAATTCCTCAATCACTCAAAAAAGAACTTTTCATGATTTAATTCTACTTCTAAGATATTCTCACCATCTAATTAATTTTGTATTAACTATTCTTAAGCATCTAATTCTAGGAAATGGAAGTGGTACATAAAAGGGACTCTTTCAAAAAGATTATGATGTTCATGGAATAGTAATTAAGATGTAGCATAATTTCTATTAACTCATCATCTTCACAAAAGGATTTTTAAATGAACTAAACCACAGTATAAACCTATCCTTTGTTTCCTTTATAGGAAAATTATGCATTTACTAAATTGTGAGGACAACCACAACTATAACCTTTAAAAGCATAAAGCAACACAAAATAAAATCAGCACTGTGTTGGTTTGAGAAATGGTAAATGTTTATCTGAAACAATGAAAACATTAAGAAAATAACTATTCATAAATGTCACTATTGTGTGTCTTTGAACTATTTCCATAAATAGGCATCAATAGCCTCTGATCTCTCTCTTGTTCTCTCCACCCACTTCTCTATCCTGCCCCACCTCCTCCTCCTAGACTTTTGATGTTACACTGGGTTTAGGTATTATAAGTCTGTTTAGAGATGATAGAGCATGAGAGGAAGATGGCAGTTAATAGTTGCTAGGTGTCCATTTCAAGATGGTTACCTAGCAACAGTCCCAGCTGGTAGCTATGGAGAGTAGTGCCAGTAGCTTACTGTTCAAAACCTTGCCTGAGTTACTTACTTATGCTAATAAACATGTCATTTGTTGGTTTTTCAAATAAGAGCCACCTTTGGGATGTTGTGGGCTGGTGTGCAAATGACCATCTGTTTTTTTTTTTTCTTATCTCAGCCTCTGACAGGGTGCATGTGCTTTATATGTATATATAAAACAACTCTGGTTGTAAAAAAAAAAAAACTAACAATATTTCATATAAGGAAAAAACAAAACACAAACTGTATCCTAAAATTCCCAGATGCCAGGATAGCAGTTTTGTGAATTCATAAATAGATTTTCTTAAGCTTGTTTTTAGGTTTAAAAACAATGAGTTTACTTATACAGGATAAACCTGAAGAGTTTAAATCAGTATTAAATAAAATAACTTTCACTAAAGTTTAATATCATTCTTGGAGCACTTTAACCAGGTCTCCCAAGCTGTCATGTTTATCTTTAGTTTTAGGAAACTAAGAGAAATATCCATAAAAGGAGAAATGTAGGCTATATTACAGTGATTGGGACATTCATATTCTGTCATTGGCTGTACCTTCACTTCCTTTGTGTGCTTACTTATACCTATTTCCTATATTTCAAAAAGTATAAAAGCATAAAATCCGATTTATTTATAAAGACTTTTGAGCTCTTATCTCTCAGATATAAAGTTTATTTAAATTTAAATGTGTATCATGTCTGCTGAAATTATATGTTTAATAGAAAACAAATTAGAAACATTAGAAATTATATGTCTAATAGAAAACAAACTTGCATGGACTTAACTATTTGAACACCACAGTTCATAGCAATCTTATTCCCAATCAGGGAAAAGTAGAACTCAAGTGCCCACTGTCGAGGAGCTCTGCCGGGGTCCCCAACAGTGCTGGGAAGCGAAGTTCCCTTCTACCTCCAAAGCCGGCGAGGAATGGATGAAAACTCAGGAATACGATGCAGTTTTAAAAGGGCTTTACTATTACAGGTTCCAATATACAATCCAAGAGCAGGGAAAACCTCCAGACTCTGCGTTCTCAGCTAGGTCCCAGCCAGGTGCAGGCCAAGATGGCTGCCACCACGTGTTGAGGCCCAACAGAGAATGGAGAGAAGCAAAAAGCCAAGCAAAGCCGAAATGGCAAAAGGGGAAAAAAGAGAGAGCTTCTTTCTTCTTGCAGCTTATTTTATAGCCAGAAATCTTCCCAGACTCCCCAGCCCAGCCCATTCTGGGCTGGGCTATCTAGAGATGAAAATTCAATGCCTCCCAGCAGAGCTGGGAGGAGCTGTAAGCCAAATGTAAACTTCTCCTGGCAAGGTCAAATGCCCTCAGGTAATTTCTCCCAGCACCTCACCCAATGTCTTTTTATATGCTAATGTTTTGAGCCAAAATCCACCAGGAAAAACCTCCACAGGGTAAAGAAAGGGGCTCTTAGAGGAGTCCTGCAACAGCCTACCAACAAATGAATGGATAGATAAAATATAGGCCAGTTATTCATTATATTTAATTGCTTCCAACCCTGAAATGGAAGGAACTCTGATACAGCCAGAATCATGGGGGAATCCTGGAGACACAATGCTTAAAAGCAGTAACATACAAGGCCAAGTCTTAGCTGATTGCACGACGTGAGCTAGCCAGTGGGTTCCAATGCAGAGACAGAAAGGAGCATGGCAGTTGCGAGGAGGAAGGGTAGGATGGGGGAATTTTCATTTAATGGACACAGTTTCATTTGGAACAAAGAGACAGCATTCAGGAAACTGAAAATAGTCATGATTGTGTGATAGTTATAAATTTATAAATTATATAAAGTCATATCTGTGTCTCTGGTTCCAGTATACCTGGGCCTGAAATAGACTTCGCTGTGGGTGGTACTCTGACGGGTTCTAGCCCTGGCCTGCCATCCCAATAGAGCCTCACAAGAAGTCAGAGGAACCCCCCATGCCATGAGGGCATCCATCTTCAACATCTGAACTCCACAGCTCATCAGAACTCCACCCAAGAGAAAAGCTGATCTCTCCCGTTGTGGTTCATCAGTAAATGCACGAGATGAGAGCCTACTACTGAGAGTATGCCACCCGCACAGTAGAGCCTGGCAAGCTATCCATGTTGTATTTGATATGCCAAAAACTAGTAACAATTATAGACCTCATTGCCATGACCTGAAGGAATGGTTTGAGGCTCTTCGTGTTCCTGGAGCCAACAGATATCTTTGGACTACACTAGCACATGACAGGATATATGGAGATGTTACTGGTGCCTGCTCAAGCAAATTGAAGAGCAACGAGAAGACAAATGATACAAGTGATAAAGTCATAAATTTGTAAATTGCCCAACCACTGTCTATCTAAGAAGAATGAAAATGGTTTAGTATGTGTATTTTATTATCAATATATTTTGCATTCATTGGCAAACAGAATGTTAGCAGTGCTTGACTATTCCCTTGTGTTTCAGTGTTCCAATGGGAGATGATTAGGGGAAGCAAAAAAAATGTGTTGTGATATTGTATGACATGCACCCATAGACAGAAGAATAAACTACACTACGTCTTAAGTATGTCAAGAGCAAACACTGAGTGGTGTTTGCTAGGGGCCCTGACATTGTTGAACTATACCTCTAAATTATTCTTGGACTTTGGGCCTCATCCAGCAGTACTCAGGGTTTATTCCTGGCCATGTGCACAGGGATCACTCCTGGTGGGTCTCGGGGACCATATGTGGTGCTGGGGATCAAACTCAGGTAGGCCCTGAAGCAAAATAGTGATTATTTAAAGAGGGGGAGAAACAGAGACAAGGACAGAGACAGAGCAAGACAGAGAAAGAGAGACCAAGAGAGAAAAACAGACAGAGAGAGACAGAGAGAACATGGTCTTCTTCAGAGTGGTAAAAAGCCATATTTTTTTAAGTGGAAGAATGAGTCTTTGAAGTGAGAAAGGGAGAAGGCTCTGGCAATACATATTCTAACAAATCTCCATTGTGTTGTCTCTTGTTGCCCTTTTTGCAAGTTTCCTCAGACATTTACTGTCTGGACTGCAGAATCAAATAAAACACATGTTAAGAGTGAAGCTAGTCTTGAAATTATGTTTTGCTATTACTTTCCGTAAAAAGAAGTTTCATAACCCATAGGTGCTTTTATAATTGATTCTGTTCAGCCATGTAGCTATAATATTATCTTTGCCTGTTTTCTCCTTTGGGGCCTGAGCTGAGATGATATGCTAGCTGCTGTATAGAGATACTGGCCATTTAATTAGAGTTCCCTTAATTTGTTCCTCCAAAATCAGGAACAAATTAAATTCATAGGTTAGCCTAAGTCACGAACTTAACATACCTTCGCAAAGAAGGCCAACTCCATTTAAAATCATTTATACCAGAGAGATAGTGCAGGAATTAATGCACTTGTTTTGCATACAGCTAACCCTGGTTCCATTTTCAGCAATGCATGTGACCCTCCCGCCCCTAGTCTCACCGAGCACCATGAAGTATGGTCCAATAACCACCCCCTGAAAAAGAATTGTAATTTTTTTTATTTTTGAATTACAATCTTTTGTTCTTGTCTTTTCTGACTATAACAAGTATATTCCCTCCTCCCTCTCTCTTTGTTTTTTGGGCCAAACTAGTGATGCAACAGCTTATCTGACAATAGCCCAAGAAACGGGGTGGGGGGAGCAAATAAGGGGTATACTACCAGCATGCGATCCCCTTATAAGCAACTGAGCTTTACTCTTTAGGAAAATCTTGGAACTAGAAAAGACTACCTGATGACGGATTGTCTAGTAGCTTATCCCCAAGCCCATCTGTCTTTGGCAGGGACTGACCTCGGATCAAACATGTAAGTGTGCTTAGGAGTAATACTGCACATAGGTCATGAAGACAAGAAAACAGAAGGGAAAGGTAGAGTAGTGCAAAAGCTGTACAATAACACACAAAGCTGCAAGGCCGGGACTCTGCCTCACACACACCCCATGGGACAGCTGAAGGATAGTTCTAGGAGCGGCAGCACTGAGGTCAGGACAATTCAGAGAAAAGACAGATCAAATAGAAAGCAAGTTCTTTCAGAAAGTTTTATCTAGAACAGAGGAAAAAAGGCTTAAACCAAAAGGCTATTGTAAGAGCAGTGCTTGTCTGAATAGGAACTTCAAAATTATTGGGGGGGTGTCAGAGAGACAGCACAGCAGGTAGGGTGTTTGCCTTGCATGCGCCAACCCAGGTTCAATCCCCGGCAACCCATATGGTCTCTCAAGCACCTCCAGGACTAATTCCTGAGTGCAGAGCCAAGAGTAATTTCTGAACATTGCCGGGTGTGACCCAAAATGAAAAAAAAAATTATTTGGGGGTTTAGAGACCCAGTACAGTGAGTAGGGTAGGGCATTTGTCTTGCATGTGGCTGACCTGGGTTCAGTTCCCTAGGACCCCATAATGATCTCCTGAGCTCTGCCAGGAGTAACCTCTGAGCACAAAGTCCTGAGCACTTATGAGTGTGGCCCCCTGAATAAATAAAATAGGAGCAGGAGGGAGCAGCAAGTCTTATCACATCTAGCAGATTCCTTTGCCAACTATGGGATCTCCAACCACAAAGGACAGACTCATGGCCTTGGTTTTCAACGATAAAGGACTTTATGTGCAAGTGAGCTAAGCTCAAGTAGGATGGAGTGAGAGTGGGCTCTTTTGCACCATTGTTGTGCTGGAATTGGGGACCCTGGAAGCAGGCCAGATGTAGAAGCTACTTGTATGACCACTTCAAAGAGTCTTCCTGACTGTAAGGAAATGCGGCCATTCATACAGTCTGTGTGAATCTCAAGGAGCAGAGACTCTGAGTCAGAGGTAGTCCTAGGATTCTGTTGTTCAGTAAGAAAGTTGAAAAATGTGGATTTGGTGATTAGAATTATCTTAGTGTGTAAAAAGAGTTTATCACAAAAACAGACAGGCCCACACACCCATAGAGAAAAAAAAACGCCTTGTGTTTTGTGTTTTGAGCAATTGTTTGTAATTTGCTGTGGTCTTTCCATCTCCGATCTATGTGCCATGGTTTTTAAATCATTGTGGTCAATGCATTGAATATTTCATGAGTGACCCAAACAAACCACTTAGCTCCACCAGTCTGTTTCCTCTCCGCCCAAGGGGAGAATCGCTCATATCTCACATGGTAGTTGGGAAAAAGGTGAGAAAATGCAGCAGAAAAGCAGTTTGCAATCTCTAGAGTAGATAATTCTGAGGGAGATACATATAATCACTCCTTAGCTGCTTTTCTATGTGTAATTTTATTTTTTTTTTTTTTTGCTTTTTGGGTCACACCCGATGCTCAGGGGTTACTCCTGGCTCTGCACTCAGGAATTACTCCTGGCGGTGCTCGGGGACCATATGGGATGCGGGGATCAAACCCAGGTGCAAGGCAAACGCTCCCGCTGGGCTATCGCCCCCCCCTATGTGTAATTTTAATAATTACATATTATTGTGATTGTTATCCCAGTTTATTTAACCATAGTTTAATTGTTTCTTATTCTTTCCTTGCTATCATAAATTCTATTATAAGCATCTTTGCAAGATTAGCATTTTCCCCTTCTGAAATATTTCCTTAATACAAATTCCTGGAAGGGCAGCAACTTGGTAGAAAGAGTAATCAAGACTCTTTTAGATAATGTTTCTCTTTTTAGTGCAAAACACACAAAATAATGATGATGTACTACATTTGGGTGATTAAAAGTATGAAATCTAATCCTGATACTAGTACCGGTCAGCATGTGCAAAGGCCTATCATTATACTTTTCAAAGGGTAAATAGATGCTTTCTCTCTTGGAACGTGTGTCTCAGTAACTCAAGGTCCTTTCTGAAGAGCATAACAGGCTAAGACTATGAAATGGAGAAGTTCTGGTAATCTCACTTTTAGTTTTAATATCCCCTGCTTACAAGAAACCTGTGACTTATGGGATGAAAGTTTTCGATCTCCCAAATGTTAGGTAACTTTTTGTTCTGCTTCAGAGCTAAGTAATTTTGGTTAAGTGGGTTTCACAGATCTTGGGTCCAAATCAGGGAGGTACCCAGGGAGGGATTTCAAAGAGCTGGAGTGCACATTCGGCATGGGAAGCCCTGCCTGCGTCTGATCCTGGGCACCAGTAGTTGTGGCCAGACCAGCTCCACATTGCTGGACCCTAGCACTGAAGCAGCCCCTGGACCATAACACTGAACCAGCACCTGTCCCCCTTCCCCATGCACTACTTGAGAGAAAAATAACAAACAGCATCATGGAAATAGATTATGTACTAGATATAGACGACATCCCAAAATAGATCCATCACAATCTGTTAGCGTTTTCTGAAAATTTATCTTAATATTCATAAGGTATATGCAGACTCCTGAATTGTGAATGTTCCTAGATTTTATTTTCAATAGCCTTTTTGGAGGATTCAATGGTTGGCAAGAGTTCTCTCTGCTTGAAAGATTCTTTTTTGGCTTGAAATTTTATTTTCTTCTAGGTCACTTCAGAAGAAATAGCTACTGAGTCAAAGAAACTGACTGACTACTGGGAAATGTGCACTGGTGGAGGGATGGGTGTTGGAGCACTATAGGACTGAAGCCCAATCATGAACAGCTTTTATAGTGGCCTATTTCATAGTGATTTAATTTAAGAAAGAAAAAGAAAAAAAAGAAAGGTCTGACCGAACAAAAGTGCCTTAGTAGATTCTTCATAAGATGTTCCAGGGGGCTTTACTGATATCATTAATCAAGACCAGTGTGAGTGCTAAATGATTAGCTCTCCATTGCTCACTTTGCTTTTCTGGGTTTTTCCTTTTACAAACGGCTTGAGGTAGGGGTTTTAGGAAAAGATCACAGGAAAGTCTTAGCTAGGAGTTAGATTTGATGTATGACTTCAGTAGTCAGTGCCTTTAACTAATCAGACTCTACTTTGGGTAGTGGTTTCTCCAAAAAAATTCAAATCGACCTCAGATCTGATTCAGGTAAAATACACCACGATTCTCTGGGGGGGTGAAGGGGGGAGAAGGCCATTCCCAGTTGCACAGTAATTTTTTTTTCTTATTTTTTTCTTATACCACCGTGGGATACACGATTACAAGGATGTTCACAATTGGGTCTCTGTGATACAGTGTTCCAGCACCCAGCCCTCCACCAGTGCTCCATTCCCACCACCAATGTCCCAACACTCCCTCCCACCCAACCCCCAGCCTGCTCCTATAGCAGGCACCTTATCTTTCTCTCTTTCTATCTCTGTTTCTGTCTCTGTATTTCTCTCGCTCTTCTCTTACACTTTGTGACTTGCCTTACGGTTTATGATGCAAGTATCTATGTGTATATTCAGTAGTGAGTTCTAGTGTGACATTATAATTCCTCATTCCCCATCAACCTGCCCAGTTTGTTACAACTACAATGATCATTATGGTGTACAGATGTGAAAGATCCTGGGAAGGACCTGGTCCTAGCCTGTCGGGGAACGCCGCGGGGTCCCCGACAGTGTCAGAACAGAAGTTCTCTTCTACCTCCGAGGATGCCGGGAGAACAGATAAAAACTCACGAGTTCGATGCAGTTCCAAAAAAGGCTTTTAATAGTTAAAAAGCTCTTCCACAGCACTCCTATTATGAACAAATTCTAGCTCTGGTCCGAACTTAGACCATACAAAAGAACCTAAGTCTCCCACCAAAGAGAGAGGATGTCACCCGAGCCAAATCCTACCCTAGAAGAAGGAGCAAAAGGCCAAAGACCAAAAGCCGAAAGCCGCAGGAGCCAAAAGTCAAAGCAAAAAGGCTAAAGCCGAAGGGGCCTCAAGTCAGCCCCTTATATACACCAAAGTATCCAGGGAGGGTCATGTCAACAAAGAACTCTAAACAGAGTGCAGTGCCACACCCTATTGCAGGTATAAACAAAGGTTAGCCAAGGACTAATCCTTTCTACGGAGATTATCTCTTATGTAAAACACTGGAGAGACAGGGCTGATATAAAGTAATACATCTTAATTTCATGAGCTTCATGTAATCTAGATGGTACCCACAAGGTCCTTCTTCTTATTATCTGCACCAGGGTGATTCTGAGTATCTTGTTCTCGTGTACTGAAAGGGTCACACTCTCCTGCTTAGAGCAAACTAGTATGATCCTTCCTATAGTCTTCCTATAGTCTCAGCGTAGCCAGGATGGTAGTCTCCTGGTAAATTCTAACTGTCCCAACCTGGGTGCAGTGGGTATAAAGAAGAGCTGTGCCCAATCTAGGAAACATAGAAGTCTTAGTAGATGTTCAAGAAGGGAGACATTCACGACACGGTAACTATCGCCCCATCTGCCTGTTGTCTGTCATCTACAAGCTGTTTACACGAGTCATCCTGAACAGGATTAGCAGAACACTAGATGAAGGACAACCATGCGAGCAAGCAGGTTTCTGGAAAGGATTCAGCACAATCGACCATATCCACACAGTAACCAAGCTCATTGAGGTTTGTAGGGAGTACAAGATGCCGCTCTGTCTCATGTTCATTGATTTACAGAAAGCCTTTGATTCTGTGGAGACTGAAGCAGTCATCGAAGCCCTAGTCAAACAGGGTGTTCAAACCCAATACATCAAGATCCTTCGTGAGCTGTATTACAGATTCACCACCAGGATCTCACCATTCTACAAAGAAGTGATCATTGATGTCAAAAGAGGGGTTCGACAGGGTGATACCATCTCACCAAAACTCTTCAGTGCCACCCTCGAGGAACATCATGAGACAATTAGAATGGGAAGGAATGGGAGTGAAGATAGATGGTCGGCAACTACAACACCTCCGCTCGCTGATGATATCGTTCTAATAACACCAAACATTAGCCAAGAGGCACAAATGCTGGCTGACTTTGACCGAGAATGTGGAAAGGTAGGTCTACAGCTGAATCTGAAGAAAACTATGTTCATGAGAAATGAACTAGTTCCAGAGGCCCCATTCACTCTCAATGGAACAAACATCTCTGAATGCAGCAGTTAGTGTACCTAGGTCGAGAAGTCAACATGATGAACGACCTAAAACCTGAGCTGGGCAGGAGGAAGAGAGCGGCATGGAATGCCTTCAAAGGCATCGAAGAAATAGCTAAAAGGACAAAGAACCTCCGGCCCGGGCACATCTCTTCGACCCACCGTTCTCCTGCATTAACATACGCCTCAGAGACCTGGGCCCCTACGAAAGCAGGATGAGAATGCTATTCGGGTCTCCCAAGAGGCATCGAAAGAGCTATGCTTGGAATATCACGTCCCTCACTTAAGTGAGAGAAGGAATCGGAGTTCTGACCCTCCGTCGCTATTCCAGAATCAGGCGCTGTCTCGTTGCCAAGGCATCGAAAATCAGATGGGCTGGACATGTAATGCGATTTGGAGACAACCGCTGGACTAGAGCCGTTACCGACTGGATCCCACGGGATGTCGGAAGATCACGTGGCCGCCCACCTACAAGATGGTCAGACTTCCTTGTTAAGACCCTGAAGGAACGGTTTGAGGCTCTTCATATTCCTGAATCAACCAGATGCCATTGGGCTACATTGGCACGAATAGGGTCCAATGGAAATGTTACTGGCGCCCGCCGAGCAAATCGATGAGTAACGGGATTCAAGTGATCAAGTGATCAAGTAGATGTATAAATCAGAAGTTATTCAATCAAGGTGACTTCTGTAACTGCCACACCCTCTAGCAGTGTTTACATAGAAGAGAGGTCTCCTTAGAATGAACCTTGGCTTAAATAGATTAAGCTGGGAGTGGGCAAAACAACAAAGCTCCCAGGTTAGCTAAACCTGCCCTCCAACACTACCCTACAGCACAGTAATCTTAACTTGGAAAAACCTTTCAAATGTGTTATTGCTCTGACTCGGTGTGTGTGTGTGTGTGTGTGTGTGTTTGTGTGTGTGTATGTGTGCTGAAAAGGTGGATGAGAGGAGTGATTCCTACACTGTATATAGCAGCAGCTAAGAATCAGATTGAGCTCTCCCCTAGATCAGCTGGCCATGAGGCTCCCAGGAGGCAAGATGGGTTTTGGGAGTGGGTCCATCAGCTCTGTAGGGCCTTGGAGGCAGCGGATGAGACTCGCTCACCATAATAGCCACCATTTTCACGGTCAGAACCCCACAGCTCATCAGAACCCATGCAAGAGAGAAGCTGATCTCAAGACTCAGCTCAGAGCAGCCGAGTTCAAGCCCAGAGAGGTGGCCCCTCGGAGGCAGAAGTCACTAGGTGTTTCTGGAGATGGACCTGGGGTCCCTATTCCCCTCTCTGACCCGTCCCAGAGGCCTGGTGGCCCCGCCCACGAACTGTCTCAGGGCTCTCGGCCATGATGCAGAGACTCAGGCACATGGGGAGAGCTGCCATCCAGCTCTCCCCTAGCTCAGCTGACTATGAGGCTCCCAGGAGGCAAGATGGGTTTTGGGGAGGGGCCCATCACCTCTGTAGGGCCTCAGAAGCATCCTGATGAGACTCGCTCACCATAATAGCTGCCATTTTCATGGTCCAGACCCAGTACATCAAACTAGTGGAATCAATCATGTTCTAGAATATATTACAATCTACAATGTGTAAGAAAGGGAAGCAAAAAGGAGAGAGAGAGAGAGAGAGAGAGAGAGAGAGAGGAGATAAAGAACCTGCCATGGAGGCAAGCTGGGGGAATGGGGAGGTAAGTGGGGACATTGGTGATGGGAGATGGGCAGGGGTGGAGGGATGGGTGTTAGAACACTGTAGAACCAAAAATTCAAACATGAACATCTTATAATTGTATATCTAACGGTGGTATAATAAAAAACATTTTAAAAAAAAGAATCAGATTGAGGACCAGCTTACTAATTTGAAAGAGTAAATCTATGCTTTGTACACAGGAGGCCTGAGATCATTCCCTAGCATTGGATGGTCCCTCAAGCACGCAGCACCAGTGAGGGCAACCCTCACTAACAGAGCTGAGAGCAGCCCCGCAACACTGCGTTCTTGGGCCCTAGAATTGAACTGCTGGCCTAGCTGGCTGAGTGTCTCTGGGATTGTGCCCCAGAGCCTCAAGCATGACTTGGTAGCGCTCCTCTGCACCTCCTCCCAAGGGCTGGAAACAAAACAAAACAAAATCCTGTGCTTGCCTGCCTGTGTTTGGGCAAATAGAAATCAGGCCACCCTGACCTCATGGTCTCAGGGAGACTGCCAGGAAGCTCCCACAATCCATCCAGCGATGCCGGGAAGCATGTTTGGCAGAGCTGGAGGATGCTGGAAGGCGCTGAGCTGGGACTTAGCGCCTGTGTAGAGATGAGCTCTGGGCTTGGCAGAGGCAGCCTGTGCTCAGTACTGCAGCAGCACCGGCTTCACGGTCATTATCAGCACCTCCACGAACAGCCAGAGGAGCTGTCTATGGAGGGAAAACACTTTAATGTACTCAAACTTAATGCATGATTACTTTGAAAAAAATAAACTGCAATCCTTCTACTGCTTGTTACGGGATTAATGTTCCTTGCAAATTGAAATTCTGGCAGCTGTTTGTTTATATCTTTATGTGGTATTTCCCTGGCACCGCTGTTACATTCAAGAACCCCAGAGTGGAGGAGCGACTCCTGCAAAATGCTGTAATAGGAGCTTGGGTCAGCAGATCCCACAGCCTCCCTGCTCCATGGGCCCTCGCATCCCTGCCTGAGAATACTGGGAATACGTCTCAAACGTCTCACAATCAGACTTCCTGCGTCTGCCTGTTGGGCCATCCGACATTTTGCTGGTGCTTCCCACATGCTTTTGCTCCCTGGGAAATGATGTGCTGCTAAGGCCAGAGAGACAGTCCAGTATAGTTAAGGTGCTTGCCATGTGCCTTGATCCCCAGCATTACATGTTCCCCCTGAGCACTACAGGAATGACCCCAAATCAAATGAACACCCCACCACCACCGCTGCCACCCACCAATAAATAATAATTGCTGTGAACCTTTAATGTTCCTCTCTGGTTCTCTGCCTAGAAGGGTCTTGTCTCTACTTCTTAGCCCCTTAAACTCTTAACACCTGCCATACTGAAGATGCAGATAATGGAACAGAAATAGGTGGAGTACTTGCTTTCTGTGTGGGAGGCCAAAGTTTGATCCCTAGTACCACATGGTCTCCCAAGCAGTACTGGGTGTGCCTACCACCTAAAATCACCAACAACAAAGATTTAGGTAGTGGCCTGAGGGCTAATACAGTGGGTAGGGCATTTGCCTTGCACATGGCTGGCTCAGGTTCAATCCCCAGCACCACCAAGAGTAATTCCTGAGCATTGCTGGGAGTGTCTCAAAGGAAAAAAAAACCAGAGACTTAGCTAAACTGTTTCTTCCAACTATTGCTAGCTTTCTCTTCAGAGTTGCTCATCACCCAAAACAGATCTGCAAAGGAGACTGGGTTTCTTGGAGGCAGTTTTATTCTGATTTTTAAATCAGAGTTTTATTCTGATTTTTAAATTTTGAGCACAACATCTGGCAAATAGGTGTACAGTCAATATGAAATACTTTCCTTCTTCCCTTCCTACCTCGTTTCCTTCCTTGCTTCCTTTTCTTTCTCCCTGTCTTCCCACACAGCTTTGCTCATGTCTGACTCTTGGCTCTGAGCTCAGAGACCACTTCTGGCAGGACCATTTGAGGTGTCAGGGATTGAACCCAGGCTGACTGCATGCAAGGTAAATGCCCTACCCTCTGTACTATTGCTACAGCTCCTTTATCTATAATTCTAATAATATCATTTTATTTACTAAAAAATGTTTTTTGGTGTACAGGAATGAACCCTGGTGGTCCCCCAGCCCACCAGGACTGATCCCTGAGTGCAGAGCCTGGAGTAAACACTGAACACTGTTGGGTGTGACCTCCAAAACAACCCAAAACAACAAACCCCTTATTACTTTTAGAAAGGTCCAGCCTTATTAACTCTCCCAAAATTAATTTTCCAACCCTCTCACCAAGAGTTGTGTGTGGTAGACAGTAAGACTGGAGAGCAGTCTTGGAACAGGACACTTTTCCGAGCACTCAGGACGCAGATCTGATGCTAATCAGAGTCCCTGCATTCACTCTTGGCCCAGATTTCTGGCCCACTGAAAGCCAATCTCCAAAGTAGAAGATCCTGGGCATTCTTCCCAGACAAAGCGAGATTCAAATCCTGTCTCAATGACTTCCGGTAAGTCACCTAATTTAGCAGCGCCTCTATTTTCTCACCCAGAAACTGTTGACAATAACAGTACAGGCCTCACAGATTGCAAGATTAAACGAGAGGATGGGGCTAGGTTCTGTGTAGTTGACATACGGAAGTAGTAACTGTTATATCTCTGTATAAGTCTGCCATTCTATAGGCTTCCCCAAAGCAGGTTTGAGTTTTTTGGTTATTGGGTCTAGCTTTAAATTGGGGATGAGGGACAGTACAGTAGGGAGGGCATTTGCCTTGCGGGTCGCTGACCCAGGTTAGATCCCCGACATTCCATATGTTCCCGAACACCACCAGGAGTATTACCGAGTGCAGGGCCAGGAATAACCCCTGAGCATCACTAGGTCTACAACACACTCACTCTCACACACACACACACACACACACACACACAAATAAACTGGAGATGAGAGGGGCTGGAGCGATAGTCCAGCGCATAGGGCATTTGTTGCATGCAGCTGACCTGGGTTCTATTCCCCTGCATCCCGTATGGTCCTACCTGCACTGCCAGGAGTAATTTTTGAGTGAGCATTGCTGGTGTGGTCCAAAAAAGAAAAAAAAACTAAATAAGTTAAAAAAAAAAAACCCAAGGTATGAAAGATATCCCAGGGTATAAAAGACAACACTGTTTCTGAAGCTGTTCCTGAAACCTGACTCCTCTCTCTGCCAAGGAATCCTCTAATGTCGTAGAATCCTTTCATCTTAACTTCCTCCCCCAACCCAAGATGAAGTCTGGCTAATTTCTCAGACTCACTGGGAGATCTTTAAAAAAGTACAGGGCTCCCCCCCCCCCCAGTGATAGCACAGCGGATAGGGCATTTGCCTTGCACGAGGCCGACCTGGGCTCGATCCCCCGGCATCCCATATGGTTCCCTGAGCACCGCCAGGAGTAATTCCTGAGCAAAGAGCCAGGAGTAACCCCTGAGCATCACTGGGTGTGACCCAAAAATAATATAAAAAAAAGTACAGGGGCCTGGGCCCTGCTTCCTGAGATTTGCTTCATTAGGGGGTTCAGTCAAGAACTTGAAACTTGGAGGTGGTATTACAGCGGGTAGGGCATTTGCCTTGCACATACCAATTCTGGTTCAATCCCCAGCATCCCATATGGTCCCCTAAGGACCACCAGGAATGATTCCTGAGCACAGAGTCGGGAGTAATCCCTGAGCACCGCTGGGGATGGCTAAAAACCCCTCACTCCAAAGAACTTGAAGGTACCCAGATAATCCGCATATAGGGCAGGGGTGCGGTGAGGCTCTCAAACCTGAGTACACATCAGAGTCTTCCAAAGGGATTCACCTTTACTCTGCCAGCTGGTGTCCATTGCCTTGGCCAAGAACATGGGTTGCATCAGCAAATTCACCACTGCTCCTGGTTTTGCTCCCCATACTTAGGGCAGTGCTTCTCAACCTTTGATGCACATACAAGCCACCTGGGGATATTATTAAAAGCAGATTTGTGGTGGTTGTCAGAGGCTGATGAGGGTATGCAAGGGAAAGAGAAGTTCTTTTTTGTGGGCATAGAATTTCAATTTTGAAAGACCGAATACACTCTGGAGATGGATTGCTCAGCAACGTGAAAGCTCTGAACATCACTGTGGACTTAGAAACACTTCCCCCAAGGCAAACTTTGTGCTCTGTGTATTTTAGCCCTATTAGCTTAAAAGTTCAGATTCAGAAAGTATTGGGTAAGATCTGGGAGTGAGCTTTTGGTGGGGTGGTGCCATGTTGGAGTGCTCAGAAGCAACTACAGTGCTCAGAAGCTAGTCCTGCCTCTGTAGTCAGGAACAACCTGTTCCGTACCCAGGGACCCTGCAAAGTGCTGATGATTCAAACCAGGGTCTGGACCATCACAGGCACGTAGGAAGCAATTGACTTACCTCCCTGTAGCATCTCTTCAGCCAGGTGAACATAAACATTTCGGTCTGTTGTAACTCTTTGTTTGAGTTTGGGAAAAGAGTAGGGGAGGGGCAGAGGGGGCACACTTGGTAGGGGTTGTTCCTGGGTCTGTGCTCAGGAGTGATCCCTGGCTGTGCTCAGGGAACTGTATATTGTATCCAGGATTCAAACTAGGGGATGCAAGGCAAGGGCCTTAACCTCTGTCCTTTCTGCGGCCAAGTAGACATTCCTCATCTGATCCCAAGTGTATCAGTGGTGCTGTCATGGGGAACACACTTGATAAAATAAGGGGGCTTGAGTGCACCAGAGTTGATCAGGAGTAATAGCACAGTGACTAAGATGTTTGCCTTGCACACAGCCACCCACAGTTCAATCGGTGGCACCGATGTATGGTTCCCTGATTATTTCTAGGAGCACAGAGCCAGGAGTAAGACCTGGAGTAAGTCAGGAGTAAGCACCACTGGGCGTGGCTCCCAAACCAGCAACCAACCAAAAGATAAAATGCACCAGGGTTACCGCCACCCTCATCTCAGAGATTTTGATTCCATGCATCCAAGGCGGGCCTCAAGCATAGGTACACTCATAATCCCCTAATTTGAGAAATAATCCTCTCTGGGCTTTCGTTCCGAAGATGAGAAGGGGAAATTTGAGCAAAAACTGGACCAGAGTGATAGCACAGCGGGAAGGGTGTTTTTCTTTTTTTTTCCTTGCATGTGGCCGACCCAGGTTTAATCACCAGAATTCCATATCGTCCCCTAAGCACGGCCAAGAGTAATTCCCGAGTGCAGAGGTAGGAGTAACCTTAAGCATTGTACGATGCCCCCCCCCAAAAAAAAATAAAAAACAGATGCAAAACTGATTCAGAATTTGGTTTGTTGTTCCAAATAAAGGTCTCCATGTATCTTATAGCTCCAGAAAGCACTCCAGTCTGCAGTTCAGAGGACGAGGACTAGAAAGGACCAACAATGTGAAGAGAGGGTGAATCTCAGTATGAAGTCAGCCAGCACCTCCTTTGGCAAGCAGTGGGGCTATGACTGTCCTGGAGCTCCCAGAATGTTTTACCTCCAGAAAATCAGACCTCGGGATTCCATAGAGTGTAGTTCCTGTCTGGGGGTGGAAGTCAAGTGCCTATGCCCCTAGACTATCTCTCCAGTCCTGCTCAGGGGAATGAAGAATAAGGAGGAAAAAGGGGGAAAGTTCTTCCAAAGGGGAAAAAATAATCACTGCTTTGTTAGTTGTTCTTGCACTTTAAATAGACAAATTCTGACCATTCCCCTCTTCCGCTTGCCAGTCGTTATTTCTGTTATGATGCTCAGTTCATCTTCCTAGCATATGCCTTGATTACCAATGACCAGGCATCCTGTCTGTCTCCTCCTCTCTATTGCAACAGCAGGGTCTGTGCAAGAGTCAGCCTACAGCTCTGGCTGATTCTTTTACTCGCAGAGGTCCTGGATGAAAGTCTGAGGATTCCCCCTGAATTCCTTCCCTACCTGTGGTTGCAAACCAACGGAGTCTGATATAAAAAAAAAGGGCAATGAACTGTCCCACAGCAGGTGAGACAGCTGTACTGTTAGGCTGGAGAGAGCCATAGGGTGGGGTCTGTGTGGAATTATCATGGTCTTGGCTTCCCAGATGGATGCCGCCAGGTTAGGTAGCAGTGTGGACAGAGTCACTGGGTGACATTTTAATTCTAAAAAAACAATTTATTGAGGGGCGATGTGAGATTATAGGGTGGGAAGAAAGGGTTGCTAAAGGAGCAGGAGATAGTACTTTGGGATAGCAGAGGAAGAAAAACTCAACTTATCCCAACTGCCCAGTGCAACTAAGGTTGGTTATGACATTAGGGCATAATGATGCTTGTTTCATACCTGACATTTGCATTATTTTGGAGACCACTGTTTTTCTTTTTGGTTTTGGAACCACCCCTTGGCAGTGCTCAAGGACTATTCCTGGCTCTATGCTCAGATGATTCTCGTCAGTGCTAGGACAACTGTGTGCAGTACTGGGGATTTGAACCAAGGTCAGTGAGATGCAAAGCAAGAACGCATATACCAGTGTTGCAGGACTCCTGTAAGAGCCTCTGCATCTGCTCTGAATTGCTGCCTGCAAATCACTTCGTAGATAAGGGGGTAGTCTAAATGTGGCAGTTTATCTGACCATGTATTCTGTACTAGCTGGTATAAATATTCTCTCATGCTACCACAATCATCGTGGGACTAGCTAGATCTTACCAGCATATTTGCCTGGCCACGTTGGATCCCTAAATAATTAGACCAGAGAGAAATGCTGTTTGTCTCCAAGCAAGCAAGCATGGCCCCCTGATAACTCAAAGGCAACTAAAATACAAAACTACCATGGAAGTAGACAAGACTTGTGTAGTCTTGGAGAAAATTTTTTTAATTTTTATTATACCACAGTGAAACATACAATTACAAAGGTGTTCATAATTGGTTCTTGGTAATACAGTATGCAAGCACCCATCCCTCCACCAGTGCCCCATTTCCACCACCAATGTACCCCCCCCCCCCCTCCCTGCCCACCCCCATGCTGCCTTAATAGCAGGTACCCCAGTTTCCTCTCTTTCTCTCTCTCTCTCTCTCTGTCATTGCATCTCTCATCCTCTTATTTTACACATTGTGGCTAGCCCTGCAGGTATTTAGAGTTTATCACTTAAGTCTCTTTGTGTATATTCAATGGTGAGTTTTAATCTGCCATTACCATTTCCCACATTTAGTAAAACACTGGTATCTATTTATTTCGTATTAATGAATGCAGTCATTCTATATCTGTCCTTTTCCTTCTGACTAATTTCACTCAGCATGATAGTCTCCATGTCCATCCAGTTGCAGGCAAATTTCATAATTTCATCTTTTCTGACAGCCGCATAGTATTCCATAGTGTAGATGAACCACAGTTTGTTTAGCCAGTCCTCTGTTCTTGGGCATTTAGGTTGTTTCCAGATTCTAGCTATAGTGAATAGAGCAGAGATGAATAAAGAAGTACAGATAGTGTTTCTGCTATGTGTTTTTCGATCTCTCGAGTATATTCCCAGGAGTGCTATTGCTGGATCAAATGGGAGCTCAATATCTAGTTTTCGGAGGAATGCCCATATTGTTTTCCAAAAGGGCTGGACCGGTCAGCACTTCCACCAACAGTGGATGAGAGTCCTTTTTCCCCACATCCATGCCAGCACTGGTTGTTCTTGCTGTTTTGGATGTGTGCCAGTCTCTGTGGTGTGAGATGGTACCTCATTGTTGTTTTGATTTGAATCTCCCTGATGATTAAAGATGAAGAACATTTTTTCATATGCCTTTTGACCATTCGAATTTCTTCTTTTTTGGAAGCTTCTGTTCATTTCTTCTCCCCATTTTTTGATGGGGTTGGCTGTTTTTTCTTGTGGAGTGCTACCAGTGCCTGATATATCCTGGATATTAACCCCTTGTCAGATGGGTATTGGGTGAATATCCTTTCCCACTCTGTGGATTGTCTTTGTATCTTGGTCACCGTTTCTTTTGAAGTGCAGAAGCTTTTTTAGTTTTATATAATCCCATTTGTTTATCTTTGCTTCCATTTGCTTGGTCAGTGGTGTGTCATCTTTAAAGATACTTTTCATTTCGATGTCGTAGAGCCGTTTCTCCTATGTTTTCTTTGATGTACCTTATAGATTCATGTCTTATGTTGAGATCTAGAGCCCATTTTGATCTGACTTTTGTGCATGGCGTTAGAAGGAGGTCTAAGTTCATTTTTTTACATGTAGCTGCCCAGTTTTCCCAGCACCATTTGTTGAAGAGGCTTTCTTTGCTCCACTTAATATTTTTTGCTCCTTTATCGAAGATTAAGTGGTTGTATATTTGAGAATGTGTTTCAGGATACTCAGTTCTATTCCATAGGTCTACAGGTCTGTCTCTATACCAATACCACACTGTCTTAATTACAACTGCTCTGTAGTAGAGCTTGAGGTTGGGGAAAGTGATACCTCCCATCTTCTTTTTCCCAAGGATTGCTTTAGCTATTCGTGGAGTTTTATTATTCCATACAAATTTCAGGAGTGTTTGTTCAATTTCTTTGAAGAACATCATGGGTATCTTTATAGGGACCGCATTGAATCTGTATAAAGCTCTAGGGAGTATTACCATTTTGATAATGTTAATCCTTCCGATCCACGAGCAGGGGATATGTCTCCATTTCCTCAGGTCTTCTTTTATTTCCTGAAGTAACGTTTTGTAGTTTTCTTTGTAGAGATCCTTTACATTCTTTGTCAAACTGATTCCTAGGTATTTGATTTTCTGCGGCGCAATTGTGAATGGGATAGTTTCTTTAATGTCCCTTTCTTCTCTTTCGCTGTTTGCATATAGGAAGGCCATTGACTTTTGGGTATTGATTTTGTACCCTGCTACTCTGCTATAGGAATGTATTATTTCTAGGAGCCTCTTGGTAGAGAGTTTCGGGTTTTCCAGGTATAATATCATGTCATCTGCAAATAGTGATAACTTGGCTTCTTCCCTTCCTATCTGGATGCCCTTAATGTCTTTTTTCTTCCCTGATTGCTATGGCAAGTACTTCCAGTACTATATTGAATAGAAGTGGTGAGAGTGGGCAGCCTTGTCTTGTCCCTGATCTTAAGGGGAAGGGTTTCAGTTTTTCCCCATTGAGAATGATGCTCACTGTGGGCTTGTAGTAGATGGCCTGGATTATCTTGAGGAAGGTTCCTTCAATCCCCATTTTTACGGAGAGGTTTCATCATGAACTGGTGTTGAATCTTGTCAAATGCCTTCTCTGCATCTATTGATATGATCATATGGTTTTTATTTTTCTTTTTGTTGATATGATGTATTATGTTGATTGACTTGCGAATGTTGAACCATCCTTGCATTCCCAGGATGAATCCCACTTGGTCATGGTGTATAATCTTTTTGATGACTCTTTGGATTCTATTTGCTAGTATTTTGTTGAAGATCTTAGCATCTGTATTCATCAGGGAGATTAGTCTGTAGTTTTCCTTTTTTGTGACATCTTTGTCTGCTTTGGGTATCAGGGTGATATGTGCCTCGTAAAAGCTATTTGGGAGTGTTTTTGTTTCTTCAATTTGTTGGAAGAGCTTAAAAAAGAATTGGGAGTAGGTCCTCTTTAAAGGTTTTGTAGAATTCACTGGTGAATCCATCTGGACCTGGGCTTTTGTGTTTGGGGAGACTTTTGATTACCAATTCTATTTCCTCGATGGAGATAGGTTTGTTGAGGTATTCCAAATCTTCTTGTTGCAGACTTGGGAAGCTATAGGAATTCAGGAATTTGTCCATTTCTTCTAGGTTTTCTTGTTTTGTGGCGTACAGACTCTCATAGTAATCTCTGATGATCTTTTGAATTTCTGTGGTTTCTGTTGTGATGTCCCCTTTTCATTTCTGATTCTATTTATTTGGGTTCTCTCTTTTCCTTTTCTTACAAGTCTTGCAAGTGGTTTGTCAATCTTATTTATTTTTTCAAAGAACCAGCTTTTGGTTTCGTTAATCTTCTGGATTGTTTTTTGACATTCCATCTCATTGATTTCTGCTGTAAGTTTTATTATTTCTTTCTTTCTGCTTGGGTTGGGCTCCTTTTTGTTGATCACTCTCTAAGATCTTAAGTTGTGAAGTCAGGCTGTTTATGATGGCCTTTTTCTTCTTTTCTGATAAATGCTTGAAGAGCTATGAACTTGCCTCTTAACACTACTTTCGCTGTATCCCACAAGTTCTGGTAATTCGTGTCTTCAGTCTCATTTGTTTCCAGGAATCTTTGGATTTCCTCTTTGATTTCTTTTATGACTTGCTGGTTGTTCAGCAGTGAGCTGTTTAGTTTCCAGGTACTTGGTATTGGTCTCCGTTTTTGTGTACAATTAACTTCTATTTTCAGTGCCTCATGGTCTGAAAAAGTAGTTGGCACAATTTCTATCTTCTTGATTTTATGGAGGTATGATTTATGGCTCAGCATGTGATCTATTTTGGAGTATGTTCCATGTGCACTGGAGAAGAAAGTGTATTCAGCTTTTTTGGGGATGAAATGCCCTGTATATGTCTACCAGCCCTCTTTCTTCCATCTCTTCTTTAAGGGCCAGTATTTCCTTAGTAAGTTTCAATCTTGTTGATCTATCCAGGGTTGATAGAGCAGTGTTGAAGTCTCCAACTACAATTGTGTTGCTGTCAATGTCTTCTTTGAAGTCTATTAGTAGTTGTTTTAGGTATTTTGCTGGCCCCTCGTTGGGTGCATATATGTTTAATAGTGTGATTTCTTCCTGATATATGCATCCCTTGACTATTAAGAAGTAACCTTTACTGTCCCTTCTGACCTTCTTCAGCCTGAAGTCTATGTTGTCAGATACCAGTATGGCTACCCCAGCCTTTTTGGATGGGTTGTTTGAATGAAGGATTGTTTTCCAGCCTTTTTATTTTGAGCCTGTCTTTGCTCCAATTGTTCAGGTGTGTTTCTTGAAGGCAGCAGAATGTTGGATTCAATTTTTTGATCCTTGTGCCACTCTGTGTCTCTTAACTGGTGCATTTAGACCATTGACATTGAGAGAGATTATTGTCATGGGATTTTGTGCCATCTTTCTGAATAGGTTGGTTGTTCTTTTGGGTTATGTCTCGTCTTATAGTAGATCTTTCAGTCCTTCTTTTTAAGGTTGGTTTTGATTTTACAAAGTTCCTAAGCTGTTGTTTATCCAAGAAGTTGTATATCTGTCCTTCAAATCTGAGCGCGAGTTTAGCCGGATAAAGAATTCTTGCTGAGGCATTCATTTCATTAAGTTTTTTCACTATATCCCACCACTGCCTTCGGGCTTGGAGGGTGTCTTCTGGAGAAGTCTGCTGAAAGTCGAATGGATGCTCCTTTGTATACAATTTCCTTCTTTGATCTTGCTGCCTGAAGAATTCTGTCTCTGTCTATGGCATCCATTACTTTGACTAGGATGTGTCTTGGGGTCTTTCTATTGGGGTCTCTTCTTGCTGGTACACGTCGGGCTTCTTGGATCTGGATGCCTTCGTCCCTTTAACTCGGGGAACTTTTCAGCCAGGATGTTTTTAACTGTTTTAATTTCCTTGGGGTTACTTTCTTGTCCCTCTGGGACTCCTATGATTCTTATGTTGTTCCGCCTGGCTTCATCCCATTGTTCTCTGTTTCATTGCTGATCCATTATCCTGTCTTTTTCCATCTTATGTAGATCTCTGGGTGCTTTCTGCAGCTCATCTTCAGTCTCACTGATTCTCTCTTCCGCTGCTGTCATCCTACTATTCAGAGCCCCGATTGTGTTTTTCATTTCGTCTACTGAGTTTTTAAGCGATGATATTTCTATTTGCATGGTTCTCATTTCTGCTCTCATTTCCTCCCGTAGTTTATTGACAGCTCTTTCAACTGCTTCGTTTATGTTCTCCTGTATTTTATTGGACATCTGCTCAATTTTTTCGTTGAGCTCCTTAAACATCCTACCAATTTCTTCTCTGATTTCACTGTCAGAGAGATCATGCACATCTGTATTCTTTTTTGAGTCTTCAGGGTCGTTTCCTTCATCTGTTCTTCGAGCTGGGGATCTGCGTTGTTTCCCCCATGGTGTTGTGGTGTTCAGGGATAGATTCCTCTGGTGTACTGTTTCTTTTTTTCTTGAGGGTATTACCTTCCCTTGGTGTTGAAATTCCTAGTTTTTCTATTAATAAGCGGCCGCATTAGCAACCGCCCACCCGGCCAGCCGCACACCCCAGGGAGGTAGGTTACCTGAGATGGAGTCAGGCCGGTGTGAGAGTTCAAAATGACCGTTTACTTCCGGTTCCGCTCGGACTTCTGGGGGTTGTAGTTCCACCTTCTGCCGAGACCTGGGGCTCTATCACGGCCCCAGGCGCCCGCCCGTCAGCCGCACACACCAGGGAGGTAGGTTACCTGAGATGGAGTCAGGCCGGTGTCGCTTGGAGAAATATTTAACTGGTACTAGTATTAGACTTTGGTACAGAGACAAGCATCTTGGTAACCGCCTTCTTTACCCTATAAAGGCTTTTCCAGGCAGATCTTGGCTCAAGACATTAGGTGAGGTGCTGGGAGAAATTACCTGAGGGCATTTGACCCTCCCTGCTTTCCATAATAGTGAGAGGGAGGTCTGAGTTGCAGGGGTATAAAACTAGCCTGCTTCCTCTCTCTCCTCTCTTTTTGGGCTCTCTCTTTGTGAGCTCACACCCTTCTTGGGAGTCTTGCCTTTGTCTCCTCTTTACAGGGCCTTTACACGTGGTGGCCGCCATTTTGGCCTACACGTGGCTGGGGGGTTCTAGCCAGGAATCCTAAGCACAGGGTTTTTCCTATTGTGGATTTGTATGCCTGAACCTGTGATAAGTCACGATCACGATCTTCCCATTCATCATCTATTTGCTAGAGTGGGCACCAGTAATATCTCCATATGTCCTGTCTCATGCCAGTAGAGCCAAGGGCATCGGCTTGCTACAGGAACATAAAGAGCCTCAAACCATTATATTAGGTCATGGGAATGACCTAATATAATTGTTACTGGTATTTGGCATATCAAATACAACACAAGCAACTTGCCAGGCTTGCCATGTGGGAGGCATACTCTTTTAAACACCTCCAAATAAAGCATTTATTGATGAACTGCACGGCCACTTGCGGCCGTGCGAAGGCTGGGCTGTGATGGGCTGGTCAGCTGGGTGGAGTTCTGACGAGAGGGAAGTCCAATTGTGGAAAATGACAGCACCCGTGGAGTTGGGGGTGGTCTGGCTTGTTGTGAGACTCTGCCGGGGTGGTGGGCCAGGGCTAGAACCCGCCATGCCTGCCGACTGCCTCATGAACGGCTGGGCACAGGGAGAGCAAGGAACAGCTCTGCCCCATGTGTGAGAGTCTCTGGACCAGCATACCTGGGCCGGATTGAGGAAAAAACTGCTGCAGGGTGGGTGTCGATGATCCAGGCCGTGATGGGCTGGTTTTGCTGGGTGGAGTTCTGGGCCAGATTGAGGAAAAAATTGCTGCAGGGTGGGTGTTGATGATCCGGGCTGGTCGGCTGGGTGGAGTTCTGAGGAGAGGGAAGTCCAAATGTGGGAAATGGTGGCGCCCGTGGAGTGTGGGGGTCACAGTTATTAACGTTAGTATCACTGATAAGTAAAGCATTTTAAAACTGCATCGGATTCCTGAGTCTTCATCCATTCCCCACCGGCCGGAGGTAGAAGGGAACTTCGCTTCCCAGCACTGTTGGGGACCCCAGCGGCATCCCCGACATACCAGACCCCTAGAGACCCTTGTTACAAAGAAAACACAAATGTGATGCATAGTCACTGAAGATATCTAGGCAGGCGAGCCCCTCTCACCTTAAACTTCATCACTTCGCTGTCAACTGAACTCTGGTCTTTATTCTTCAGAAACAGTCAGAACAGGAACGGCAGTAAACACAGGTTGACCTTTTCCTTCCCTGAGCCAGATGGGGAAAAGATCTTGCACACCCTTTTCTTCTCAATCATTGATTTCTAGTTCACCTTTTAAGAAAATTTTGTCTGTGTGTGTGTGTGTGTGTGTGTGTGTGTTTAGTTGACTTGATATACACATTGAATGCTACTTAATATATTTTACATTTTGGTAATTTCCAGAGAGAGGAATGCTTTCCATAATCACAGAGCTCGAATATGATCAGCCCTAAGTAAGCAGTTGTTGAAATGGTGCATTGTGATGGGCTGTGTGGATGGCAGGATGGACACAGCGGGAAGATGAGTATCTCTTCTGGAAGCTGCCCCTGCCTGGAGCAGTGCGAGAGAACAAAGCCCCAGTCTCTGCTCCTGGATTCCTGTCCCTCTTCTGTTTTTCTTCCCTCCTCACATTTCCCCTGGATTGTCAACGCTGCTCTTTGCTACTAGAGAAAACCTCACTGGACAGGTTTGGCCAGAAATCGAGATAGCATTTCAGGAATATGCTCCAGATTTCAAGGCTCATTTCTTTTGTTTACAGTGAGAGTATCCTGACCATTCTTTCCCTAGCTCAACAAGAGCTAAATCTAAAATATGAGACTTGCAATAAAGGAGCAATGTGATTAAGACATTTAGCTATTGTGATTGGAAAGACATATAACATTTAATACAACAGAAAAAAGGTCACAGATCGAGAATGTGCAGCTCTAGAAATAGGTCTTTTTTCAGTCTTAAGATTACTAGATGACTACATTTGCTTAAACTGGTCTAAAAGACAAAATCAGTTCATTTGTGATTAGAGAGATTCTCTAGAAATAATGAGCAGACTGGAAGTACTAGCCATAGAAAGAACAGATTGATAAATTGATAATACAAAATTGATAATATTTGAATAATAGTTTTAATATAGGGCTGTTAGGAGCCATATCCAGTGGTGTTAGAGTAACCAGGGCTACACCTCGCAGTGTTCCTGGGACCGTACAGTGATGGGGATGGACCCGAGATTTCTCTACTGCTTGAACTATCTCCCCAGCCCCTTTATTATTATTATGATTATTATGATTATGATTATTATTATTATTTATTATTTTGCTTTTTGGGTCACACCCAGCAATGCTCAGGGGTTTATCCTGGCTCTTCGCTCAGGAATTACTCCTGGCAGTGCTCAGGAGTAAGCATGGGATGCTGGGGATCAAACCCAGCTCAGTCACATGCAAGGCAAATGCCCTATCCGCTGGATTATCGCTCCAGCCCCTCCTAGCCCCTTTAATCATGAGTGTTCTTAATGAGAAAACTTATATGCCCATTTCCAAAAAAGAAATCTCTGGGTCATTCAGAAAAGAGTGGAATATTAAGCCTAGCAGATTAATGTTTCTATGTTTTGGCTTCTGTGGCTTTAACATCTTTTAAATTCATGACCAACCACCAGCCCTATCCCTGCCCCTTCAGGGCTTTAGATTGTCGCTGGGCTTGGAAAGTCTATGAACACCAAGAACCAGTCTACAAGCCATGGTAGCTGATGTTCCTTTCTTCTTCCTCAACTTTTACTCATATTTCCCAGGACTAGGCTTTGTCACCTTCATAGTCCAGCACCAGTTTTAGGCACGAGGCCATTCCTCTCCCTGTTTTCTTGATGGCTCTTTCTGAAGTAAGGGCCCTTGTAAACTTTGTGAGGTCACTGAAGTCCATCTGCTCCCATTCCTGATAACAATCCCATCACCTTTCTGGTATTCCTCATGCAGGCCAGACATATCAGGAAAAGCTGATTCACTACTCTCATAAGTAGGTCATAGTGGGTTAAAGGTCAGCAGCCTAATCCAGTCCCCAATTTAGGTAATTTGTTCTGTAAATTAACAAATCCTATCAAGATTATCTAAGATTTGTGCTTATACAGGAATAGAGGAACTCAATTTTTCATTGGATATAGCTAGGAAGTATTTAGTGCCTATTGCTGTTAGACTGTTGGAGGACAGATTTAGCTAATCTGGGAGCTTTGTTGTTATGCCCACACCCAGCTTAATCTACTTAAGTCAAGGTTCATTCTAATGAGATTTCTCTTCTATGTAAACACTGCTAGAGGGTGTGGCACTTACAGAAGTCACAGAAGTCAGAATAACTTCTGACTTATACATCTACTAAGACTTCTATGTTTTCTAGATTGGGCACAACTCTTTATACCCCTGCACCCAGCGTGGGACAGTTAGAATTTACCAGGAGACTACCACCCTGGCTACGCTGAGACTATAGGAAGACTATAGGAAGGAGATCATACTAGTTTCCTCTAAGCAGGCGAGTGTGACCCTTTCAGTACACGAGAACAAGATACTCAGAATCACCCTGGTGCAGATAATAATAAGAAGGACCTTGTGGGTACCATCTAGATTACATGAAGCTCATGAAGTTAAGATGTATTACTTTATATCAGCCCTCTCTCTCTCCAGTGTTTTACATAAGAAATAATCTCCTTAGTCCTTGGCATAACCTTTGTTTATACCTGCAATAAGGTGTGGCACTACACACTGTTTAGGGTTCTTTGTTGACATGACCCTCCCGATTGGATTACTTTGGTGTATATAAGGGGCTGACTTGAGGCCCCTTCACCTTTTGCCTTTTGGTTCCTCAGCCTTCAGCTTTTGGCTCCTGCGGCTTTTGGCTTTTGGCTTTTGGCCTTTTGCTCTTTGGCCTTTTGCTCCTTCTTCTGGGTAGGACTCAGCTCAGGTGAGATCCTCTCTCTCTTTGGTGGGAGACTTAGGCTCTTTTGTATGGTCTAAGTTCGGGCCAGAGCTAGAGTTTGTTCATTATATTGGATTGCTGTGGAAGAGCTTTTGTACTATTAAAAGCCATTTTTTGGAACTGCACCGGATTCGTGAGTTTTCATCTGTTCTCCCAGCGTCCTCGGAGGTAGAAGACAACCTCTGTCATGACACTGTCGGGGACCCGGGCGGCGTTCCCCGACATTAGACAAAATGACAATATCTGGTTTTACAGTGGTTTCACTTTCCCAAGATCAACTGTGGTTCGAATATATTACATACAAGAAAATATGTTGAGAAAGCCCACTTCCACTTCATTACTTTTATTTTATGATAGTCTACTGTTATAATTGTTCTTTTTATTAACTATTGTTATTTTCACTTTCGGTTTTTGGCTCCTGCGGCTTTTGGCTTTTTGCCTTTTGGTATTTTGCTCTTTGGCCTTTTGCTCCTTCTTCTGGGTAGGACTCATCTCGGTGAGATCCTCTCTCTTTGGTGGGAGACTTAGGTTCTTTTGTATGGTCTAAGTTCAGACCAGAGCTAGAGTTTGTTCATTATATTGGAGTGCTGTGGAAGAGCTTTTGTACTATTAAAAGCCTTTTTGGAACTGCACCAGACTTGTGAGTTTTCATCTGTTCCCCAGGCGTTCTCGGAGGTAGAAGAGAACTTCTGTCCTGACACTGTCGGGGACCCCAGTGGCATTCCCTGACAATATGATATGATATGATATGATATGATATGATATGATATGATATGATATGATATGATATGATATGATATGATATGATATGATATGATATGATAGCCCTAACCCAGCCCAGATCATCCACACCCACCCTGCAGCAGTTTTTTTTTTTCAATCTGGCCCAGGTATGGTAATCCAGAGACTAACAGACATGGGGCAGAGCTGCTCGAGCTCTTCCTGTGCCCAGACACTCACGAGGCACCCGGGAGGGATGGCGGATTCTAGCCCTGGCCCGCCACCCAGCAGAGCCTCGCAACAAGCCAGTCAACCCCCACTCCATGAGGGCTGCCATTTTCCACATCCAGACCTCCCTCTCATCAGAACTCCATCCAGCAGATGAGCCTATCACTGCCGGGCTCATGCAGCAGTGGGTCATCAATAAATGCTGTATTTAGAGGTGACTACAAGAGTATGCCACCCACACGGCAAGCCTGACAAGCTGCCTGTGTCATATTTGATATGCCAAATACCAGTAACAACTATGTTAGGTCATTCCCATGACCTAATATAATGGTTTGTGGCTCTTTATGTTCCTGGAGCGAACAGATGCCCTTGGGCTCTACTAACATGAGACAGGACATATGGAGATGTTACTAGAGCCCCCCCCGAGCAAATTGATGATGAACGGAAATATAGTGATATTATATTACATTACATTACATTATATATTATATTATATTATATTATATTATATTATATTATATTATATTATATTATATTATATTATATTATATTATATTATATTATATTATATTATATTATATTATATTATATTATATTATATTATATTATATTATATTATATTATATTATATTATATTATTATTATTATGAGCACAGTCGGGAGTAAGCCCTTATGAGCACAGTCAGGAGTAAGCCCTGAGCACAGTCAGGTGTACCCTGCCCCCACCGGAAATTCAGCTGGCTGGAAACCACCTGATGTTATGTTGCCCTAAACGCTGAAGATCAGAGGTGACTACAAGAGTATGCCACCCGCACGGCAGAGCCTGGCAAGCTACCCGTGTTGTATTTGATATGCCAAATACCAGTAACAATTAGAGACCTCATTCCCATGACTTGATGGAATGGTTTGAGGCTCTTTATGTTCTTGGAGTGGGCAGATACCCTTGGGCTCTGCTAGCATGAGACAGGACATATGGAGATGTTACTGGTGCCCACTTGAGCAAATCGATGATGAACGGGAAGACAGTGATACAGTGACAGTGATTAAGTATTGTGGCTATCTGTGATTAATGTACAAATAAAACCTTAATACAGATGTATGCATAGAAAAAACATTCAATATAGGATTTAGTACCATGTGTGACTTCCGTATATCTACTCGGAGTTTTGCAATATATACTAGTTTAATATGCCTTAGTATTTGCTTCTTTTCCTGGGCATCAGCTCAACTACAACTCAAGACTCCTTAGCAAATAGGTATGGCTATGTGACTGAAAATTAGTCAATGAAATGTGGGGCAGCTGATATTTCTCACCTTTCAAGTCTAACTCCTCATGAGTGATTTTCCATTTTGGCTCTCTGTCAGTTCGATGAAGAACAATGAAAAAAGGTACCCGGAATCCACTTGATCAAGTACCACTTGAAGTATAGAATGCCTTTTCAGGTCTGTTGAAACTAGCAACTCTGGGCTAAACATATTGAATCACTTGTACATGATTCAAGTCCTCTTCCTTACCTCTAGCCTTCCTTTCTATAATCCCATACACCATTTTTCCTTGTTTAAGCAGATTGAGTTGGGTTCTCCTGTTTCTTTTTAGAACATGTCAATGGATATAGATCCTACAACCCGACCCATCCTATGGTTGCATTGTGATTTTTTAGTTGTGCTCTTGATGCTCATTTTGCTTCATTCATTTCTGGCAGTCAATATGACCCTGCCTAGGGACAGTGAATTTTGTTTTGTTAATGCCTTAGCTAGAGATAGTGGTTGGGCATTCTGCCTGTTTTCTTCATTCATTTAAATAACTTTTTCTTACTGCAATTTTCTCTCCATTTAGGGATTGAGAATAATCACTGCTGGCTCTCTGCTGATCCTGGTTAATTACTTAATGCTTCCTAATTACTTACTGAAGATCCTAGCAGCCAAATAGTTGAAATCATAACACAAGGCAAGGAAAAAATGTAAATCTGGACAGGAGTCCCTTACCCTTATTTTCACCGAGGTGATATTTCTCTCCAACCAGGTCAAAGTATCCAGTTACTATTCCTGTGACTTTCACAGGGACCAAGATAGCTAGGTGATAAGAATCACAGGAACAATAAGGTGCTTTGCTCTTGTCTTTTGTGGAATGTTGTCATCTAGAATCCAGCATCCTCTGTAATAGTTAAGCCTTGCCATATTCATATTCATAAACCAATGTTGGCCGCTACCACATTTAAACTTAAGCAAATTGATTTCTTTTTGCCCCAGCCTTTTTTTTTTTTCATTTGCATTGTCCTGTCTAAGAATGTCTTCCTGTGCCAGTAGCTCCTCCAGTATAGATATGTGAAGCACTCTTACAGCTAACATTTATTTGTTATTACCTCACTTCCCATCTTTTCAACCTCAATGCCTTTCACATTGGAAGAACAGAAATTAAGGTCAAACGTCCTTCCTGAAAGAACTGCAGCTTAAGGAAGAAAATATATATATATGTATGTATGTGTGTGTATATATATACATATATACATATACATGTATATATATACACATATATACGCATGTGTGTATATATACACACATGCGTATATATGTATGTATATATCACGATCACGATCTTCCCGTTAATCATCTATTTGCTAGAGCGGGCACCAGTAATATCTCCATATGTCCTGTCTCATGCCAGTAGAGCAAAGGGCATCGGCTTGTTACAGGAACATAAAGAGCCTAAAAACCATTATATTAGGTCATGGGAATGACCTAATATAATTGTTACTGGCATTTGGCATGTCAAATACAACACGAGCAGCTTGCTAGGCTTGCCGTGAGGGGAGGCATATTCTTTAAACACCTCCAAATAAAGCAGTTTTTGATGAACCCGCGCGGCCGCTTGCGGCCGCGAGAAGCGGGCTATGATGGGCTTGTCGGTTGGGTGGAGTTCTGAAGAGAGGGAAGTCGGATGTGGAAAATGGCGGCACCCATGGAGTGGGTGGGGGGGTCGTCTGGCTTGTTGTGAGGTTCTGCCGGGGTGGTGGGCCAAGGCTAGAACCCACCATGCCTCCCGACTGCCTCATGAAAAGCTGGGCACAGGGAGAGCAAGGAACCGCTCTGCCCCATGTCTAAGAGACTCTGGACCAGCATACCTGGGCCGGATTGAGGGAAGAAACGGCTGCAGGGTGGGTGTCGATGATCCGGGCTGTGATGGGCTGGTCGGCTGGGTGGAGTTCTGGGCGGATTGAGGAAGAAATGGCTGCAGGGTGGGTGTCGATGATCCGGGCTGTGATGGGCTGGTCGGCTGGGTGGAGTTCTGGGCCGGATTGAGGAAGAAAGCGGCTGCAGGGTGGGTGTCGATGATCCCGGCTGTGATGGGCTGGTTGGCTGGGTGGAATTTTTGGGCCGGATGGGGGGAAGAAACGGCTGCAGGCTGGGTGTCGATGATCTGGGCTGTGATGGGCTGGTCGGCTGGGTGGAGTTCTGGGCGGATTGAGGAAGAAACAGCTGCAGGCTGGGTGTCGGTGATCCGGGCTGTGATGGGCTGGTCGGCTGGGTGGAGTTCTGGGCCGGATTGAGGAAGAAACAGCTGCAGGCTGGGTGTCGATGATCCGGGCTGTGATGGGCTGGTCGGCTGGGTGGAGTTCTGGGCCGGATTGAGGAAGAAACGGCTGCAGGCTGGGTGTCGATGGTCCAGAGTCTCTTAGACATGGGGGGGCAGAGCGGTTCCTTGCTCTCCCTGTGCCCAGCTTTTCATGAGGCAGTCGGGAGGCATGGTGGGTTCTAGCCTTGGCCCACCACCCCGGCAGAACCTCACAACAAGCCAGGCGACCCCCCCACCCACTCCATGGGTGCCGCCATTTTCCACATCCGGACTTCCCTCTCTTCAGAACTCCACCCAGCCGACCAGCCCATCACAGCCGGATCATCGACACCCACCCTGCAGCCGTTCTTCCTCAATCCGCCCAGAACTCCACCCAGCCGACCAGCCCATCACAGCCCGGATCATCGACACCCAGCCTGCTGCCGTTTCTTCCTCAATCCGGCCCAGAACTCCACCCAGCCGACCAGCCCATCACAGCCCGGATCATCGACACCCAGCCTGCAGCCGTTTCTTCCTCAATCCGCCCAGAACTCCACCCAGCCGACCAGCCCATCACAGCCCGGATAATCGACACCCACCCTGCAGCCGTTTCTTCCATAATCCGCCCGAACCTCACACAACCACCCCCCCCCCCCCCCGCCCTCCCCCCCTCCCCCTCAGAACTCCACCCAGCCGACCAGCCCATCACAGCCCGGATCATCGACACCCACCCTGCAGCCGTTTCTTCCTCAATCCGGCCCAGAACTCCACCCAGCCGACCAGCCCATCACAGCCCGGATCATGGACACCCAGCCTGCAGCCGTTTCTTCCTCAATCCGGCCCAGAACTCCACCCAGCTGACCAGCCCATCACAGCCCGGATCATCGACACCCATGTATATATATATGTGTATATATATGTGTATGTATATATATGTATATATATATATATATATATATATATATACTTCCTTAATATATATACATGTTGAGGTATGCTCGGTGCCCAAACAAAATCCAGGAGTGGGGTCAGGGATCCCCTTCTGCCCCAGGGGATTGGTGGCTGGCAAACGGAGAAAGATGCAAGAATCCAGCAAAGTTTCAAATGCTTTACTCACACTTGTTCTGGTATACAATTCAACAATAGGAAAACCCCAGACTTTATGTTCCTAGCTGGGCTCCGGCCACGTGTAGGTTTAGAAATCTAGGCCAAGATGGTCACTACCATGTGCTAAGGCCCAACAGGTAAAAGGACAGAGAGAAGGAGAGAGGAGAGGCAGAGAGGGAGAAGGAAGATGAGAGAAAAAAGACTAAAAGGTGCAGAAGAAAGCAGGCTACAGCTTTTATAACTTTTCAGCCCATACTAGCCCACATTAACTGAAAGCAGTTAGGGTCAATCCCCTCAGGTAACTTCTCCCAGGACCTTACCTATTCCCATTGAAATGTTAATATTACCCCAGCCAAGGTTGCAGGCCCTGCCCTTGGTTTTTCACCAGCCCTATATAGATTGGGGGGTGTGGGAAGGGTGTGAATATGTACCAATGAATATTCTACAACCAGGTATATATTTCTCCAAGCCTTCACAAGATTATCATCTTTACTTCATATTTGTTTTGTATATTAGCGTTTAGACTTATTAGAGAGCCACACTTGCCTGCTTGCTTGCTTGCTTGCTTGGAGGCAAACAGCATTTCTCTCTGGTCTAATTACTTAGAGATCCAATGTGGCCAGGTAAATATACTGGTAAGATCCAACTAGTACCACGATGATTGTGGTAGCATGAGAGAAAATATTTATACCAGCTAACATAGAATACATAGTAAGATATATTGCCACATGATGTCATAGATTAAAAATGTTTTCCACCCCTTATCTACAAAGTGTCCTGCAGGAGGTAACTCTAGGCAAGATGCAAAGGCTCTGGGCAACAGTGTACTGCAACACATACATATTATATTAACTATATGAACTATATATAATTGTTACAAGATATTGAATTGTTATGATAGTTTTTTTGGGGGTCACAACCACCAATGCTCAGGGGTTACTCCTGGCTCTGTACTCAGGAATTACTCTTGGCAGTGCTTGGTGAACCATATTAGATACCAGGAATTGAACTCAGGTTTGCCAGGAGTAAGACAAATGCCCTACCTGCTGTGCAGGCTAAAGGCTCTGGCCCCTACTGTGATTAGTTTATACCCATGAGAGAAAAGAGAAGGGGCAGTTAGCCCATTATGAAACAAAAGGGTTTTAGAATTGGTGGGGGTGGTGTGTCTGAATAGTATTTGAAGGGAAACCTTGAAATAGAAAAGGCCAGAATCTGATGGATGCAGGGACACACACATGTAGCATGGTGGAAGGTGTGAGAGGTCAAGGTTAGAAGGAATGATCAAGCAAGCTTGGAATTATTATTTCTATTAAAGTTTCTTGAGTGTAAGAACCAAATTTCTTGTTTGATGATGTGCACATAAACATTCTCGTACTGAAATGGTGCTAAATATTTGTGGAACTGAATGAATCCTTAGGAATGATTCCACCCAACACATTTCTCATGCAAATTCCTTTGGCAGCTGTGTAGATGCTGTGAGGAAGATCAGCCATGAGGTCAACGCAGCTCAGGTAGGGAATGAGACCTCCATAGGAACAGGATAAGCAAGAGAGACATGTTTTAAGAATTCACAAAGTAAAACCTGCATGTTCTGGCAACTGGATGTGGGAGGTGAAGGAGGGACTAGCATTACTCCTAGAGATGAAGAATATAGAGGAGGACAAGAACTCTGTTAGGAATTGTGTTTGTGTTCTCAGTTGTCTCTTTGGTAAGCAAGTTGTTAAGCAATGCCATTTCATAATGAGTCTGAGAATTCTAATTCCTGAACTCAGCCTCCACTTTTTTGTTTTATTTTGTTTTCTTTGGGGACCACAACTGTCAGTGCTCAGGCCTTACTCTGGGCTCTGCACTTAGGGATCACTCTTGGCAAGCCTCGGGAACCAGATGAGGTGCTGGCAATCAAACCCAGGTTGGCTGAGTGTGAGGCAAGTACCCTACCCACTGTAATATATCTCCAGGCTTTTTTTTTAACTAACCACTGTTGTTTCAGTTGTTTCTCCCTCAAGTTGTCTTGCTTTCTTGTGAGTGTGATTGTCTTTCGCACTTGTTTGATCATTGTCCTGAAACTCAGATTTTCCTAAGACCCAAACAGCATATACCGCCTTCTGGGAGATTTTTGTGGTTGTGATCATTACAATTGTTTAGGAACCTTCCCTTCACATACAAGTAAAACACTTCACTTCACATCCAACATCAGGATGTGAAGCATCAGGAACTCTGGTCCCCTCAGACTGTGATTATCCAGAATGCAAAGGCATGTCAGGACTGTTCTGAAGCTAATTTCTGTGGATTTGTTCCCTTTTTTCCTCCTATTTTTGCTCAGCACCAAAGTAGCATCTCTGGTGTCTGGTGTTTGTGAGGCAGAACTTGTTTGGCTTTGCTGATCTCACACAGAGGGTGTTGCATTTGTGGTTAAGGGTAGAGATAGTTTTCTAAAACTGCCCCCCAAGGCTTTATTTGGCCTCCTCCCTAACTAGGTACTTCCTTCAGTTCCCTCAGTGCACAAGCAGCTTTGATGACCTCCACCCTCATTCCTGGGTCATTCTGAAATTCAAAAACTGAGTCCCTGCTTGGTGAGGTCTTCACAACTTTTCAATTTTTAAGTTCCCCCATATAACCTCTTCCCCTTTTCTATAAATGATAATTCCACAGTTAAAAAATTGGCGACCACGCGCCCCCCCTCCCCCGACACCGCCGGAGTCCTGAGTCAGAGCCGAGAAATCCCTGACATCGGTTGACCCAAAAAAAAAAATTTAACTTGTTCATTAACCCCCAAAGTAGAATAACTCAGAGACTTTTGCTTGGGAATCTATCAAAATGTAGATGAGTAGCCCTTGCCTTTACTAAAAGGATTAAATGTTTGTTATTAATAGTCAATGATATGAGTAAATTCAATTGGCATCATTAGTATATCACATTGTATGAATGAAACTTCACCTATTGCTGCCTCTTTGTCTTGACACTTGATCCAAATTGACAAAAGTCTTTTAAATAATCAAGGACACAGATTGTGACGTTTACTGGTGTTTAATAATGTAACCGAGGCTTGTATTTTCTCAGGTCTGAAATGAGAAGGTTGAACTTTGAACTAGGAACACCATTTCAGTTCAAAAAATAACCTGGTTGGAGCCAGAGCGATAGCCCAGCGGGTAGGGGTTTGCTTTGCACGCGGCCGCCCTGTGCCGGCCTGGGTTCGATCCCTGGCATCCCATATGGTCCCCCGAGCACCGCCAGGAGTGATTCCTGAGTGCAGAGCCAGGAGAAAACCCCTGAGCATTGTCAGGTGTGACCCAAAAAAGCAAAAAATAAATTAAAAAAAATAAATAATAAATTAAAAAAATAAAAAATAATAACCTGGCTTCTTTCAGAGCTAATAATCTGGGTGAATACTATCTCAATTCTTTACCATGGGAAATGTAAATGTGGGGATCTAGAATTATACAATATCTACTTTTATTCCTCTCTTCAGTACAAAATACAATAAAAGGTTTATAAGCTCTTAGATTACGAGTCAAAATAGAGTACTCCAATAATATTGAACTCTTTCACTGTGGGAACAAACTGCCAGTGGGCCAGAGAATATAGTGGGTGCCTGGGACTGAACCTGGTTTAATGTGGCCAACCCAGGTTCAGTCCCAGGCACCACATACAATCCTCCCAATCCCATCTCCACTTCTCAGGTGTGATCCCAGTGTGATCCCACTTCTTTATCACCCATATTGAAACTTGGTACCCATCTAGCCCGATCAATACTATCTTCTGCTCCCTACCTCCCTCCATTCCCTGGTAACTTTGCCCCGACTTTTTAGCCTCTAAGAATTTAACTACTCTATGTATGAATAGAACTTGAGTTATATTGCATTTTTCCCTCTGTTTTCCTTATTCCACTTAGATAATGTTGACAAGGTTTGTGCAGATTGAAATACACACCAGGATCTCCTTCCTCTTTAAGGCTGAATAACGTTCCATTGTGTCTATCTATTTTGTATATCCACTCATCCATCAATAACTAGGAAAAATTTGAATGTGGAGAGTTATGCACTGCAGCAATCTAGTTGACAAGTAACATGTTAAAAGATTCTACTACCAACATGACCTTATTTACAGCCATAGATACATCATATCTGTAGACATTCTGCATGCTAGCATGCATAATTTCTTTTCATTTGGCATATATGTTAATTTATAAGTAAGAAAATGAAACCTGTATTGCCTATAGCCACCCAGCTCTGCAGTGAGGGTTATATTTCCCCTAACTGGCCTGTTTCTTCATGACTGAACAGAAGACAAAAATGAGCTGCCAAGAATGAATGAGTGTTTTTCTTTAACCCTCATAAGAAAATAGACTTTGCTAAAACATCTGGGATTTGAGCCGATAACTGAAAGGAACTTTTTGCTGCTGAGTACTGTGAGGAAAGAAATGCTGCATCCATCTATATAGGAATCCTCACTCCCTTTTACAAAAATAGAGCCTTTTTTCAGATTTGCTTCTTCATGTTCTATTCATGGTTATACAGAATACATAAATATATTGCTACTTGGCCCATTGGACTGATGGGATATTGGCAAGATGTGATTTATGTGCACAGAACAACACAGCTGGAGGGCTATTTGACTATAATTACCTAGGGTTTTATTACCCTCCCTGCAAATAGAAAGTGTGAAAATGAAAGCACCAATTGCTCCCCAATACTTTCTCTTAATATCTAACCACGCTCTGCATATTTATGAACCAAACCGAAAGGAAAATTAGCAGATTACTAACAGAATTTAAAGTGAGCAATTGTGCTTTCAACATCACTTAAATAAACAATTAGTGGTAGAACTATGATTCCTCAGAAATGAATATTTGAATTCTACCGAGATAGTTTATACAATATTGATATTGAGTTCGAAAGTGTGACTCTTTCCACATGCCACCAAGCAGTTCTTTGATCCAAGCTGGGTGTCCTAGCATCTACCCTGATTCTGACACTGTCTGACCAAAGATAGGCTCAGATCGGGCAGTTCAAGAGTGTGGTCCCTCAGAAACATCTTATATTTCAGATGTCCTGGCGGTTACTAGTTCTTTGGACAGACTGACTATAAATCAGAGGGGTTCGCTCAAACCGCACCTTGTGTTTAAATACTAAACTGAGCAGCTCAAAAAACTCAGGAAAGTAGTTTTCTCCCCTGGTTTATTGCAAAGGATATTAAAGAACATTAGCCAATGGCCAGATGAAGAGTTACGAAGTGTGAGGTCTCTGTGTAGTTGGGGGTTTTGCAGTATGGTGCTAGATGATGTGGGTAAGTATTGAGCTGAGCCAGCCTAGTCGGTCTCTCAAACCATCCGATTGCATCCTTGCAGCATCTCCATTACATAGCATGCTTGATCGGTCATTGGTGATTGATTCCATCTCCTGCCGTACTGCCTCACTGTCCTCCCAGAAATCAAAGGGTTGGGGGACTGAAAATTTCGATGCTGTAATCACTGGTTAGGTACAGTGGGTACAGCTGCCACAGCTGTACTTATACTTAGGTGTTCATTGTTTATTATATTAAAGCTAAACCAAGTTGGCTTAGTGACTCATGGTGTTTGGTAACTTATCCATGGGTTACCCTTCTAACTTCTCTAATTTTAGGACTGTAAGAAGAATATGTAATTATGTGTTGGGTTGTCTTTATTCCTGTCCCCCACCACTTCCACGTGCCCTGTCTTTGTGGAACATCAGGTTTGGAGACTTACAGATAGAAAATGAGTCAGCTTAGTATTTTGCCCACATTAGTTCCCTTGCCTTACCATTTACTGGTCAGAAATAGAACAAACGTAATCATTTTCTAGTAACAGTGGTAGATGAAAAAAATAAGACAAAATATCCCTAATGCCTCCAATCTATTTTTCTCTGTATAAATTAGATAGTGGAGTTGCATTCAGTGTTTCGTGTGCTTTGGATGAAACCCATTGTTTTGCCTCTAATTGTTAAATCCTGGAAGTTTCTATCTCCTCGTGCCCATTATTTTACTTTTCTCCACCCTCTTTCTCCTTTTCTACTTTATACTTGAGAGTCAACTGAAATAGATGAACAAGAACATAATGGAATTTCTCAGGCTTCCCTCCCTGCCTGCCTGCCTTTCTCCTTTTCTTCCCTCCTTCCTTCCTTGCCATACCAGGCAGTGCTCAGAGATTACTCTTTGCAGTGCTCAGGAGACCACTCAAAGACCACTATTGTTAAAAGAACAAGAAAGTAATGGAATTTCTCAGGCCTACCTGCCTTCCTTCTTCTTTCCTTCCTTCTTTCCTGCCTGCCTTCCTTGTCATATTAGGCAGTGCTCAGGGCTTATTCCTGCAATGCTCAGAAACCAGGACTTGGGGGTGATCTAGAGGTTCTGAGATCAGAACAGAGTCAGCTGTGCACAGGGCAAGTACCCTTCCCTCTGTATTATGTCTCCAGCTGCCCTCCAGCAAGTATTTCTTATTTGAAAAAAAACAGTCTGTCTCTCACCAACCTATAGTTTTGTTCAAATACCAAATTAAAAAAAAGGGCAAGATCCTCTGAAAAGAGACCATCAACCCCAAATGCCAATGAGTGTGTGTTTCTTCCTTAGGGGAGAGGACTCTTTCAACACACAGTCTAATAATGCCAGTGTGTCCAAACTCCAGTGATCAAGAGGGGCCTTTATTTATTTATTTATTTATTTTTTTTTTTTTTTTTTTGCTTTTTGGGTCACACCGGCGATGCTCAGGGGTTACTCCTGGCTTTGCACTCAGGAATTACTCCTGCAGTTCTCGGGGGGACCATATGGGATGCCGGGGATCGAACCTGGGCCAGCACAGGCCGGCTGCGTGCAAGGCAAACGCCCTACCCACTGGGCTATCGCTCCGGCCCGAGGCCTTTAAAATTGAAACAAAAACCTCTCCTATTAGTGATGTACTCATTTATTTTACCTGTTTATGTGGCTATACCTTATTTTGTTATTATTGTCTTTTAGGTGATATGGTTACAGCAGTGTGAACACTTAGGCTTTGATGTACAGTTTCTGTACTTTACCACTACCTAAGTGCACATGACCCTCCACCAATGACCTTATGTCACTTGTCATCTACCTCTTTCCTCTGTCACCCACTCCCTCCTTGCACCCTCCCTTTTGCTCCAAGGCAAAAGGCTTGCACATTGTTTGATACTATTCCCTTTCCCTATATATCAATCTGAGTTATTTCATTTAATGTGATACCATCAGTTCCATGTACATTCAGTGAACTACAAGGTTTCATTATTTTCTTACGGCTACATAATATTTTGCTGTGCATATATGCCACAGTTTCATTATCCATTCATCTGTCATTGGACATTAAATTCTGATATTTTATTCCATAAAAGACTTCAAAATCCAATGGTCAATGCAAAAGCAACGGGGTTTGAGGGGTGGGTATCGAAACTGGATGTCTCTATGGAAATGTGAAGCACTCATTGCCCTGTGAATTTATACACATGGGCTTTCATTTCCCATGGAGTTGGTATTCTTTCTTGTTCCATTTTCCCATGAACCAACTGCATATATATTCAGGGAATTGGCTGTTGTTTTGTAACACCTTTATACCTGCATAGTGCATGGAAAAATTATACAATACCTCCCTTCCATAACCAACCCTAAATGAGTTTACTTTGCTAGAAATATCAAAGAGAGAAGCTGAGTGGAATTTTGATTGCCGGAGAAAGACAAATTTATTTTGGGGGGAAGGGGTGCCATTATCATCACTTGTATCACTTGTCTTTCTGTTGTTCATCGATTTGCTAGAGTAGGCATCAGTAACATCTCCATGCGTCTTGTCACAAGCAAGTGTAGACCAAGGGCATCTGCTTGCTCCAGGAACATGAAGAGCATCAAACCATTTGTTCAGGTCATGGGAATGAGGTCTATAATTGTTACTGTTTTTTTGGCATATCAAACACAACACAGGTACCTTGCAAAGCTCTGCCTTGTAGGTGGTACACTCACAGAAGTAGGCTCTCATCTAGAGCTTTACTGATGAACCTCAATAGGGAGAGATCAGCTTTTCTCTTTGGTAGAGCTCTGAAGAGCTGTGGAGTCCAGATGTTGAGAATGACTGACCTCATGGGGTGGGGGTTCCCCTGGCTTCTTGCTAGGCTCAGTGGGATGACGGGCCATGCTAGACCCTACCTAGAACTGTACACAGTGTATAAAAGTGAAAGATCCTTGGAAGGACCTGATCCTAACTTCCAGTATTATCTAAGACTGTTGTGTGGTCGCTCAGCAGCCGCACACCAGTGCAGCTGTGGGTCTGGAGTGTCTCTCTTCAGGGGTTGCTGGCTGTGGTGGTGGGAGCTCGCAGCCACCCCTTCCGACATAGAGGTGGAGGAATAGGGAGGAGGAGCCCAAATCCCTGCTCCAATTTCGGTCAACGTGGCCCTCCCCCACACGAGTGAGCGAACCCTTGGAGCTATGTTGAACTTGGCCAGGGGCTGGCTGAGCCATTTACCGCCTTCCAGAGCTACATGGGCTGCTTCCACCCAGGGTGAGTGGCTCAGCCGTGAGTCTGGAGTGGTGGGTCTGGACTGTCTCTCTTCCAGTGTTGCGGGTGCAGACTGTAGAGTAGATCCACAAGGAGTCTGTGGAAATAAGAAAATATTGAAATGACCAATCTCAGAGTACGCTGCTAGAGCTGAGACCAGCAAAGCCACCTCTTTTTTCTGTCAGGCATGATAGCAATATCTTACTCTTCTTATTGTAGTTCAGTGACTGGTTACATTTTAGTGAAAAGGAATCAAAATCTCTTTGTGTTAAATGTGCTAAAAGTAGGGTTAAAAATAAGAATTCCATTTGACTTTATTTTAAGAGCACTCTCTGAAAAACAGAAGACCACTTCTTTAGAAATAAATTACACACATCTATGCCAAGTGGCATCTACATGTATATATATAGTTACTAAAAAGATAATGTGCACTTATCAAGTCTATGGAAATGGGAGACTGGGAAAATATCAAAGCATGCTAAGAAAGGATGTGTTCTGGGGTGGGAAGGAAGCAGGGACTGGTGTGGAAAGCACCTTCACTTCTCATTTCATACACTCCACATTAGAAAAAAGATGTTCCTAAGTATCATTTTCACAATAAAACTTTATAAGATGTCATTGCATATCTGATCTGCAAGAAGAGAAATGAAGAAGGCTTAGAACCATGCAAGTGCCCTGAGAATCCCTCATGAGTTTGGGTGCAGAGAATCTCTAATAATGCTGGTGCCATCATTGGAGGCTGTTTGTTAAACAAATTAAAAAAGCTAGAAACTGACCCAATCTGGAATAAAACTAAATGCTCTTCAGCTAGATGTGAATGAATAAACTGTACATCCTTACAGTGAAATTATATTTAGTTATTTGAAAAAATAACTTACTAAAAACCAGAGATCACACACACACACACACACACACACACACACACACACACACACACAGAGGTGAGGGGTTTGCTAGCTGACCCTGTTTGATCCCAGACTTTGCTCATTGTCCCTGAGCACACCAGAATTGATCCCTGAGTGCAGAGCCAGAGTAACCCCTGAGCGCCTGGGGCTGTGACCTCCTGATGCAGCCCCTCCCTTTTTCTTTCTTTCTTTTTTTTAAATCTACCAAACCATGGAAGAAGACAGAGGAAACTTAAGTGCATATTGCTAAAGCAGCTAACCTGGAAAGACTGCATATGCGTAGTTGCAGCTACAGGACATTTTCAAAAGCACGGCTGCACACAGCATAAAGGTCAGCGGGCTGGAGGAAGTGGATAATGGGGAGGCTTGAACATCTGGAGCGCCGTGGGAGGCATTCCCTAGCATACCATGGATACAGCTCACTACGCATTTATCAAACTCAACAGAACTCTGCAAAAGAGAGTGAAACCCAGTGTAAACTGCCTTTTTAATAGTGTTTCTACTTGATTGGAAACTAGAAACAAACGTACAGATCATCTTAACGCAAAGGTACAAATAAGGGAGAAATTGTGCAGAACGAAAGAGAATCACAGAGGGGGTTCTCTGTACTTTCCTCACACTTTTTCTCAAAAACTAAAGCTATCCTAAAAAATATTTAATAAAGCTTTCAAGTTGATGCTGTTAAGAGATACTGACACGTCTCAGTAAAAGGCCGGTAACAACACAATAAGATTTAAAAACTAGCATTTTATTTATTTATTTTGGTTTTTTGTGCTATGTGAAATACATTTCAATCAATTTGTAACAGTAAAAATTAAAGCGCAAGTCAGGACTGATGCTAACCACGGTAGTTTCTTTCACTAGCGCCTAGGCACAGCTGTCTTAGGGCAGTCTCTGGGGCGCCAGCGCGAATTTGGGGGCGCCCTCATCTGCCTGCATCACTTGTGCCAGGGCTCAGCGCGGGCGCCCTCCACCGCCAGCGAGCCCACTGGGTTCCCGACACAGCAGATCCCTGTTTCTGGCCTGGGCAGTTGGGTGATCCACGGTGATCTGCGCGCCAGCGCCTGCCCAGTTCAGCTGGTCGCCCTCGCGCCGCGCCAGAGGGCAGAGATGCGGCGAGCGGTGGGCTGTGAGCGCCTTTTGCTAGAGGTAGCCAGGACTAACGGATGCGAGGGTAGATAAACGTCGGGAGCTGGAAATGCAAACAAAAACCCAGCGGGGTTTGTGTCCCTTCCTCCCCAGTTGAGACCCCAGGGCCTTAATCCCACCGGGCGAAAGAAGCACCTGCAACCCCCGCGGTGCACGCGCCATCAGCAGGGACGGCGTGGGTGGCGGCGCTCATAGCCCGCCAAATAGGCGTGCACTTCCCTCGGGGGCATGGAGATATTCTATTTAAATTGATCAAATTGTTTTCATTCCTTGGCGTCTGAGGAACTTAAGGCTGAAATCTGTTTCTCAGCTCTTCGCTGGGGTCGGTTTTAGCAAAAGGGGTCACTCTTGCAACAGGACTGCTTCTATGGTAACGGCAGCAAAACAAGAGCTAAGAGGTCCGCGGGCATTGGGAGCACCAGGCACAGCCTAGCAAAAGCTGGACCTCTCAGCCCAGCCTCCCCAGCCCTCTCTTAGGACCTGGTGGAGAATTCTGGACGAAAGCCAAGATGACAAGGCGATTCGCAGGCCGAAGTTCTCCATTATGCTAACATAGCTGAAATATTTGAAACGTGTGACCTTCCATCCGGGGTTAGAAGGAAATGTTGGGATTCAGAGTTGATGCTGCTTTTAAATTCTTCCATGGAAGGGCCAGGCTTCCGTCTTAGCTGCTAGGAGTCCAGTTGCTTTGTTTTTCCTTCCTATTTTACATATACAGCTCTTCCTAGATTTATGATAAGCTTTACTTCCTGAGAGTTCTCAGGAGTTGGAAGTATATGAAAGTCAGAAATGCATTTAATGTAGCTAAACTAGAGTACATTCTGCCTTATTCTAGATTACCTTCAAAGTGCTCAGAGGCTCTGGATGTGGTTCAATGGTAAACCACCTGCTTTGCATAGCCAAGGTCTTTATTTAATGCCCAGAATCTCCCGACATTATGAGGTGTGTTCCCTGACGCTGTTGGTGTGATCCCCAGAGTCACAAGCGCAACTGAGTGTACAACCCTGAGATGCTGCAACCACACAAAAAGGAAGGGAAAGCCTGCTCAGGACATTTGCATTAGACCACTGCTGGGTAACATGAGCTAACAAAGCCTGTTTTATAATCAAGTATTGTGAGTCTTGTGCACTTTATCGAATACTGTAAAGAAAGTGAAAAGCAAAATGGGTTCACCCAATTAGTATATATAGGCACAGAGCTACGACATGAACTTTTTCATTTTTCCCTTTTTTTTTAAGGGATAAAAAAAACAGATATAGGGCCGGGGCGATAGCCCAGAGAGGGTAGGGCATTTGCCTTGCACGCAGCCAGCCTGTGCCGGCCTGGGTTCGATCCCCGCATCCCATATGGTCCCCTGAGCACTGCCAGGGTAATTCCTGAGTGCAGAGCCAGGAGAAACCCCTGAGCATTGCTGGGTGTGACCCAAAAAGAAAAAAAAAACATATATAGACACACACACACAGAGACTTAGAGAGAAATGCTGTAAAAGAGACTGACACAGAACAGAGTTCCTTAAAGAAAGAGAAAATATTCACTTCTAGCTGGATATGGGTGACAGCAGAATGTTGTGTACCAGTTACCTGAGACTTTGAGCTAAAGTTCATTGCTGGCTGATGTGGCTCCTACAGCAATAGCCATCAGTTGCTCTTTCTTCTGATGGTGCTCGGAGCATTTGGTAGAGGGCTCCTAAGCCGGTCCCTTGTTCTCTCGGGAGGCCGAGACTGGCCAGGAAAGCTGTTCCCTGCCACCGCCAGCACCATGGAAGAGTGTCACACCATACGGTGCCATTCCCGTGACCCATGCTCAAAATCCAAAATTCAAAGCAGTTTCACTGAATGTGTATTGCTTTCACCCCATTATAAAGTTGGAAAGTCATCAATTTAATCACTGTTCAGTGGGAAAATGTCTACATAGCACATATAAATGCATGTGTTATATAAGGCATATGTAATCATATGCCATTATGTAATAAATTATATGCTATTCCATTTCTTTTGAAACTTTGTTTCTGAGGACACATTGCTTGAACAATTCAAACACTTTATTTTTCACTGGTCACTGTATCACTGTCTTCCCGTTGTTCATCGATTTGCTCGAGCGGGCCCCAGTAACATCTCCATATATCCTGTCTCATGCTAGTAGAGCCCAAGGGCATCTGCTTGCTCCAGGAACATAAAGAGCCTCAATCCATTCGGAATGAGGTCTATAATTGTTACTGGTATTTGGCATATCAAATACAACACGGGTAGCTTGCCAGGCTCTGCCGTGCAGGTAGCATACTCTTGCAGTCATCTCTAAGTCCAGCATTTAATGATGAACCACGCGCAGCCGCTTGCGGCGCAAGTCCGGACTGTGATAGGGGTGGTCTGCTGGGTGGAGTTCTGAGGAGAGAAGTCAGGATGTGGAAAATGGAGGCCCTCATGGAGTGGGGGTCATCTGGCTTGTTGCAAGGCTCTGCTGGGCTGGCGGGCCAGGGCTAGAACCTGCCATCTCTCCTGGGCTCCTTGTGAGCGGCTGGGCACAGGGAGAGCAAGTAGCAGCTCAGCCCCATGTCTGTCTCTGGATCAGCATACTTGGGCCAGATTAAAAAAAGACTGCAGCAGGGTGGATTTCGATAAGCCGGACTGTGATAGGCTGGTCTGCTGGGTGGAGTTCTGACGAGAGAGAAGTCCGGATGTGGAAAATGGAGGCCCTCATGGAGTGGGGTGTCGTCTGGCTTGTTGCAGGGTTCTGCTGCGCTGGCGGGGCCAGGGCTAGAACCCGCCATCTCTCCTGGACTCCTTGTGAGTGGCTGGGCACAGGGAGAGCAAGTAGCATCTCTGCCCCATGTCTATCTATTTATTTTTATTTATTTTTACTTACAAAAATAAAAATAAATAAAAATAAAGTCCTCTACCAAATGCCACTTTATTTTTATTTATTTTCATTTTTGGGGGACTACACTCAGCAGTGCTTAGGATTTACTCTGGGCTCTGCAACTCAGAATCACTCCTGATGGGACTTGGGGGACCACATGTGGTGTCAAGGTTTGAGCCCAGGCCAGTTGCATGCAAGACAAGTACCTTGGTCTCGGTATCATCTCTCTAGACCTGTGAGCACATTATAGATTCTGAAACTTAGCTTACATTCTTATATTAGAGGGTTGAATTCAAGGTTCTTCTGGATCCACCCCAAAAAAGCAAGGTGTCACTTCCTTCAAAACAAGGAGTTTTTCAAGCATATTAGGTCTAATACTCACTCTTTAAAACAAAGGCTTTGTAACAAAGGTCCTATCTTGCCTAAAATATGCTTCATGGTTGATATCGTTCCCTACACCATAAGTTAAAAACTCAATATGATAGTCTAATACAAACATAAATATGAAACTAAAGAAAGGGAAGCAATTAAAAGTATTCCATTACAGGAGCACAACAGAAGAGATGATGAGTTGGAATATGCTTTTTCTTATATGTTGTCACTCATGAAAGTACAGCTACACACTATTCACAATAGCCAGAACCTGGAAACAACCAGTATGCCTGAGAACTGATCACTGGATAAAGAAACTGTGGTACATCTACCCAATGGAATACTATGCAGCTGTTAGGAAAAATGAAGCTATGAAATTTGCCTATAAATGGAAGGACATGGAAGGGATCATGTTGAGTGAAATTAGTCAGAAGGAAAGAGAGAGACATAGAATGACTGAATTTATTTGCATGACATAAATATATCAGGTGGTCTTACCAAAAGTGGAAATTACTGGGGCCGGAGCGATAGCCCAGCGGGTAGGGCGTTTGCCTTGCACGCGGCGGCCTGTGCCAGCCTGGGTTCGATCCCGGCATCCCATATGGTACCCGAGCACCGCCAGGAGTAATTCCTGAGTGCAGAGCCAGGAGTAACCCCTGAGCGCCGCCGGGTGTGACCCCCAAAAAGCAAAAAAAAAAAAAAAAAAAAAAAAGTGGAAATTACTGAAAACGTGAGGGAGTCAGAGGTTAGGTAAGACAGAGAAGGGAACATGTGTGAATAAATGTTGAAAGGGCTGATACCAACATAGAACTGAGCATTAAATACAGGCAAAAAAAATGCACATGATGACTTCCAAGTGCATGTAGTGCAACCCACAATGTGTAGGAGAAGGAAGGGAGAGAGAGGGAGAAAGAAAAGAGATAGAGAACCTGCCATTTAAGCAGGCTATGGGAGGGGAGGGAATTGGGGACATTGGTGGTGGGAAATGGGCACTGGTGGAGGGCGGGTGCTGGAACACTATGTGACCGAAACCTCCAAACATGAACAATGTTGTAATTGTATATCTCACGGTGGTATAATAAAATGTTTAATTAAAAAAAAAGAAAGTACAGCTACAAATGTTGGCTGATTCAGGTGACTGGTAGGTTCTTGTAGATTAAAATCTCAAAGAAATGATTTCCTGAAATGTCAAACAACCTTTTTTTCTGTTTTATTATTTTTTTTTTTTTTCAAAGTACAAAGTTTTTAATACAGTTGTTAGAAAGACTCATCATCCAACATCAATTCCACCACCAGTGTGTTCCCACCACCAAAGACCCTCATTCCCACCCACCTCCCATGCCCATGTCTGCTTCCTCAGATGACACTAATTCTGTTGACCCTTACAGTCCATATATAGTAATGGTATTGACAAAGTCATGACTCAAACAACCTTTTAGTAAATCAAGCAAAATAAAGTGTGGATCTCCCTTGCTTTCACACTGTAGTTACTTTTGTGGAATTCAGTGTGTATTATAACCACAGAAAAAGTACTTTATTCATATTTTATATGTGATAGTATGTAAAAAGTAATTGGGTTTCAGGTTTAGATCATCATACGTAGAATATTTAGCTTATTTGGTCCTTTTGTTTGCTTTAGGATCATGCCCAGTCATGCCCTGGACTTACTCCTGGCTCTATGCTCCTGGTACCATATGCAGTGCCAGGGATAGAATCCAGGCTGGTCATGTACAGGGCAAGTGCCTTAACCCCTGTTCTTTCTTTTTGGCTTCTTGTTTGATTCTAGTGTCAAATGGTATATTCTAATGCTGATAGAATTGTCCCATGCCAAAATTCTTACCCAGTATTGTAAAGACTAATCTTCCTATCTACACAGACTGTCTTTATTTATTGATTGATTGATTGATTGATTGATTGCTTTTTTGGGTCACACCCGGCAATGCTCAAGGGTTTCTCCTGGCTCTGCACTCAGGAATTACTCCTGGCGGTGCTCGGGGGACCATATGGGATGCCGGGGATCGAACCGGGCCGGCATGGGCCAGCCTCGTGCAAGGCAAACACCCTACCCGCTGGGCTATCGCTCCGCCCCAACACAGATTGTCTTTAAATTGAAAGTGACAAATTGATCATTAAGGATGTAACCCTTTCATTTCCTGTGCTTGGGATTCGGGGAGAGAACTGACATAATAAGTTTATTCTCAAACAAAAATAGCTCACTCTCCCAAAGTTTTTCTAAGTATTTATAAAAGGCCAGCTATAGTACATCCATAGTACAATGGAATGCTATGTAGCTGTCAGAAAAAAAACACAATGAAGTCATGAAATTTACCTGTAAATGGATGAACATGGAGACTATCATTCTGAGTGAAATTAGTCAGAAGGAAAAGGACAGATATAGAATGACTGCATTCATTAGTGGGATATAAATATATACCAGTGTTCTACTGATTGTGGGAAATGGTAATGCCACACCAGAACTGAGCATTGAATGTACACAAAGAGATTTACATGATAATCCCTAAATGTCTGTAGGGCAAGCCATAATGTACAACAGAAGGTTGGGGGTGGGGGGAGAGACAGATAGTCAGATACAGAGGCAGAGACAAACAGAGGCAGAGGGACAGAAAGACAGAGAGAGAGACAGAGAAGACAGAGAGGCAGAGAAGAAAAGCGAAAGTGCTTGCTATAGAGGTAGGCTGAGTGAGGGGGTGGGAACTTGGGAATATTGGTGGTGGGAATAGGGCACTGGTGGAGGGGTGGCTGCTGGAACAATGCATGACTGAAACCCAATCATGAACATCTTTGTAACTGTGTATCTCACGGTGGTATAATAAAAACATTTAAAAAATAAAATACAATAAATAAAAAGGGCAGCTGGTCCCCGGACCAGGTGATGCCTTAGAAGGTCAGTCATGGGGAGTAACAGTGTAGTGAACACAAGGCCAGAGAGGAGCTGGACGCAAGGGGCAGAAGGCCTGCAGGATGGCTGCCTCTGCGCCTCCAAACAGCTGTTTCCTGCAGGGCTCATCAGGCTGGTGTGAGCACAGCATCCCTTCCTCGGGGCTAAGTGCCCCCTTTCTTGTCTGGAGAGATCCCAGGCAGATTCTATACGCCGTTTTCCAGAGAAGCGAGGGGGATATAGGGAGAGAAGGGAGGCTGGATTAAGAGGAAGAAGTCAAGGGAATTAGTCTCAACTCTAAGAAATTGGGTTTTCTTAAAAGCTTGAAAAATATTAATGCCTAGATCAATTCATATGATAGTTCGCTCCCCTCCCTGTAATTCCTAGTTGACTTTATTAGTTCTTTTGGGCCATACTCTGCATGGTCGGGGCTCTGCTTTGATTAGGAGTCACTTCAGTGGTCCTCAGAGGACTTGGAGTTTCCAGGAATTGAACCCAGGACCCCATTATGCTGTCTCCCAAGAATTACATTTTTATTAGTTTTATGTTCTTATTTATAATTATTTAATTTGGGTGGTTTGGGTTCACACCCTAGCCCTGCCCTTTCTTTTATATAAAATTGGTCACTAGCGAATTATTTTTTAAAATGGCATAGCTCTTAGCGTTTTCCTCAGGGTTGAATGGCTTATAAACCATCTTGTTAGGGAAACCAGTGACTATACTCATTTCGTTATCCATTATCTTCTCTATTAGCATTCCACTCATTCTTTCAAAAAAGAGTGAGCTTGGACCCCTTTGCCAGTCCAGAGCCTTTGCAAGTCAAGGAAGTACCTATGAGTACCAAGAACAGGCCATAACACTGGATTCCTCCCAGAATACTGAGAATCAGTGTATTTGTTGGCTGGGAAACTTCTCCTGAGACTCAGTATCAGCAGTGTGGTACCTACCTTCTACAGGTATCAAATGAACTCAAACGAGCTCTGTGTAAGGCACTTAGTATTGTGCCTAACAGAAAGTGTTGGTTAGAACTCCTACTTTATCACCATTACCTTATTATTACTTGATTTAAAAATATTATTAAAGACTCATTCACAAAATTTTCACCCATACTAATACATCTTCTAGAATAGAAATAATAATTTAAGGTAATTTCATAAACAGAGTTTTTCCTTTGACATAGAACAGAGGTGCCATTGAATATATTTCAGTGATCAGAGTTGAATCAGTTATTGTTATTTTTTGAGATTCCTGGTCTCACTTCTGTCTTGTTCAGTGTCCTTTGTAACAGACCATGCTAGATTTCCTTTTCTCTCTAAATATCCCATACATGTTATTTCTATTCATTTATGAGCTATAAATACTAATTCCAGACTTGCATTACTGCACTTTTTCTGGCCCTGCAAGCTCCACAGAATGGACAAGGAGCTTCATATATAATGTATTGTCTCCTGGGTTGGTGTAAGGGAATAAGATGGTCTGTGGTATAGTGGTTCAAAGAGCCGACTAGTAAATGAGAACCAGGCTTCTCATTCCTTTTACACTCCTAGGACAGAAAGAGCAGGACAGACAGACAGACACACACACACACACACACACACAGAGTCAGAGGAGGGTTCTTGCTCTGAGCTTGAGAGTTTTGTGTTGGGCTAAATGTGAGAGACTCATTTGACCCAGCCTAGAAAAGGCCCAAGTGGATATATTCAGATAATGGGGCATCTTTGGGACCGCCTTTCCTCTGAGCCAAGCCAAAGTCTCACCTCTAGAGCAGCCAAGAATGATGAGGCAAAGCCAAGATAAAAAGGAGGAAGGTATTTCTCCTGAGAGTTTCTTCAAAGGCCTCTGATGTCCCTCAAATGGAAGTGGCTAAGATCCTCTTTGCCAGTTACAGAAACCAACATCACTGGCATAAGAAGGCAGAACATTATTAGCAGGTGCTTGTGAGTTTTCATGCATGGCAGAATGCCGGAGAAGCAAGCAGGTTTGGAGACAGGGTCAAAGGGACCCAGGCAGTTGCTGAGATGACAAACCAGTTCAGTGGAGAAAGTCCCACAGCTGCCACTGAACACCAGGCTCCCCAGTTCAGCAGCCACTGAGGCTGGGAAGAGCCAGTGGAGCTGTGAAGCCTCGCTAACACCTCTTGGGGAAATTTAGCTGTGCTCAATGGTTCCCACGTCCATACTAGGCCAGCTTGAAAAACCAGATAGTGACACTGTGAACACGGGTGCCACTGACCTGAGAATATCAGAGCTCAATTAACAGAAATACAACTAGAGTTGGACATCAGAAGGTGAGAACATGTGCCCCCCCCTAGAGATCAGACCCATACTCTCTCACTTCTGCTTTTGCGTCCTCTTGGCTAAAGTCACTTTCTCTGCAAGAGGTTTGTGGACAGTAGTTTTAGGCAAACCTTACTTGGGTTGTGCTCTGCCTAGATGGAGAGCTGTAAGCCCACACCAACTGGGCACCTGGGCCAGCATGGGGATCTACTGCAAGTATCAATGACTCAGTCTCCGGAGCCCATGTAACTTGGGTGCAATGAGCCTCTATGTCGCTTTTTGGCTAGAATACATGGTGTCACCCAGTCTATTTTCCTTTACTTGCTTGGAAAAAGGCAAGTATTTTTTAAAATTTTATTACACCACTTCT